>OX579635.1:36633684-37233684 GCA_951230915.1 Antitrichia curtipendula
ATCAACTGAATTTGCGCACTTCTAATTGTCTTTAGCACTCTCAATTTGTTGTTCCTGTGTGAAATATAATACAGATGATCAAGATAACGAAGTTGAAGAATTTATATAAATATATTAATGTACATGACAAAGGTTTCAAGCCTGAGGCTTTGTATTAGAAAGGAAACTACTTAGTCTATCGGAACGGTGTGACTCTACAGTTCACAAATGGTTGTGACGCTACAGTAAACTAACTTATGCTAACAGTTCCACAGGCACACACCCAGTGATTAAGCAAAATTTATTCAATTCCATTATTTAAAACATCGAGACTACTAGACAAAACTAATACCCATTTGTGTCTTAATTGCCAACAAGTTGCAGCGTTCAAGATTCCTCGCAAGGCTGCAAGTCTTCACAATTAATCCGACCAATATATAGCCCAAATATTTTCTCACTCATTCAATCATACACCAACCATGCAGAATTCCAAACAATTAGCTACAGATAAGCTTCTATTCCACAACTTCAGGACAATTTGTTCATCGATCAGATGGAAGTTCAACATAGCCATCTATAATAACTCAAAAACACACACAGCCCTCAAGTGAGTAACCCATACTTGGTAAAATTAAGTCACAGCATCTATTTTTAACTTCAAACGCACAAACAAGAGACTGAGGGTCACACATCAATTTGCAAATACACATATGATCAAACTAATATATAGCTGCTAATAGAATTCAGCACATACTCTTCCGGCTCATATACTCACACAATATTCAATTGAATATTGGTGGATACGGCTCCATGATCAGGTTCAAACACACCGTTAACTTGACTACACTCACGTCGACAATTTAGACCAAAAGAAAACACTTGACAAACTGATTCAACAACGTCTATTTGATTCAATTAATATAGACTGAATGATGCTTGTACAACCACATTCGACAATTTCACCATTCAATTTGACTTAACTTACACTCAGTTGTAAGTTGATTCCCAATATTCACACATGCAAGAACTAGAGCAGCAGCATACACTCAAACGATTATTTTCCCCGAGTCTATTAGATTAAAACATACATCTCTACTAATTGCATTCACAACCACACTTAGACAATTTCATAGACTTAATATACAACTTGACTAACTTGAGTCACAAATTGGTGTCCAATACACACAGACATTTCACATATTAAGTTTTCAGAAGCTGGTAACTCAATTGGTTTGATGACCAACTCCTTGTTCAATCACACAATAATTACTCACAGTTCCATTTGACTTAACTTTCTCAGAATGATCACTCATGAGAATTCTCACAACAATCTCCGCAACTGAACTTTTCGATAAGTTTTCATAACACAACCACTTGATACACAGTCACACACAATGCAATACGCCATGAAACTCACACTCAACTGGATTCACAGATTATAATTAAATCAGAACACTCGGCAATTTGTTTCACCACCGAACTTTGCATACAAGCAATAAGTTTCCTCGCAACTCAAATCCACTTAACTTAGTTAACATTCACTTGACACAAATCGACTTAATCTCAGTCACTTCAACTACAACAGTAAACTTACAACGGCACTTGGCCAATATACACACAGACAGAAACAAAAATTGATAATCTTTATGATATATTGATGTTTCGGCAAATAGTACAACACTGTGAGTATGGAAGCTAGTGCTCTTCTAATATGAGAGAGAGAGAAACGAATCACTTGACATAGACTTATATAGTTCCAAAAAGAAGCTGATGCTAAAAGATGTTGTTTGAAGCAAAATACACGTCTATCCATTTGTCTTGGTTCATATCCTAGTCTACTAGCCCGGTTCATATCTATTAACCCTTTATGTGCTAAGAAGCCCAAATTGGGTCTCACATTTTTTTAGCAATTTTGAAGAGTTTATATGAGGATTTTTATTTCTTTTAATAATTATTTTCTTGAAACCAATGCATGCAATGTTCTTCACTCAAGTTAATAATATAATTAAAAAACTCTATATAGATTATATTTTTTATAATATAATCAATCAAAGTTGGCAACTTAAAACCATGAATTCTTAGAACATAAAGGGTTAAGTGTCGTTTAGCTTTTTACATAACATATCTTGCTATTTGACATATATTATAGTGGAAAATAGTCTAGTTTTCTGCCCTATTCACACTTCTAAGCCAAATGGATCAAAAATTTAAGAGAAATTACATTCACAAAGACCTTCCCTTTTCACACAAAATTTGGAAGATGAATAGTTGCACTTCTGACCTACACTAGAAAGATTCTTTGCCATTCATCAGCCAGGAAACATCCTCCACGTCGTTTATGGGTTAAGGGTTAACAAGATCCAACAAAACCATGTTGCAGTTCAATAATACCGACCATGCTCAAACTCTTATTCAGACGGTTTTAGGTGCTGTTACCCCCCCCCCCACACTCAATGGAACCTCTTCTCCGCGGTCGCGTGACCAGCATCCTCGGTCACCAGCCACCCCAACTGCGGCGCCACGGTCTTAGACACAGGATCCATGACCACGCCCACCATTCCTCCTCGGAACAGCATCGGAATCTCCTCCTCAAAATACTCCCATGTAAACGGCGTCTCGCACAACCCCGACGGGAAATCCAGAGGTTCTAAGCGCACATTCGATTTCCCCATCGCAGCAGGGTTTAGCTTCCCACGAACGTAGAGAAACAGGGATCCGATCCATCCCGAAATCGTCGTCACGCCTCCAGAACCGAATGCGCCGTGTTTCAGAAACAAATCGTTCCAAAAAGCTTGCTCAATTCTGTTATCAAATGCGTTTTCGAAGTGTGCGAGAATGGCGTCAAGCGTTGCTCGCCACGGGGAGAGGTCGAGCTCATCCAGCAGCGTAAGAGCCGCTCGCATGCTTGACCAATCTTGTTTTGTGCCGATGAGTTCGATGGACGGGATGCCGCAGGCCGTCCTCACGCGGTACTCGAAGTAGCTTTTCACCACGTCCATGAAGACGATGGCGTGCGCGACGCGCGCTGTGTCGTCTGTTGTTGAGAAGCGCATGTTGAGTGCCTGGAGGGCCGATTTGCCGCTAAGCTTTGCGGAGATTTGGTCTGTGAGGCGGCAGGCGTTGTTGCCCCAGTTGTTGTCAGGGTTTCCTCTTCGTAGGGTGTCGTCTTGCACAAGTAGGGTTTTGCGACCCTTGTGGCTCACGAAGGTGTGACGGTGCTTCTCTGGGTCTTTGCTGACGTGCGTGGAGACGCCTTGCATGATCGTGTTCCAGATGGCGTCCGGGGTGAGGGCGAGGGGCAGGTGGAGACTGAAGGAGAGGTAGACGGCGGACAGGAGGGGGTTCTTGGTGAGGCCGTTGTTGGGGAGGAAAGTGGAGGTGCGGTGGGAGAAGCCTTCGACGGGCTTGGCGCCGGCCAAGAACTTGGCCTGCTGATCGCCCTTGGCCGATCGGGAAAGGAGTCGGGTGATGCCTTCCAGGTCTTGCTCCACATCGTTCACCGTGAACTTCACCATGGTTGAGTAATCCTGTTTTCAGTGTCTGCATAGCAATTTAGTCAGTTGCAGTGAAAGAGTATTGCCTAACCCGAGCAGATGCCCAATAGCACAATGCTTAGACTGAATTTAACACTCCTGTCTCAAGCACTCGACTGATTCCATGAAAACTCGGGAACCTTTTCCAGCAGGATACTAGAAGCACGAAATCTGTAAAATGTTTTTATCATCTGGCTTTATTAGTGAGGCACTTTGGAAATTCAAATAAGCTCAAACCCTAGAATCGAGTCTGTTGGAATTAACCAAGAATTGTGCTCTTCGCAGCTTGGAAGGTACCATCCGCAAGGGAGACTCATTCAGGCTACGGTCGCAAGCAAAATCCAAACGAAACAAACCGACACTTACCGACACTTCAGGGCAGGAAGATCTACCTGCTTGAACAGCTTGTTGCAGAGTACTTAATCAAGAGTACGCTGCAAGTAAGGGTTTGTATGAGCGTGGTAGATCCAAATACCTCTTCACTATGAAGGATCCCGATGCAACAACTGCCGACTCCAACAATTCGATCAAAACCCAAAGCCACCGACACTTCAAGCTCCGCACTTTGCACCCAGGCTAAGTAGAATCAGCTACAGAGCTAGATTTTCTTGGACTCCTCATACCTTTGAGAGATCGATCTGATGGTGGAGCTAATTTATAGTCAGTGCTGCAATCGAGCTCACGAAAATAAAAGTTGTTGCTTGACAGACAAGGTTTCTCTCGTTTCTCTGGCAATTTAAAAATCATTTACAGACATTATATGGACCGACATTTCTCTCGTTGCCCGTGGACTCTGAGTAAGGTAGGAGGCTCTGAAAGCGAGCGGGCATTTAGAACTGCTCATGTAGACTCCCTGAAATGGACATAAGGTGGTCTTTAAATGGATCTTCTGTAGTCATTGAATGGATCGGTAAAAGAGATATTATTTATTGCAAGAGCCAATCATTCTCTTTGTTTTCCCATTTCTCTTTTGAAACTGCATCTGAACGGTTTATGGAAGACCTAGGGTCATAAATAGGGACCTATGACTCATTACGTTTGAAAATTCATAAGTAATTCAAAAATGCTTCAAAAAATACGAAACGACTTGTGTTACGATCACAATCTATTTTTCTTTGTCTGAAAAATGAGCTAATAATAATCTCATACAAAAAACCACATGAAAAAGGCAGACCAGCCCTTAGATGCTCGCTTTCAGAGCCTCCTACCTTACGTGATTGATAACTCCCTTGCCCAAAATGTCAACTGAAGAAGTCCCTGTCGTTTTGGAGATTGGCTGGAAAATTGCCTGGTCTGCCCAATGTTGTGTGAAACGGAAAATTATATTGGAAGGGAAAATTAAATTGGAAAGGAAATTGTTTTTGCATCCAATGGATGTTTATGGTAATCATCTACATCAACACATAATTGTAGGGCTCAAAATAAAAGTTTTATTCTTTTACATTGTGAAAGTTACTATATGGAGCTTGTTATTTTTCAAGCAATCACAAATATTTTTTGAAAAATAATAATTCTTGATTTTTTTTTTAAGTCAATTTTTAAAATCTTCAACAAGAAAGTTTCACAAGGTTGTGCATGCTTGCTAGAACAATACTACCATTGGAATTAGTGTGTTTCAATTCAATTTTAGAGCTAATAATAATTTAGTTTTTTCTTCGATCTTGTAACTACTTCTCCTTAATAAAATTTTAAAACATAAAAATCAAATATTTTCTTTTGAATTTTAGATAGACAACTATTTCTTTTTGTTGTATAAACATTTGAAGATTTTTGCCTATAATATCCATTTTTTTTAAGAAAATCAACAACTACACATAATAAAGTTCTATGGATGCAAAAATCAACCTTTTATTAATAAAAAAAACAAACTTAAGGTAAAATTCAGCTTGATAGTAGTTATTTGACATAAAGGAAATTGCCAAGAGTGTTTTGGATGTACAAAATTAAATATTTGCTTTTGGCAACAAAGCGATTTTGGACAACTCACTACGAATGGAATTTTTTTTCTTTGTAATTTTCACACAACATGTGCACGAGGAGTAGCTTTAAGGCACAATAATTTTCATAACTTTTGACCACATGATTCAAAGTTATTGCACAATATGTAATTTTCGTTGCTCAGACGTCTCTCGATGCCATACCTACCCCACAAACTAGAATTCATCATAACTTTCATCTTGTTAATCAAAATGGAATTATTCAAAGCTTTATATATATATAAATCTAGAGAACCAATTTAAATTTTTTATTTTTTAAAGAAGTTTTGTAAGCTGCCCAGTTTGCTCACCAAGCAGTGTAAATTATATATCATGCAGTAAATTTTTAAACATGTGATCAAAATTTATGAATTTTTTGTACCTTGAAGCCACTCTTTAGGCACATGTTGTGTGAAATTTACAAAGAAAAAAAATAAAGATTTCATTTATAGTGAGCTGCCTAAAATCACTATGTTGCCAAGAAAAGAAGATTTGAACCTTTAGGGATTAAGAAATTATCACGTTGTTTTTCATATTTATTTGTACATCTTCATAAAAATCCAAATTGACTAGATTGATTTTTGTTTGTTTGTTTGTTTGTTTGCTTTTTTATTATAAAAATTACAGCAATGATAATTTTTTCACAAAACTAATAGGATTTTTTTGAATTGATAGACAATACATAGTCTCATGTAATAAAAATATAAGCACAAATTCAAATAGAATTAAAAAAGCTAAATTGAGTTTAGAAATGAAGCTTGACTATATTTCAATGGAATTGGTAGTTTGGATTGTATTCAAATACAAACCTCTTTTCTGTGCAAAGCTTCACTGATACAAGGCACCAAATCCCCATTTTTCCCAAAACCTTCTTCCGTGCTCAAAATATGGTTGCCCACACATTTAAGGATTTAAGGATGAACTATATTTGGTCCAAAAATTTGTTATATTGTAAACCCCAAATGTTTCAGTGAGTAATTCAAGCTTCTTACAACAAATATTTCTGAAACAACATCATCATTAATATTATTTCATTATTTGAAATAAATTGTATATAACATCAAGGTCAAGTCCAATGAAAGAAGGAGATTATGTTTGACATCTAGACACCAAGATTCCTATAAGGTGAGCTCCCCCAAATGCATTACTAACCCTAAATCGCCATTTGGACTTTGTGTACATCTTTTAAATCAATTAAGTACCTATATAAAAGACACTATTTCAAACCTAAACTTTGTTCCTTCATAACTTTTGCATAAAATATCCGAATGTCATATTCTTTGGTATGTTGGAACCTCCTTTCAAGTGCCAACAAGAAAATATGAAAATTTGACATGTCTAATACTAGTGACTAAGTAGGCACAGAAGCAAAAAGTGTCAATTTGGGCCTAAACCTTTATACAAGTTCGGAATATATTAAAAAATATCTCAAGGTTTAAAAGACCACAATTTTCTACAATTATGAACATTGCCAAAAAATGTGTCCCCTATAACAATTTTGAAATGAAAGCAAGAGAGTGGGGAAGTACAAAAGTTTGGAAAAACAAAAATGCCACTGTATATTAAGTAATTGCAAAGCAGGCCAAGTTATAAAAAATAATCACAAATTAGAACCTACTCAGCTGTAGACGGCAAGGTTGGTATTGACTTGCAATTATTCTTAATGACTTAGCCTACTTTACAATTACCGGACCTAATGTCCATGTAGGAGAGTTGAGCCATTTGACTTCTTTGATTGCTTAAACCATCAAAACATGCCACAAGGGTGAAAGTCTTATGCATTTAGATTATGTTAGGTGGATTCACATTCACTAAGTTAATACCCGTTGGTAGTAGAAGAGATTTCTCTCAGATTTCTCTCACTGCCAAACCAATGAAAATTCTACTTTGTAGAGCAGGCGACCCATTTCCAGCCACCCTCCCATTTCTATAGTATAGATTGTTGTATTTCTGTCCATACCCAGTATGTGTAACTGCCCTTATATATCACGGTATCCCATACAAAAAACACACACATATAAGTGCCATATTTACTATCAATTATTCGACCAATCTATGGTTGGAAATATAGTATCCTATATGACAAGAATAGGTTTTAAAGAATCTTGATGAAAAAAATTCATATTAATTTCATTTTTGATAGAAATAATATAAAAAAAATTCAAATTCCTTTCATTTCAATTTGCCTACGCAGAAAAAATATTTCCCTTGACACACCTATCCGGCAGATAGGCTCAATTCTTTAAGTGGTTGGAAATGGGTTGGCATCTCATACCAACCCTGTTGAGAATTTGCACAAGGCAAGTAGTAAGCATTATCAGTCTTAATCTGCCTCTATAACTAATCAAAACATGCCACAACCACAAAACTCTCGTGCACTCTCCTGCATTGACATTATGGTCCGGCACTTTGGCAACCAACGCCTGTCATCTCCACATGTTCTGAGAGGTTGCATGCGCAAGCTTAAAGCAGCACAAGCCGCTGAACAGAAATCCTACCAGTATCAAATTAAAGAGGAAAAACATGCTAGCCTCAAGAACGGTAACGTCCTCTCCACAGTCCGAGGAGATTTTTAGCTTAACCGGCTAATATCCTACATTTTCTCAGACCAAACGGGTGTTTGAAGCATTCTCTTGGCTAGGCCTTTATAAAATAGAGAATATTCTTTGATTTTCCTCTTAAATGATTGGATTTTTTCCGAAGATTTTGAAATCCATTCGGAAATTCTCAAAATCAACCAGCTAGCTTGTAACTAAATACCGGTACTCCCCTTTCATTGGTCCTCTCCTCTCCACTCCAGGATCTCTTCAATCAGTGATTTCAAAATCTTAGTGAACGTAACATTTATATCTATGAGGGGAATTAGCTCGGACATTTCTGATGGAGACTACCAATACTAGCCACGTGCAACCAAAGTCTAACTAGTCAAGTCATTACAGACATGTCAATTATTTGTTTGTCTTCGTGACTTATCAAACAAACCTTTCAAACAGAATCCTTAATTTTTAATTTTTAATTTTTTTGACAAATGAAACGGACAGAATCCTAATTCTGGTTTCAGGATCATTTTGTATTTACAAGGGTCTTCCCTCGTTTTTCTGCAGGGACCTTATCACCTGTTCTAGTTTAGAATGATCAGTTTGCAGGTACCTTTAGTTAGTAGTGTTCTCGTGCAGTTCAATGGGTTGCTTCATGTTGGTATCCACGAGTTAATAATACTTTTTTTGCCCTTATTTACATAATGCAGAGTTGATCCTTTGATAACAGTATCCAGTATCAAGAAATACTACTGGATATTGTCAACCATATAATTTCTTAGGGTACCTTCGCACCAGTTGCTACGGCACTGATTAAGGCGGTTTTATACGAAGCACCTGGAGAGTGGGTTCGCACTGAGAGGGGTGTAGAAGTCCGAGCCATGGCAGATGAGGTTCGGCAGCAGGGAAGCAGCGTTGTTAGCTTCCTCAAATATGAAGCAGTTATGTAAAGACCGTCCTTGGCCGCCAGTTTAAGAGTACTAGTGAAATCATCGTTTTCTATAGATTCCAGCCCTCGGGGGCGGTGTTACGTTAATGGTGATTTCCACAGCGATTACGCTAAGTTGCCGATTAACTAGTAAAAAAAAGGCATTCGAATAAAAAAAATTTAAAAATTAATAAGAATTACAATGCCGTGAACGTACGTAGGCAAACGCATGCATGCAGCAATTTCGTGTTTGCATTCGGCGCTTCAGAATTGAAGGAGGGCGGCTAGAAAATGTAATCGGAAGCCTTCAAAGTGGCCATCATCAGAGCTGCAGAATACAATCTCATTGTGATTGATCGACGTCTAAGCAAATCTGTGATCGCTAGTATCCTTCATCGCTACAGTCTTCTGCTAGGGACTTGTTCGCAACTGTGATTACAGCTTCCAAGTGTGGTCGACCGCTCTGTGAAACAATTGGTTTCAGTGCTGTCCACTTGCGCAAGACCTGTAGTCCGCAGAGATCAGAATGTCTCACCGCGTGGGACAAATATCCGCTGGCGTCGGTACTTCAGGACTTCGTGATGCAGAAAGAGGTATGATTTCATGCTACCTGATTTTCTGGATTTCATACTAGAATTAGAACGACCCGGCTGAAACACGTGGTTACAATCTTCCATTTCTGTTCGTCAAAGCTGTGTAGCTCCCTGTGTCGATGCGATTTTCGGCCTCAAGTTTCATTGGCAGTCGGAATGCTAGTCTGTGTCCACGCAGATGTCAGCATTGGAGTATAATGGTCGATCCGATGTACGTATTGAACGAAGTTGTCCTCATATTGTTTAATTTTCATTGTCCATGCAGGAGCATCGACTGCTGTGGACAACGCCGCTGAAGATCGGACAACAGTAGTACAAACTGCAGTTTCCGGTACTCAGTTCAAAACTACTTCTCCGCATTGTCATGAAAGAGTAGAGAAGTTACGGCTTTCCGTATTCACTTGAGGTTCATGTCGTTTGAAAAGAATTTCCCTAACATCTTCATCGCCTGTCGCAGGTTTTCGTAGTGCGAGCTTGTCGACATTGCCGCCATCGACAGTAGGCCCTTCGCACAGGGTTCTTGGCTTGTCGCCTCCTTGTATGCACGCAGCAGAGAGTCCAGCACCGCCAGCTCCGAAAAAGCCACGCAAGGAAAGAGGGCCCAATTGGGAAGCATCAGAGATCAGCGCTCTTGTGGAGGCGAAACGCAAGATGTCAAACGAAGAAGCAGTGTGCAAAGACAGTCGTCAGTTGATGCTGCCAGACTCAACCAAATGGATGCGTATAAGCCGGGAGGTCATGGAAGCTGCATCCTCTCCTTGCGTTCGAGACGGTGCAGCCTGCAAATCGAAGTGGAATCTATTAATTCCAGAATACAAAAGACTTGCTGATTTCTTTTCACGAAGCGGCATGAACGAAAGAAGTTACTGGAATTTGAGTCGATCGGAAAGGAAGGCTGAAGGATTGCCACGTTCATTTGCAGAAGAAACTTTTTTCCAAATACATGAGTGGTACCAAACACGTCCCACTATGCAACCTCCGCATTCTCGAGATCTGATGGCGTCGGACGATAGCAACTACAACCCTGTAGTAGCCATTAGCGATGAAGTTCAAGGACAACGCCATCATTTGAGCACCGCACACGAACATGTGGAAGCAGCAGTCTTCAGCAGTGACAATGACGACTGCAGTCATTCCATGGACAGCCCCGATGCTTCATTTCCAAGGAAGACAACTTCGTCAGCTTTTGAAACACCATCGATGAGGCGAACTCCAGTACCAGTAGCCGCCGGCAAGTCCTTTCCCCCACCAACACCTCCAACTGTCATTTTGAGCTCTTCCGATACTGGTGACGCTGCAAACAAAAGAACGGTAGGCAGCACGGGTGTGCGTCGGAGAAACATGTCGGGACACTCTCTCATAGCCGAGGCCACACGAGCTACGGGCGATGCCATGTCCACCCAAATGAAGGACATCGCCACGGCTGGACGTGAGATTGAGCGCTCCAAGATCGACATGCAGCTCACTTTATTTACGAAACAAATGGAATACCAGATGGAGCGAGACAGACGGCTTCACGAAAATGCACGCACTGCCAACGACAATGCAAAGCTAGCAATTGAAAAACAAGGGCAAGTGGTGCAATGTCTAGCTAACCTGTCTCACGTCATGAGTTCCGGATTTGGAAAGCGTTCGTCCCACTCTCCCTCTGGCCCTGTGGGTTCTGATGCCATTGCACAAGCGCGGCAGTCAGCGGAAGCTGCTGCACATGAAGGACTTCATTGTGCACTTCCCAGCGAATCCCCGAATTCCCCTTCCGGAAACTAGTTTTCCCATTCCGTTTCTTCATTCACAGAGCGGCATCAGAATCGCGGAGGTCACGGATGCAGTAACAGAAAAGGCACTTTGTACTCTGTATAGTTATGTAGACACGCAGTCGGTGTCCTTATTTTTTTCCCATCTCGTCCTCAGTACCGCTTATGCTCATTTCAGTACAGGTACGGTAGCTTACAGACATGCTTCAAAGCACACTGCATACAATCATATGGATAGAGCAACAAAACGCTTTCAAGTGTATAAATTTCCTTTATTGAAAATAAAAATATGTACAGTACCGAAGTCTCTGTTCTGCATATCAAGGTACAGATTCAAAAAAGTTTGTAACGCCATGACTGTGGCACTTGCTACTACACTGCACTGCACGGGGCTAATCGCCTGGCTTCCCAGCAGCTGCCGCGACTACCTGCTCCGAGGCATGTTGCACTACAGATATAAATAACTTCTTTGACAACGACAATGCTAGCTGAAATCAAAATTTCTACCTGCTGCTCATGGCGCCTTCGCTCTGACGCTGCGAACGTCGACCGTGTAAAATGCCGATTGAAGTACAAAAACTAGCTCCTCATCAGCAACTGCCTTCTCCTTCAATTCAAATCACTTTTGAAGACCGTATGTCTTGTGTGTCAGTCATCATGAAGATCGTGGAGTGCACCGCACTCACCAATGATATGCACAGTGAGGTTCTACTGCCGGCACTGTCTTCCTCTCCGATCAGGATTGCCGAAGTACAGATAGGGACGGCCAACCTTCGTGCACGTCGTTGCACCTTCCTGGTGACATGAGCAAGTCGCGGTAGTCTTTAAGTAGAAAAATAATGGACATACAAGCTTACGTCAACACACATCTGTAGGACACGAGCAGCATGCAGTGCACATGTGAATCCAGCGCTCACAGTGCAAGACAAAGTGCCATGCATAGTGTGACGATGACCGAACCGCTGACGAACACAGAAATGAACCTCAAGGCAACGATGTGCATCATTGGCATAAAAGAATGAAAGTGCTATTGTTGAAATTCAGAAGACGGACTTACCCACTTTAAGTCGGAGCTAGTCGTTGCAAACTCAGGTACATTCCCAAATCAGAACGCTTCTCCGCAGCAGCTTCGACGTTGATGTCGATGTCGAGGACCTCAGCTTCACGGTCCGGGGCAGCAGGTGCAGCGACAACTTCTTGGCGTTGCGTGTGCTCTTCATTTCGAACCACGTGAAGAAGGAATTCAATCTCTTCCTGCGACTGGTTCAGGAGAACATTGTGCAATATCGCACAACAAGTGACGACATCCGGGATTATAGTCACATCCAACTCACATTTACCAAGCAATTCTCTGAAACTGAGTTTCAAAATTCCAAAAGCGTTCTCCACGACAGCACGGCCCCTGCTCAACCTCCGATTGAACAAACGATGTGAAACAGACATTTGGTTGTCCTGCCTATGTGGAACCATAAGCCAAGGAAGTAAAGGATAACCTGCATCTGCTATAAGGTAAGGTGCAAAGCCATTGAATGACAATGACATGTCCCACAAATTTCGATGTTGTGCTCGATGGAATAAGGTGGACCTCCGCAACATCCTTGAGTCGTTCGTTGAACCTGGCATACCAACGTATAAATCCATGAAACGCTTTGAAGTGTCGACCACCGCTTGACAGGTTATGCTATACCCTCCAGTCTTGAAGTAGAAGTAGTCCTTAGCGCCAAGACGTGGTTTGCTGATTGCTATGTGCGTTGCGTCCATTGCACCGCAAACACCAGGTAATCCACAAAGCTCTTGGAAAGCTGTGGCCGTACTAGTAACGTGCTCTGCCCAAGGCCAGCTGATTTCATTTCGAAGTGCTACATTAATAGCATTAACCACTTGCCGCAACATAATTGAAACCGTGCTCCTTCCGACCGCAAACATTTCACTGCATATCAAGAAACTAGCACCGTGACTCAATTTAAACAGAGTACATGCCAAACGCACTGGCACTGGCACTGCAGAGCGGTAGTTAGTGTCTTGTTTCCGGATCGCTGGAGCTATCAAAGAAGCTAAATTAAAAACAGAACGTTTACTGAAACGAAACATTTCAATCCAGCGCCTGTCATTGTATTCGTGCAATAAGAATTGTGAAAACCACGTGGTTGAACGAGGTTTCACCCAGTACCCTAAGTCTTCATCCAAGTAACTATAACTACTCCACAGACGGAAGTGGTTCAAAGCTGACTGGAAGAGCACGTCTGTGTCTATGGACATAGTTTCCGTGTTCCGAAAATCTGCATTCCAATCCTCAGCACTGTCTTCATGTACGGTGCTGGATATGGCGTCCAATAGAGCCCGGTTGGTGTTGAGAAGCATCACTAAGAGCAGACATGCCGCTGAAATCATGTCAACAGGAAATTCCTGCGAGTCCATCTTCCTGGACGTCCTCGTCAACTGCGGTGCAAGACAAGGAAATTCAATTAGCATTGAAATTAGTCGAAGTCATCGGCATTCACATGCAAAATTGAAGACTCCGATGTATCTGTCAGGAAAGACAGAATGTTGTTAGAGGTCGCTATAAATGGGCAAGAAAATGCAGTACTAGGAGTCAACAATTTCGAAGTTTGCATTCTCTGACGACCCCAGACCCTGCACTGCGAACTCAGTACTAGTAGTGGACCTCGAAATTTGAAGACAAATATTTTACAGGAAGACGTAGGAAATGAAAATCGAACCTGACGACGTCTCTATCTCTGTCAACGTGATTTAATCCTGATTACCTCTCCGTCGACGTGCTTGAAACTTTGCTCGCACTCTCTAGAACATCAGACCGAGCACCATGAAACCCTTCCAATTTCACTATGCAGATTGCTCGCCCGAGTTCGCACAGCGTCAGCACTGGGGACCGATATGAGTGCTCCAGAAACCCTAAAGTTCAGCTTCTTCAATTTCCTGTCGCCACTGAATACCTGTACCGCATTTCCAAACATAACGATGCCACCACTAGAACGTAAAACCAATTCTCCTCAAACAAAATCAGAATCGTCAGCTACACACTTGCATTCTAGGAAACGATGTGCACCTGCTCAACTTCGCACAGAAAACCGCCAAAACAAAAATTTCTGTTGTGGACACTGCGAACATGCTGCTACTAATTAACCCAATTCCAGGCTGTGCTTGTCTTACGAACGCTGCCTATGTGAACAGAGCGCTATTTTGTTGCTGAAGAATTATCTTCCTCAGCCGCGCGTTCGACCGACCCGTCGCGGACGCCAACTGCCGCTAAAGTCAGCGTGCTTTGACTGATGCTGGCCTCTAGCACCGGCCATTCGTAAAAGCTGGTGCGAAGGTACCCTTAGCTCATTAGGAAAAATTTCAGCTCTCAAAGAAGTCTTGAGTTTCGCATCCCTGCAGTGCAATTAGGGGGGGGGGGGGGGGAAATAATTATTTACTTATGGTTTTTTGAAAATTTGAAAAATGACGTGGCACTACTGGTGCCACATCGACGCCATGTCGGATTGGATTTTTTTTAAATATTAAAAAACAAATGTTTATTTATTTATTTGTTTGTTTTCCGTAATTGCATCCCAAGGGTGCTGAAAATCAAAAACTTGCTGCCTCTTTGAGGGCTGAAATTTTTCCTAATGGTATTGAGCAACCCTTTTACGTTCCAGCTATTAGATTTCATTTGATTAGATCAATCACAGTTTTGTATATTGTAAACAACATGACAGAGAAAGGCACTTCGTTGATTGTGTAAATCTTATTACTGTGAAATCTTTAGGATTTTCTATGGGATTGATTGTTATGTAGAGGGCAATGCTTGCAGAGGAGGGCATTGCGCCAAATAATTGGTTGACAAGGAGGGTGGAGCCCAATGAGGAGACGTGACGATAAGGGCCATTGCCCAACAACAGATGCATATTGTAATCTGAAATTGTTGGCAATGTAAAAATCATCACTCTGGTTTATTTAGTTATGAAAAAACATAATATTCTCATTTGATTGCAAAGTGTGTTTGATTGCCTTGCATTGCACTTTTGTTGATTTCAATTCAAAGACTCTATTCCTAAGTTGTAACTACACATATTAGATCGAAAAACATGAAAGAAACTCTATATCCCAAGCGCTGCTCTTTGATGAATTAGGTTTTATGAAATGTTACTTCAATCGTGTGTGTATGGTGAATCTTTTGGTGCTAAGTGTACATAACTCTGTACCAATGCCTCTAGTAATTTTCTTAAGCAATCAAATTTGAGCTTTGAGTATTGTGATCGTTACAAGGAGATAATGAATTGGGATCAACTGGTTTCTGTGTTTGCAGTACACTTGTGGCTCTGGTAATTCACAATTAAAGGGTATTCAGAACTGGATGGTAAAAGGATGAATTAAACATGGTGGAGGTTCATAATCATAGTACTTGGTGTGTAAATAGTGCTATTGGTAGTTGTTCTTCTGTCTAGATTGACAGGTGATATTAAAAACCGCTCTTTAGTGAAGCATGGATTCAATATCTAGGAACATCAATTTGATCCTAGAGCACTCTAATAGAAGTGTGAGGAACTTAAGGTTTTGAGGATGCAAAAAAATCGTGTCCACTGGTAATGGCAACATAGTAAGTAGTTGGAAATTGATCATTATTTTTTCAAATTTTGAGGATGCAAAAAAATCATGTCTATTGGTAATGACAACATAGTAAGTAGTTGGGAATTGAGCATTAGTTTAATTTGACTCCTAGGAAGTAGATCATATGTACATCAAAATCAATTGGCTTTAGGTTTCATATTGTATGTATTCATTGTGAGCAAGTAAAATCTAAATTTTTATAATATCATGGTTGCTAGATTTAGAATGTTTCAAAAAATAGTGCTTAACCCCTAAAAGATCAGCATGCATTTTTTGGCAACATAGAAATTTTGGGTAGGTTCCTGTGATTGGATATTTGTATGTTTTAGGCTGAAATTTTAATAGAAGGTAAGGACGAGGAATATCTTTCATATACACTAAATTTCATGACATTTAGAAATCTATGGCCTAATATTATGGCCTAATATGTTATTTTTTTCTTTAGCCGGGCAATTTGGGCAGATTTTTAAAATCACTTTTTTCTAAAACGAAAATTTAAAATTGGTCTTTTAAAGTTATATAGACGTGGAAAGCTTTTAATCATTCCATTATGACCAATGAGTCAAAAGTTATGAGGAGTTTTAGTTTGGGGGCAGTTATGGATTCTCTACTCAAAAATAAACTTTGAAGTTCTTTATCTTAGTCAATTTTCAATACTTTTTGGAAAAAATAAAATGATTGGATGTAGATTGTTTATTACAACATTGCAACCATTGGGATTGGCATTTTTCAATTCCATAACTAAATTCTTAACAATTTTGTATTTTGAATCATTTTCTACTTCTTTCTACTTACTATTTTTTTCCTATATGTTGTACAATTTCAAATGATGTGAAAATTTTCAAGCATGTAGCCAACTTGTCTAGGAAAAACAATCCAAAGAAGCATAATCATTTGGGACACTTTTTATACAAATCTGACCTTGTGAAGTGCAGCTGCCCGGTTTTTCACAGGGCCAAAAAAATTATTTCAATGAGTTTGAATGCTTATATCTTGCAATTCACGCGGTGGAAATTTATGAAATTTTAAATGCATGTTTTCAAGTCAAAATACTACAAGAACCTAAAATTATATGTGTCAAAAAAAAATTATCAAAAATTTGGTACTTGTACTAAAAATGGCAGTTTGGGAGCATTTTGGGTGAAAACTTAGTCAAGGAACTTAAGGGGTTAAAGAACATCTACATCTCAAATTTGAAATGAAATTTAGATCATCTATATTTTGTTTCAAATTTGAAATGTATGTTGAAATTAGGGCAATTGATGTTCCAATTCCATGTTTCTTGTTACTTAGGTTTTTAGAGCAGTTTTATTTTGGTTGGAGAAAAATCAAATCTTTGGCTTTACTCTTTGATGAATTATGTTTATGAGATGTAAATTCAGTTGGAAAAAAAGAACAATGTTCAATATGACCCATTCAAAATCTACAGCTTGTGCTCACAAAATGACAATGACATATACTCTTCTAATTTCACATTTACAACATACCTTTACAAAATGACAAATTTCAAATCAGAATCAATGAGGTCAAAATTTCAACTCAACTTTCTCATGCTCACTCACAATCACTTCACTGTGTGCACTTATGTTTTGTACACGGCAATTTTGCCACCTCAATTACAATTGCCTTCAACTTAAATTGGTTTGGATTTGTTTCATCCTTAAATCCTTTATAAATATCACCTTCAATTGGCAACATTGTAGATGCATTCCTCCACCACACTTTTGTTGATTGATCATGTCAATTATTGATTTTCAAGCATCCATTTTTATTGCTTCAATCTCAAAAGCTCAACGCACATTCCAATAGCAAGGCCTATACATGGCCTAAACACTTCAATTGCAAGGGCTCCTTGACCTGACATTTTTGACAAATTGGTATTTCTTTTCATTTGATCAATCATTTGGTACATATTTGCCATATGAAAAACATCCTATTAATATACTTATGAAATTACATACAAAACACTTTCAAAAGTATATAACTCCTAAAAATTGACATACTCAAAATACATATGATCATCAAACCAACATGCGGCATATAATGGAGCAAGGCTACACCTGTCCACTTGGTAGTCCACATAATTATTGCACCTATATAATTATTTTTAATATTTTAAAGATAAATATTACTAATAAAAATATTATCTTTGAAATAGATCTAAGTTTCTTAAATATATGATTTTATTGTTGATTCTCTTGGGCCCACATGTCTTGTTGGTACTACAAATTTCTTCATAGAACGATAGTACTACAATTGACTCTACAACAAAGAAAGAATATAACTCCAACCTTATATCAAGGTTGTTGTAAATTATTTAAGAGTCTGTTAGTCTAGGGGCTTATGTTAGATCTTGAGAGAAATGAAAACAACTCTTAAAACTATATACTTGATACTTATATAGTTGTATCCAGTCACTGTGGAAAAAGTGGTGAGACCACGAGGGTAAGAGGTGGTGAGGATTGTTCCTATAAAGGATTTTTTTTATCCTTTCTTTTCAAATATTTTTTTGCCTCTTTTTGTTTGTCAAACTATAGAGGGTGACCAGAGAATTGATCTTAAGTTATATTTTGATAAGTTGATTCATTTTTCTAATTAGCTGAATCAAAATAACAATCAAAGGGATATTTATGAAAAAATTAATGATCAAATAGAATCTAGAAATTGGGAAGTAGTAGTTACTTATAATATAAGAAGTCATCTTAAATGGTTGATTCTCTACTATTGATTTCAATTCATAGTCTCACGTTTATAACATTTTCATTGAAAAAATTGTACAATCATCATCTATAGATTTAATCCCAAAAGTATTAATACATGAGTTTCTTTAACAATGTATTGCACAATTTAGGAAAATAATTCAATATGAAATTCTTCTTCTTTGTAAATAAATGAAAGTCAAAATTGGCCAACCTACTAACTCAAATTTTCAACTTCTTTCAAAATTCACTCATAAATTCATTAATGCATATTTACTTCATAGTAGAGCCACTCGAATATCTTGTTGCATATTGTGCCAACATTAAAAAATGTCAACTTCAAAATTCATAATATTTTTATAAATATATAAGAAAAAGTAGATGAAATTATATAATTTGAATGGTGTTTTAAGATTCTTGACATAATCAAGAACATGGTACCTTATGTACAACTCCTATTAATTTATAAGATGCCAAGTCAATAGTTGTTCCATCTACTTTGTAGGGTTCTGGAAAGAAATATTTTGTTCAATTATCATTCAAATCAAAATAAATTTAGAAGGAGTAATCTTATAATTTTTTATTATTTCAATTCTTAAAATTAAAGATGTTGATCTATAAAATTTCTACATAAGACATTTACTTAAATTACATGTGATTTAATTTCTCAACAACACTAAAAAATTTAATGTAGTTTTTAGAATAATTTAAAAATATATATTTTTGTTTTAGTGTTATTGAAATTAAAATATGTATAAAATCTTCAAGATTGAACCCCCCAAAGATGGTTGTTTAAAAATTAACACATGCAAAGTGCAAGACATGTCTACTTTTGTGTCCTACGAGAAAAATGTGGAATGGGCATCATCATATTTTCACGAGTATTTTCAACAATCTAAGACACATTCTATTGATCACTTGATCTTCATTCTCTAATATAACACGTTCGAGGACAATGGTTATCATAGCATCACTAACTTGGGTTTGAAGGGCTATCTTTTAATATAAAGTGTTGAAAAAACATGATCACACAACATAAATGTGGGTGAAAAATGCAGAGCTAATTCATAATAATATCAAATAAGTGATTTATGGATGGCACAGGGCTGCTACTTGTATTTTTGAGTATCATTGAATGCCTTATATTAAGAAGAGTCACAATATGTAGCATCAGTGAGGTAGTCCTGTATTCTGAACAGATAGTGAGGAACAAGTTCTAGATCAAATTATTTTTCAAAACCCCTCATTTTATTTTGGGGGGGTTCTGAAAAATAATTTGATCGGAGAATCTCGAAATCCCAGTACCCCCCTTCAGTCTTGTATTTTTGAAACGAAGTCGTTTGACAATCGATATGGGATAATCCATATCCGTTTTCCATATCTGTTTTCCGTATCCGTATATATACGATATATGTACGGTATCATAGTATTCGTATCAGGATCAACGGCAGGGTAGGGGGTGTTTTCATTTTTTTTCAAAAACGATCAATGGCTATTAATTTGGGGGGGAGGGGGGGGGCTAATTAATTGAGCAGGAAGTGTACCTCTCTTTTCAGGGGATAGTGAGGTTAAATGAGTTGGGGGCTGGGAAGCTTTACTCCCCCCTTGAATGATTACCAGTTCTTTTGGGATTTTTTTGGCATTTTGGTGCTAGATTGCACTGGAAAAAAATAATTAGGCTAAAAAATGACAACAAATCACGATGTTTTTGCCAAAAAATTCCAAATTAAAAAAAAAATCTTAGACAAAATTACCATGTTGTGAATGAAAACAAAATTATGCACATGTGATATGTACTAATGTGCTATTTTCTATTCAATATGTGGATGAATGTTGAAATTTGAAGCACCACTTTAACATTTCATATCGTCACTTTGGCACTTTGTAGAAAATGAAAAAAAAGCCTTGATGAGTACAAGATCCTTCAATGAGTTCATTAAAATATTCTTCGTTAACCACTCATCTTCTGCCACATGCATTTCTTCAGCGAATTGAGGAAATGAGGGCTCCCTACTGTGATCCCCCCTCATTGTGAATTGGGGTACGCAAACCGGTATTGATACCCGGCACTGGGCGCCTCGTTCACACTGCAAATGTTCCCGTATAACCGATGAATGCTTAAACCCTCACAACCCATAAACCCTAATACACCTCTGTCGTCCCTGAACAATCTCGTCGACCACTCCGAAGCAAATCTCAAGTAGTCAAACCTTTCGATTTCATCAGAAGACATGATTCAAACATCATTTTCTGGATCCACTGGTGGTACTGGAATTTGCAGAAAATTTATCGCTATGTTGTATATCAGTGCCCTGGAGATGGAGAAGGGAGAGGCTTAGGGTTTGGCATGACTATGGCGTCTACTGCGAATGCAAGCAGGCGTCTATGGAAACGTGCACTCCACGTCGGAGCTCTGGAGCGTGTGCGGGTGGTTCTTGTGAGTCCACAGCAAGCGGGAAATGTGGGCTCCGTTTGCCGAGTTGCAACTAATTTCGGTGAGTTTTGCAATTTGCAATTTGCATGCTTTTTAGGTTGCAGTATCTTTTTATGTGCTATGTAAGGATTCTTCAGAAGATTATGATTTTGTGTTTCAATTTGAATCTGTCTTTCTATCAATTTGAAATTCAACTGAATGATGTGTGTTTATGGTGACGTTGATTTGTGGGATGCCGAAGAATGCAATGAGCTTTGGCTGGTATGATCCGTTTCCCTTTAGCCTTCAATTTCTATGATCGATTGCTCATCGAGTTTTTTCGATGTTTCTATCGTAAAATTCATGAGATTTGCTTTTTGGCACCTGAACACTGGCCATGATGTCCTGAATCTTGGGTATCTATGACGCCCATCCTTTCATTTTTTGTACAAAAGGAGGTTGAGCGATTCGAACAAAAGAGTATAGTGTAAGCATAGATGTGCACGGTCGTGGCTAGTTCGAGATATGGAGGATTTCGAGGAGGAAACCCCGCTCTAGTGATCCTCTTAAGACTTCCTAGATGAAGACCCGTCTTTATAAATATGCAGGCTGTCTGGTTTAAGATCTAATGTAAATTATGAAAAAGAGGTTCTCTAGGAGTCGATCTCAATTGACTTTTGTTTAATAATTGGTCATTAAATAATACACTTGCCTCGGCCTTTTACACTTCAAGTAGGACTTCACTGCCCCTGAATACCTTACAGAACACCAAATCTGTACAGCGGGTTCTGGATACATCTACGCCGGTCCCCTTGGTTGCATCAGCATTGCCAGTGCAATATTGCAGCATCTGGAAGTCGACAGAGTGCTGTGCTTCATGTCTAAAGAATGTTATGACTGTTGGTTGTGTTGCTTGCCATTAAGTGCGAATTCGTTTGGATATGTAGGTGGACCCTCAGTGTGATTTCAAGGGAGTGGAAGCTCACACGATGGCAGCGAATGTGACCTCGCGGTCCAAACTTGAGAGAATGCATGTGACAAGTTCCCTTTCAGAGGCACTTAGGGACTGCTCCATGGTATATATCCGATTTGTTGCTCCTAGACTATGCATCTGTTTTTTTTAATTTGGCACATTCAAGAGGAATTGGCTGAGAAATGACATGCAGGTGGATGACAGGCCGTTGCATTCACTCGTCGCAGTGGAGTGTTGCGCATTCCTGACACACAGCTTCCCAATCTGTGCATTCCATCTCCGGAGTCCCTCAATCTTGCAGTATGAAATCTGCTTTTGCACTATTTTACTCCCAGCTTTTGCATTTGCTAAGTTTTGGGATTGTCACTACAAAGGAGCCTCCCCATTAGATTGATAATGTTCATGCCTTTTAAGTTAATAGGTAATGAAATTTTTTAGACTCTTACATTCTTTAAGACCTTAATTTAAAGCTAACAACAGTGTAATGCAAATGGTGTTAGCTTCATGTTAGTGCTATGTCAGTGTCAATGGCTATCAACTTTGTATTCCATTGGCGAGTATTAAGTGAGGATTAAGTCAATGACAACTTGACATTTATTTAACCTCATCTTAGTTATAACCTAATATTCTATTAATTCAACATTAGCTTACCATCAATAATTTTGTGAATTGATAGGGGCATTCTCTGGACAGAGGTTTCTTTATCAATATGGAGAACTGATTTCATCGTTGATGGCTTGCTGCAGCTGGTTTTTGGTCGAGAAGATCGAGGCCTAACGAACTCAGAGTTGATGCATTGCACTCATGTTTGCAGCATTCCTTCGGCTTATGGTGCAGGTTCTCTAAGTAAGAAGACATCTCAGACATATGCAAGTTATTCTGTTGGTTGATTTGATGCAATGTAGTTCAATGCTTGCCAAAGAGGAGTGAATATGTGGGTTGTTGAAGCTCCTTATTGAATAAGGTAGAGAATGCTATTTGCGTCACTTTAATCATTTAAATTAATATGCAGGAGTGAGCCTTTTGGGAGATAAGTGTAGAGCCTTTTCAGGGATCGCTTTGAGTACATGAGCCTAGTCTGTTCAGATCAGATTTCTTGTGCAATTTCAAAGTGGGAGGGTGTAGACCACTATAAGTTGCAGTGGACAACCCCATCGCCATTCAAACATTTGTGGCCATTGTCATTTAGCCAAATATTGCTTACACCACTTACTAATTGAAGTCTAAGCAAGTGCATGAATAGGTGAATTGCTGTCGGTAACAGGGGTTAGTATAAAACACAGCATCAGCTCCTTAACTGTTTTAGTCTACTCGTAAAGTATTGGTCTCGGTTTTTGAAGCTTATCTTGTCACGCTGATCCACACCTTGAACTGTTTGAATCAGATCTTAGTCATGCCGTAGCTGTGGTGCTTTCGCGGCTTTACGAACAAGTGCCCCAACAACAATCTCAGGATCCCTCGGCTTATCTGCCCCCTCGGTCCACAAATTTCAAGAGCTTACCAGGTTTGGATCGATTTTCAGTATCTCACAATTCCTTCACACAATTAGCGAAGCAGAGTACTTTGGCACCGTGTGGCCAACCCCGAAGTGCCAAGATAAAAATGAAGTCCACTTTGCAGTAATTTTCAAAACCTATTATATCATTAAAATATGTAGGGTATGATTTCTTCTTTCTATTGGTAAATTTATTTACCTTCCTTAAAGCCTCCTCCTAAATGATCTATTTCAACTCCTTTGGACCATTTGAGCACTTTACCATGGCAATCTTGTTTTGACCTCAGGAACAGCATCAGTTGAAGCAGTGGGGAATTTGATGAGACGATGGGAACTTGTCTTGCGAGCTTGTAACCAAGTTACTGTGACTCTAGGGATTCCGAACTATAGAATGCAGGAAAGGATGCTAATTCATGTGCGCCGCATGTTGTTGCGATCAGGGCCCTCACTTAGAGAAGTAGGATTCTTGCATGGATTTCTTACTATGGCAGAAACCGTTGCCTCCAGACTTCAGACCTCCCAAACTAGTCAGAAAACGCACTCTTGCCAGGTGGGTGCCCAATCAATTAAGAGTACTTGACTCCTTGAACGGTCCCTGTGCCCAGATTTGTATGACCATTATAAATGAAATGAAATGTACATCCTAACCAAAATAGTTTGCCAAACATAGTTATTCTTGGTTAACTTAACTCTCCGATTTTGGACATGTCAACTAATTGTGCTTATACCAACTTTTTGAAGTGCTGACCATGCCACACCGATCAAGTAGTGGAACTTTGCTAATTGAAAAACTCTAATTCTCTGTTAGTTACCTTGCGACTGTAGGTGCATAGGTAAGTTTGTTAATGTCCAGCTCATGAGTAGGCCTTAAGGGACCAACTAGCAAATTGGCACTATATGGTTGGTTTCTTGATTCGCAAGATGGTATTATTTTGGTACTAAACCAGGTTGGCTTCTGAATTCGCAAGATGGTATTATTTGGTATTAAATCAGATTGGTTTCTGAATTCGCAAGATGGCATTATTTGGTACTAAATCAAGTACCTAGTTTTGTTCTGCACTATTAGGGTTTGTTTTGGCATTTCATGTCTGGTTGCGCTGTCTGGGGTGCTTTCTTTAGGGTTTGTCACCCCCGCTTTCTCTCTTCATCAGAGAATTCTGTTTTGGATCTCTCCCTAGATTGCATAATTCACAGGCGACTCCTACTGTTAAGGTAGGAGTCTCATAAACCGACCATTTAAGAGCTGTTTGCCATTTCGGGGAAGCTAAACTGCTTGAAACAATTTTCAGTAAATTTTAGTAGGAAGAAAAATGGAATTTGCATCTAACCCAAGTCGTTTTATATTTTTTGGACCTTTGTGGAATTGGTTATGAATTTTTGAAGTTGAAATCCAGTGGTCACTAAAAGTGACCACCCCTTGAAATGTACACCGTTGGTACATGGAAGAAAGTAAAATGTACCTCTGGACCATGATCGGTTTTACAGCCCGGTTGGTTTATGAGCCTCCTTCCTTACCCCAAAATCCTCTGATCCAACGTCCCAATACAACAAGTAGCTGCAGGCCAACTCTGACATCCCCTAATACGATTCCAACGCATTCAAGATTACGAGAAGTGTGATAATTACAAGGTTCACAACAACTTAACAACTATAATGCTGCCTCAAATTCCCACCATTCAACTGCGATGAAGACGTTGCAAACTCAATCAGCAAGAGTCCACCCTTCTCGGGGAATTCACTTAGAGTACCCATTAGAAACCACATGCAACGAAAACTTTGGACCCCCTATATATTTTTTGAATTTTAAATATAAATAAATAAATAAATAAAATATGAATAAATTTTTCTATTTTGAAAGTTTATGTTTTGATGCATTGATGTTTTTTATTTTTTAATAATAATTAGTTACAAATTTTTGAAGTAAAAAGATACACTATAGAACTGAATAAATAACTTTCACACTCCTATATTATATAAGAAAAAACTGTCTAAAAAATGAACAAAAAATTTCTAAAAATAACTCTCTATTGAAAGCTCATTTTGAGTTTAATATTGATTGAATGGTCATCTAAATGTGTTCTCTTTAATTATTTGATTTGAAAAACATGCCAATTTAGTTCATTTTCAACCTCTTGTAGAAATCATTTCATATTTTATTTGAGTTGGAAATTTTGGCAATAGAAACCTATAGTCATTATTAAACAATGCTCACAATTTTAGGTTGAAATTATAGTTTATTAGAAACCACTTGTTCACACATGGTTTGTTGAAGTAGAACTAAGTGCACCCCCCGAGCCACCCTTAGCAGAAAATCTGCAGGAAAGGAAACAATTTATTTTCACAGAGAACCTCAATAGTCTTTTTCTATGGTACTAAACGTTAACACCAAATATTAACACCAGTTTACAATGTGCATTGTGAAATAATATTTCATTGAACGGGAATAATTTCAGCTTATTTTTTTGACAAAGAGAATTAGATGAGAATCTAATCCAAGTGGTTTCGTATTTTTCCAAGCATTTTTGAATTACATATGAACTTTCAAACGAGTTGGGTCATAGGTCCTTATTTATGACCCTAAGTCTTTTGTAAATGGTTCACTTGCAATTCTAAAGAAATATGGAGAAAGCAAAGCAAATGATTGGCTCTTGCAACTGATAATGCTTTTTTCCTCAACTCTTGTCCATTTCACAATCATTTTATAAGGTCTGTTCTTAATGCCCGTTCCATTTTAGAACCTCCTACCTTTCTCAAACTTTGCTCACATATAGATTTTGTCAACGCAAACCCTTATGTTCCACTCAAAGCCAACAAACCAACAAATATCTCTTTTTCAAAATTAGAGAAGCAACCAAATTGTTTTGGCGTTGTCTACCTTAGCACTAAAATAAGGATAAAAAAATCTATGAAATCAAAACAAATCCCTCTTTAAACAACCTTCCAATTCATATGATGGGATACATCAATTTACATTACCAGTATACAAATAACTAACACATACATTGTTTGCAATGGCCCAATCAATGCTAATTCGAATTACCCTATCCTATAGAGGCAGGATCAAAATTGAATGCAAAGAAGGTAGTATTCAAGACTTAAGAGCCCAACCCAAGGGGTTGGATTTTTGGAGAATCTTTAGGAAAAATTCTTCTTGTATTCAATTGCTTGTGAACTTCTTTGGTACCATTAGACCCCTAAAGGACCAAACTGTGTTTTTTGGCAACATAGTGATTTAGGGCAGGTATCTAGGAATGGAGTTTTTATTTTTTTTGTTTGAAATTTTCACACAACATTTTTCCGGGGAGTAGCTTTAAGGCCAAGAATTTTCATAACTTTTGACTATATGGTTCAAAAGTTGTTGTATGATATGTAGTTTTCATTGCTCGACGGGTAGCCTAGGCATCCAAAAAAACTTCTTCAAAAATCACTTTTAAAATATATATAAATTTGAAATTGTTTTCTTAGATTTATATATACTTGAATCATTTCATTTTGATTAATGAGATGAAAGTTATGGGAGTTTTAGTTTGTGGGTAGTTTGTGGAAAGTTATGGAATGTTTACTCTAAATAAACTTTGAAGTCCTTTATTTAATTCAATTTTTAATATTTTTGAAAAAGAATGAAAAACATTGGGCGTAGATTGCATAATTCAACATTACAACCATTGGGATTGACATTTTTCAAATCCATAAGTAAATTGTTAACAATTTAGTACTTTCAATCATTCTCTACTTCTTTCTAATTACCATTTTTTTCCTACATGTTGTACAATTCCAAATTATTTGAAATGTTTCAAGCATGTAGCCAGCTTGACTTGAAGAATGAATCCAAAGAGTTACAACCATTTTGGACATTTTTTCATGCAAATGTGACCTTCTAAAGTGCAGCTGCGCGGATTTTCCCCGGGGTAATAAAAGGACTTTTGTACTTTCAAACATTGTATCTTGCAATCTACACAGCATAAATTTCTGAAATTTTTTCCATATCTTTTCAAACCAGTGTAATAAAAGATCCTACAATTACATTTGTCCAAAAATGTTTTTTTTTTCTAAAATTTGGTAGTTGTCCTAAAAATGACAGTTTTGGAGCGTTTGGGTGAAAACATAGTCGAAAACCCTCAGGGGTTAAGGCCCACGTTTTTGTTGAAAGAAAATTGTTAGACTGTGAGTCAATAATTCATTCAAGCCTAAGTGACCCGCTTATCATAAACATCAGAAATAAAACTTAGATGTGCACATTGTTTGATAAATTTGAGTAATGCATCGGTACGCCCTGAAGCTCACGCACGTAAGCTTACTCTGTTGCCAATTCAAACAATTACCTCAGAATTAGTGAAGTACATCACATGTGTTGGTCATTAAATAATTAAAAACGAAAAGTAACTAAATTTTAATAGAGCTAAACTGATTAGCCCTACTACATTAGTGAGGGTGCAAATCTAGTCACTTTCAATAAAATGTGTTCGGCGCGGTGTTTTTCTTCTAAGCTGCGAGAGCGTAGAAGTCATAGGAGGCCTTGTTCAGCGTCTAGAAGAAGCATGTCTGTGTGCAGTGCATGAATTGTGTAATCTGGTTCGTCTCGGGGCAATCGGTAAGTTTGATTCTACTCTCCTCGCAGATCTTCTGACTTTTCTGATCACGGAGCTGTTTCTGATCTTGCCCCTTGTAGCAGAAACCTTAGCTTAGAGGACAAACCAGAGACAGTTCACTGATTTAGCAACTGCCGAAGCTTGGCTCAGAGATACAGATGCAAATGGCTGGGATGAACTTGAAATTGCAGAATTGGCTATCAACTTCCAATCTGCCATGATGGTACAATGCTTCACTTTTTATTAACTTTCAATCTAGTTTACATTCGTACAAGTTAGACGGAAATTACAAGGACAACACCTTCGTGCCAGTCCAATCACGAATGCTTCTAATCGATTTGCACAAATATACAGCACCTCCGCGACTTGTGGCCGGCCTTCAGGAAGTTCACACTCAATCAATGCAAAAGGTTGGCTACGATGATCACTTGCTATATATACTCCTTGTGATTTCGGGTGTGGGAATCGCGTTTCGTGTCGGTTAAATTAGTTGTGGACGTCAACGATCTTGCGTCGCGTCGTAGAGAAGGGGTCTGTGAGGTGTCGTGCAAGACAGGCTTTCATTTTCTTGGTCGTCATCGAATTTTGGTATGTGACTCTGTTTTTTATTGTCTTCGTTTTTTGGTTACTCTGTTTTCGTTCTTGGTGTGCTGTGTATTTGTTTCGTTCGCATTTGATGTGGAAAGCGACATTTGGTGATTAGGTGTGGTTATGGTTCACGATTGTATCGGTCGCAAGGTTTTTGGTCGTCCGATTTGTATATTCATGAATTTCGGCAACCCTTTTTCTTTTTCTTTTTTTCTTCCATTGTTCTGTTCCTTCAGTTCTTGATGCTGTGAATTTGTAAATTGGCGCGGAAGTGTCGTTTGGTGTGAAAGAGACTCACGATTGTTACTTGCGGAGGTATTTTCTGGTGACTGTCTCCAGCCTCGCTCCCGATTGTATATCTTGCGGAAGAGGGAGAAGGGGAGGAGGGAGGAGGAAGGAGGAAGGAGAACGAGCGTCAGGATGAGGAGGGAAGGTCGTTTTGGGAGGGAAACCATCAAACCACAGCCGAATGTACGGGAAGTGTCGAGTTGTCAACTGCGAGCAGTGTCACGAATCTTTGCCTTTGAACAAATCGCACATGTAAGCTTATTGTTACCAATTCAAACAACTACATCACATATGTTGGTCATCAAATAATCAAATACGTAAAATAATTAAATATTAATAGACCTAAACTAATTAGTCCTCCTACAGTACAGTACACTAATGATGGTAAATAGTGTTGGCAACACTAATTATGAAGCACAACACTAAATGTCAACAATCATATTAATGTTACCAACACTAAATGTCAACATAGACACTACTTGTCAACTACTGAATATCAATTTTTTACAAGTTTACATTTAGTGTTACCTGTTATTTCATCAAATTGCAATGAAAAAAATATAAACTGAAATATATAAATGCCTATCCAAATGAATACTTTATTAAATAGATAATGTTAACTCTAAATGTCAACTCATTGAAGTTTAGAGTGGGTAAGGTAAAAGTGTGGATAACGCTATTTACAACATAACACTAAATACCATCATTAGTGTAATGAGGGGGCCAAACTAGTCACTTACTCCATACAAAATTTAGTGACAAAAGTAACTTTTGTGGAAATTGATACATCTCAATAATATTCCAGACTACACTAATAGTATAATTATTTACCAATGAAGTGTCTTTGGGTAAATAAATATCACATGGACAAATTAGTGAACGCAAAACTGCTAAAAACAACCAATTTTATCCTCTCGTTCCTTTGGGATTTGATGAAAACCAGTAGCCAATGCATTTACTTTAGTCGACAAAAACTTCATGATGTAGTGCCCACAAAAGGAGAATGCCGATGAAACTCCACTGGCAAGCCAGACTCATAAACATCCGGCAAGTGATAACCACAGTGAGCATCACTGTGAAATTGGAAGGCATTGCAGTCAAATGTGGTATCAAATTTCAAATTGCAGTCGCTCAAGGTTTAGAATGTGCTCTCTTCAGTAAGAACCATCCTCAGGAAATTCATCCATGAGTCAAAGCTCAGTTCAATTTGCACATTGATGGGAAAACCAACCGCAACCAAGACTGAAGCGTGAGAAAGAGACCAACCTATCAATGTTTCCATTGTTGAAGTTATTGCCTAGAATGCAAATAATATTTGCTTCAAGATTTGCTTGCATGAATACATGAAATTCAATTGAGACAGGCTCTTAAATTCAAGTAGTGAACTAAGAGACTGAATCTCAATGAGACCAATGCTCAACCAAATTCGAACAGCATTGTCGATACGACCATGAAACACCATGATCATCGAATAAGCTGGACGTTTTGCAAGTGGAGTAGCGCAACTGAAATCTCTTCGTCATCATTTTCGCCATCTTCAAAACTGGCTCTGGAATGCCAAGCCTACCAAGAGAATGTGGTATAGCATATTCCATACTGGAATTCTTGATCCATGCAGACTGAAAGAGCTGGAAATCCATTTCCAAATTGGCTCCATCACCAAAATGGACATAACTTGAAATCAATGTGAACATAAGGACTTCTTGCAAGCTCAGATGCTTCCACTACCGATGTTTTACATGCTGCCACTGAGCTTACTTGTATTATCTTTCAATGATCTTTGATCTCTCGCCTAGCTGGTGCATTTGTTGCAAGCTATGCAGACCCAACCCACCCGCACATCCCGCACATCCCGCCCGCCCGCGTTTGAAGGAGTTTCCGCAAGCTCCCACAAGTTCCCGAGTTCCCACAAGCTCTTGAGCTGGCTTTCTTCCTCACGGGCAGCCTCCAACCCCGGGCAGAGGCGGATCCGCAATTTCGTCTTGGAGATAGGACGAGTGTGGCCCAGCCTATAAGCCTTTGACCCAGCTTTTGCTCTCCGACGGTGCAGACGTGCAGAGTCTGCAGACCCATCCTGGAATCTGGCCAAGCATTTCCACAGCACGGATCCCGAACATGTGGAAACGATCCTCATCCTGACAGAGACTGCATAGAATAGCATTCTTCACGTGGGGGGGGTGGTCTGCCTCTGCAGTCTGCACGCTACCAGGGTCCCACACTCCAACGTGCAGACTATCATTGTTGCCAGGCACGGCTTGGTCACAGCTTCAGTTCAGTACCACACCCTTGTGTCCTTGGCTCCTTCACACTGGCTATGGCGGGCTCTCTCTTTGCCGAACTCTGCAAGTCTTCTACTCTCCCCACTCTGGGTGTAAGTTCCTCATTTGCACCTCCGAAGCTACATCGTCCGAACATCTCCCCGTGCATGCTCACATTCTCATTGTTCCTGCAAACTCTCCTGCATCGTCGCTACGACAGTCGGCATCTGGGAACTTACTCTAGCTCTGTAAGTTTCACACTCTTGGGGCTGTGTCCTCGTTAATTGCAAAAGCTTCACTTTGTCGCCAGTATTTCTGTACGAGACCATAAAGGTGGATATATTGTTGGGTTGGGATCTGGAGTTCGGGAGCGAGTTTCGGTACCACGCTTGTGTCAGTGTTCGTTTCCGCCATTTGGCTCCGAGTGAGATCCAGACTGTGGTCGCTTGCATGTGTTTCGAACTTTTGTGGGAATTTGTTGTTTGCTTCTCTCCTGTTTCATTTCATCGTTGGACTTTCTGACTGAGGACCCTAGATGGCAGATCTGAGCGGCGTAGGTCGGTGAACATCGATTAGGGGAAGCTCGTCTTGTTGGCTTGGGCCGTCGTCATCTGGTTTGCGTCGTCGCCATTCGTTTGCCGTCGTCTGTACTGTTTCTTGCGGGAGTTGGTTTTAGGGTTCAAGGGGCGAGCTGGAACACTACTCTTCCTCACAACGGGATCCTCACTACATGTAACTAAGGTGTGTTCCTTGAATGGGCCGGCAAACTAATCTTTCAATTATTAGAGTTGTTTCAAAGTCAAGGTGTTGTTTTTCGATGTTGTTGTTTTACTCTCCCAATTGTGGACTACTAATCCAATAGGACTAGATAAAAAGCCACGGATGGCAAGAAAAATAAATAAAAGATTCAAGGTTAGCATGTTGCAGCAACGATGGACAAAGGTACAATAAAACCTTTAATTCCTAGTTTGGTCTTGAAGTCTCAAAAGTAGGATAAAATTTTCAATTTTGATAATGAAGCAACTAAATTGTATGAGTTGATATTGTGAATCATAGCAAAAAGAACCTAAACAATGCACCCCATTGAAGTTTGAGACAAAACAAGAATTAGGGCTCATTCATGTGAACATTGTTGATAATTTTGTGATTTGTTCTAGATAGTATCCTTTTGAAATTTCATTACTTGGATGTCTCTAACTTGAACAATATTTGGGATCCACTTATGAACAATGACAAGAAAATTAAGGTGAAAACAAATACATAACATTCCTAAAAGAAAATTAAACATTTCAGTATATAAGCAAATTTTATTTCATGCAAAAACATTGAAAAACTAGGTTGTCTATAGTTACCCTACTTGCCAACTAGAAAGGTAGTGTTACAAGGCTTTTTGGAGTATCTTGTCTTTTTTATTAAAAAAATAATCCACAATAAGGTTGAATGTCCTTTTTAATACAAATAGAGATGCAACCAAACAAAAGTGTAGTAGACTATCATAAAAATGTGGGAATAAATTCAGCCTGTTTGACTAGATTGAAGGATTTTAAAGTTTGAAGTAAGACAAAAACAATTTTTCATTCCCACAAAATGGGTCAATAAACTTTAAGTTGTTTTGGAGTAAAGTTTAAATTTGTTCTTGATGAATTTGCATCTCTCCACCATTGAGTTCTAAATCTTATTAGGTACAAATTTTTCATCCAATATCATACATTCATTGAAAATCATCAAAGACTTTGTTGCAATTTAGTGATTTCAACCACTAACAAATGGAGGTCTTTGATTGAATATTCTTCCAAAATTCCTTGTATCCCTCCATTGCAAATTATTAGTTAAAAACAATCATGGGCTTTAAAGAATATACTTTTGAAATTAATCAATTACAAGGAAGGAATTGGTCTTTTATATGGATGGAGATTGAAGGGTTTATCAATTAGGACATAGGACATGTCTCCTAAATGCTATCAAATAATATACTTGTATTTATTACAAAAATTGTAGCATTGCATAGAGAATTAAAATGTCAATAAAGTATGACCTATAACAAGGATTGTTCTTTGTTGTAGTTTGGAATTCAATTTCCATCTTAATTGTTGTATATTTCAAAAATATTGATCATTCTTTAGTAGCATTCATGAAACATTAATGTAGATAATAGAATTGCTTTTGTGATTTTGAGAATTTATACTTTTAAATCAAACTTTCATAACTCATGAAATGTAAGTAAGATTGTGGTAATATGAACTCTTATATATTTGTTTGATACTACATTTGTATAGGTATTGCCATATTGGAAAATAGTTTTTGATATGATTCTTTATATTAGATGGTTTCAAACATATATGTTAATTGCTTTTCTCTTGGAACCTTGTTATTTTTACTTAGAGTTTCAATGTTATTTTCTAACTTTCTTCTTTGGATTTGTTTTGAAGCTATTGTAGATCTTTAATATATTACTTGATATGCTGAACAAAATGGCAAGCTTTTTTATATGGATGGCAAGATTCTTTACAATGGCAATCTTTTGGAAATACATGGATTTTGCAAAGTCCACTCGGTGAGAACATATATTATATAGGAAGTATTGATGATTGAAAAGTGCATGCTATATAAAGTATTGTTCAAATTACAAAGTTCTTTGTACAATTTTCTATTTGATTCGTTTTGAATTTTATAATGAGTCTTGTATTATACATTTATGTATATGATCAAATTAAAAGGATGTACTCGCATATCAGTAGAGAGACCATTCTATTACTAGACTATGTTCAGTAACTTTTAATTTGTAGAGCACGTTTGGTAAATTTATTGAAAATCATAGAATAATTGATTTTTCTATATCTTGTCAAGAAAATCTCATTGACAAAGATATTAAATACTTTGCAGGAAAGACAAGGATTTCTTACAAGTGCAAAGTGAGCATTATAAAAGACTATGTGATGTTATATCCAATCTTGAGAAATGCTTGAAGGATATGGAAGCATCATCAAAGATGAAAGTCTTGAATAAAAATCAATGTATACATCTTTTTGGCAAACTCATACTAGCCATGAAGGAGATCAATAAATTGTTATCAAGTGCTAGTAAGGATCTTAAGTTCCAATCTATTTTTGAAGAATTGTGTTGTCTCCAAAGAAAAATAGAGATTGTGGGGACAAATTGCACTCAACAAGATTGATGGTGTCATTCGGTTGCATTTCAACTCTAAAACAAAGAAACTTTTCGTGAGTTGCTTTTAGATTTGAAGTGTTGTTATGAAACAACATGCGACATGTACTTATTTTGCCATCCGAACCAATCAAACAATGTCCTACCTATTCAGTTTGATGCAGCTACCTATGAACAAGTCCTTAACGATGATCAGGTTTTGAAGAAGAAGCTTCAATTCACACTTCAAGGAGAAGTGTCAGAGGATTATGACATAGTGCAACATTTATTGTTGAGACTTAGGAATTTGGATCGAGTTGACGGTGGAGATTTGGATGCTTTGGAAATTTCCAATGATTTCAAGATACCAAAATTAATCAAAGAAATAGGTGCAGGAAATTATGGACATGTATACAAATCGAATTGGTTAGGCCTTGTATGTGCCACAAAAGTGTTGGAAGGCGATCATGAATATCTCATGAACTCTCAAAAAGAGCCTGGCATCTTGGCAGGCTTGAGCCATCCAAATCTTGTTCAATTTTTAGGTTGTGGGATTAGTGAAAAAAATGATGAAAATACTGAAGACAATGGAAGTGGTGAAATGCATTTGATGATGGAATTGATGGAATCAAACTTGTCTACTATATTGAAGAAAGCAAAAGGACCTTTACCCTATTGTCTTGCAATTGATATCATGCACCAAATTGCAAAAGGTGTGTATTACCTTCATGACATGCAAGTTGCACATCTTGACTTAAAACCTGATAATATCTTATCAAGTTCAATATCTATAAAGGATTTGGATCCCCGTCATATATTCAAAATTAGTGATTATGGAACTTCTCAATTGGAAGTTTGCAGCACTCCTGAGCATCCAAAGCCTTCAAAGTATACAATAGGATCACTAGGGTATATGGCCCCTGAAATGATCCAAGAAAGTAGAATTCCAGTGTATCCATTTCAAGCTGATGTATGGTCATTTGCTATGATATGCTCAGAGATTCTATCAAAAAAGGCCCCATATCCTGATTTGGGACTACAAGACTTCTAAGATCAAGTATCATGTACACATGGTGCCGGGATTAAAAGTTTGAGACCAAACCTACCAAACAATTGTGAAGAACTAACAAACTTAATTCAAGAATGTTGGGCTCAAGACCCTCTTCTACGGCCAACATTTTCTAACATTTGTGAAAGGCTTGTAAGTTTAAAGAAGTCTTTTTGGAAGGGAACATATTCATACAAAATGGTTCCACAATTTGGTTCATCTCACACCTCAAGAGATTCCAAACTCATTATGGACTATGTCCCAAAGGTATGAAATTATCTAAGTAAACTACAAAATTTATTTAGTGACATTTATTTTATGCAATTATCTTTGTTGCTTGACATTCATTGTTATAAATGTAGTGTTTTATTTTCAAATGAAAATGATATAATAGATGTGACATTGTATTTATACAGGTGGATGAACAAAGTACTCCTTTGAAAGAAATTGCAATTGATTTAGGACAACATCTATCTAAAGCCAAAGGGCTTTTGAAAATGGGTCACCTAGGGATTGTGGGCATGGGTGGAATTGGCAAGACCACATTAGCAAAGGCAATATTTGACAATGCGACAGTGAATTCCTCATACCATGCATCATGCTTTGTTGCACAAATCAAAAACTACCAAAGTTCATATGAAATATTGTGTGAGATATTACCAAAACTTGGAAATGATCATAAACCCAAGAATTTAATAGATGCCCAAAAGATGATGAAAGAGCTCCTTGCTGAAAAGAAACTCTTTTAATACTAGATGATGTCAACGAAGAAAGTCTAGTGCATGACATTGTACCTCTTGACATTGTACAAGCTAGCAAGGGTACCACAATCATTTTGACGACACGCAAATGGAGTACAATAAAGTCATTTGTGGGTAGTGAGGGAAGGCTGGACATTGAGTTAATGGATGAAAAGGCAGCAACAAAGCTTTTTACTAGTCACCTTTCATGGGGTGTAGATTCTTTATCACCAGACTTTGTTGCTTTACGCAAACATGTTGTGAAAGCTTGCAATGGCTTACCTTTAAGCTTGAAGGTGATGGGTGCATTTCTCCGCAATAAGAGAAGGTTGCGAAGTTGGGAACGAGCATTACAAAGGATGGCAAGAGGAAGGAATTTGGATGGTGACGAAGAAATTTGGAACACCTTGAAGATAAGCTTTGATGGATTGAACAATGATATTGAAAAGAGGATATTCTTGGACGTGGCTTGTTTTTTTTGTAGAGATGTATATCCATCTGGCTTATCAAAAGAGACAATCTTGTACGTGTGGTCAAAAGGTGGCATCCTTCCAATGTGGGAATTGGATAGATTGATTGATATGTCATTGTTGAATGTCAATAAAGATGGTGAAATTTTAGAAATGCATGATCAACTACGTGACATGGGACGAAAGATTGCCAAAAGTACAAGAATTTGGAATCCATCCATGATACCAGAAAGCGGATTTACAAACCAGGTAATATTTTTAGAGTGCCATTGTGAAACTAAGCATGGATAGCATGTTTGTTATATATTCTTGAATGCAATTGGTGATTGTTCAAACTTGTATTATTTCAAGAACCATGACTTTTGAAATATGTTAGAAAAGTCAATATTTTCTTTTGAAGTTTCTATATGAAGATGTATGACATTTTAATTTAAGTTTTTTTAAATGTAGGATGTTGACATTCTTGAAGGCATTTCTTGGCAAGGGACTATGAACCATGATTTGCCTTTGATCAAACATGACCAAGGGTTTCATTTCAAAAATCTTCGTGTATTGATTTTGAAGAGCACTTTGGGCAATCAAGAATTGCAGTTGGACAACATGAACATATTACTTCAATATGGTATGCAATGTTCAAGATTGGAGGCACTTATAGTGGAAAATTCAAATCAAAAGAGATTGTCACATACAGTTTTAGTAAATACTACAGGGATTCTAATCAAAACAATATTAGATGTTTTTGGTACTTGTGCATCACTGAAGATTCTTGATCTTAAAAAGTTTGGATTCCTCAAACAATTTCCAAAAAAATTTGCACCAAGCAATACTTTATTGAGATTAGATCTGAGTTATTGCTATGGATTTAAAGCATTACCACAAGAACTTGGGAACTTGACTTTATTGAAAACTCTCAATTTGAAAGGGTGTTCAAGCTTGATGTCATTGCCAGAAGAAGTGGGGAACTTGACTTCCTTGACAACCCTCAATTTGCATGATTGTTCAAGTTTGGTGGCATTGCCCAAAGAAGTGGGGAACTTGACTTCTTTGACAAAACTCAATTTGGGTTGGTGTTCAAGCTTGGTGGCATTGCCAAAGGAAATGGGGAACTTGACTTCTTTGACAACTCTCAATTTGGATTGGTGTTCAAGGTTGGTGGCTTTGCCAAAGGAAATGGGAAACTTGACTTCTTTGACAACTCTCAATTTGCATGGATGTTCAAAATTGGTGGCATTGCCAAAAGAAGTGGGGAACTTGACTTCCTTGACATCTCTAGATTTGAATGGATGTTCAAGCTTGGTGGCATTGCCTCGAGAACTTGGGAACTTGACTTCCTTAACAACTCTATATTTGGATGAATGTTCAAGTTTGATGGCATTGCCTCAAGAACTTGGGAACTTGACTTCCTTGACAACTCTCAGTTTAGATGGATGTTCAAGTTTGGTGGCATTGCCTCAAGAGTTTGGGAACTTGACTTCCTTGACCACTCTCAATTTGCATGGATGTTCAAGCTTGGTGGTATTGCCTCAAGAACTTGGGAACTTGACTTCCTTAACATCTCTCAAATTGCAAACATGCTCAAGTTTGGTGGCATTGCCAAAGGAAGTGTGGAACTTGACTTCCTTAACAACTCTATATTTGTATAGATGTTCAAGTTTGATGGCATTGCCTCAAGAACTTGGGAACTTGACTTCCTTAATAACTCTCAGTTTGCATACATGTTCGAAATTGGTGGAATTGCCAAAAGAAGTAGAGAGCTTAATTTCCTTGAGAACTCTTAGTTTGCATGGATGTTCAAGCTTGGTGACATTGCCAAAAGAACTTGGGAACTTGACCTCCTTAACAACTCTCAATTTGGATAGGTGTTCAAGTTTGGTGGCATTGCCAAAAGAAATGGGGAACTTGACTTCCTTAACAACTCTCAAATTGCGTATATCTTCAAGTTTAGTGGCATTGCCAAAAGAAGTGGGGAACTTGACTTCCTTAACAATTCTTTATTTGTTCAATTGTTCTAGCTTGGTGGCATTGCCAAAAGAAGTGGGGAACTTGTCTTCCTTGACAACTCTCAACTTGAGTGGATGTGCAAGCTTGACATCTTTGCCAAACGATCTTGGAAATTTGATTTTTTTGACAACCTTCAATTTGGATAGGTGTTCAAGTTTGGTTGCATTGCCAGTGGAAGTGGGGAACTTAACCTCATTGACAACTCTAGATTTGGGTGGATGTTCAAGCTTGTCTACATTGCCAAAGGAAGTGTGGAACCTGACTTCTTTGACAACTGTATATTTGGGTGGATGTTCAAGCTTGTCTTCATTGCCAAAAGAAGTTTGGAACTTGTCTTCCTTGGCAACTCTCCATTTGGGTGGGTGTTCAAGCTTGTTGGCATTGCTAGTGGAAGTGGAGAACTTGACCTCCTTGACAACTGTCAATTTCAGTGAATGCTCAAGCTAGACTGCATTGCCAATAGAACTTTTTCTTCCTTAATGAATATCTATTTGGATGGATAATCAAGCTTGACAACATTGCCAAAGGAAGTGTGGAACTTAATTTTCATGACAATTCTACATTTGGATGGTTGTTTAAGCTCTACAATATTGCTAGTCAAAGTGACAAATTGACTTCCTTGATAACTCTCTAATCCATTTGTTTTAGCAATGATGGAGTATTACTTGAGCCTAAAGAAGCAAGCTTGTGAGCCTCAAGTGTGGAGCCTTGCAGTTGTTGATTTTTAATCTTTTCCTCTATTTGATTCTATAGGTGTGAACATGGTGACTATATGAACTCATTTCCATTATAGCATGTCAAGTAACTAAATATTTTGTATGAAGTCTAATTGCCACTTGATTAGATATGAACATGGCTAGTAGATTGGAATGGGAAGCAAGTCAAATTGAACACATACTCTTTTAGTGAAGAGTTACATGCCTTCAATTATTTTTCAATCTATATGTTCAAATGTCTAGTTTTTTTTTCTTGCTCACTCTTTCTCACTCTTCTTATAGAAGTTCTTGCTAGTAGCGGTGAAGAAGAATTTGTTGTCTCTTGTACAATCAATATAATTTGAAAAATTACTAAATTGCTTTTGTTGTGTACATTGACTTGCTATTTGAATTTTTTGTATCCAAATTTGTCAAGTTGTAAGTATCAAGGCTGTCTGGACGTTCAGATGTTCAATGTCCAACATCCACTACCTCTAGGATGTCCGTGACATTTGCATTTTTGGATTTTATTGGGTTTAGGTAAAAAATTTGCCATACGTAGACGCGAACAACATCCGTATGCATTTGTTGTCCGCCTTAACCGCCCCTATCTAACCGTCTGCTAGATCCAACGGCCATAATTCTGCAGACTGTGCGACGTCCACTAGATCCGATGGTTGAATCGCGGTCGGACTCACCGTCTGTCCCAACTGCGCTCGTCCACCCTTCCTATGTTATTGTCTGCCACCCGTTTGTCCATTCGTCTGCCAAATCCGACGGATGGATAGACATCATGGCAGATACATAGTGGTTTGGGTGGGTGGACCACACACCTGATTAAATGGTGGGATTGTATTCGACGACCTACCATTCGGTCTCTGACGGCCGTGATTGCGTTTAAAGATTTGAAGGGTGGAAAAAATAGCATAGGACCAATTTCTAAATAGTCCCCTTTTAAAAAAACAAGTTCATTTTGCATCTTCATTGACTAGATTTTTTGACTTTGAATCTTTTTAATTCAAAATCTTTGTACTATGATTTTGATTTAATAATTTTTTATGTTGAAGAACTAAGTTGAGAATCTAAAGAAAAAAATTCAACAAAAAAAAAAATCATTTCTCTCATTAACAAATTGTTAAGTAGAAGTACAATGTTCAAGATTGATCATTTTGTGAGAGGGTTATTTCCTCGGGGAGTTCACTTAGAGTATCCATTAGAAACCATGTGCGAACAAAACTTTGGACCCCCTATATACTTTTTGAATTTAAAATTAAAAAAAAAGAAAAGAAAATATGAATAGATTTTACTACTTTGAAAGTTTATGTTTTGAATTGTTGATATTTTTGTTTGTTAATAATAATTAGTTATAAGTTTTTGAAGTAAAAAGATACATTGTAGAACTGAAAAATAACTTCCACACCCCTATATTATGTAAGAAAAAATTGTCTATAAAATGAACAAAAAATTCCTTAAAATATCTCTCTATTGAAAGCTCATTTTGAGTTGAATGTTGATTCAATGGTCATCTAAAATGTATTCTCTATAATTATTTGAGTTGAAAAACATATCATTTTAGTTCATTTTCAACCTCTTCTAGAAATCATTTCATATTTTATTTGAATTGGAAATTTTGGCAATAGAAACCTATATTCATTATTAAACATTGCTCAAAATTTTAGACTGAATTTATAGTTTATTAGAAACCACTTATTCGCACGTGGTTTGTTGTAGTAGAACTAAGTGCACCCCCTAAGGTTATTTCATGTAATCTCTTCCTGGCTTGTGAGATCCGCATTGTGAATGATTCCGTATTTTTCATTCATTGATCATATATTTCATCCACTTCTAGATGGGCATTCACTTCATGCAATCTCCTTGTTGTCGGAAATTCTAAAAATAAACAAGCATTCCTCATTGGGCTTCACCATCCTTGTCAACTTGTTTATTTTCAAAATTCTCTCCACCTCGGTGCTTGCCCTCTACTTACTAATATCAAACAAGCATGTAAACAAGTAATATTCTTCCCTTACTTGTAACAAACACCTCTCACAGGATTGTCCAAAAGGAATGCTATTTCTCCTTTCACATCAACGCACTATTAATATAGTTCTAATTGTAGATGTTTTGGAAAATGGTTCACAATAGTATTGACCTCACCAAAACGTTTGCTTTTGCTTTCTAGTGTCAAATTGCACTAGAAAAAAATTAATTTGACTACAAAGTGGCAAAAAATCATGAAGTTTTTTGCTAGATTATTTTGAATTTAAAAAAAAAGAAAAAGTCTTGGATGAAATTGCCAAATTGTGGATGAAAATAGAATTAGAGACATGTGATATGTGCAAATGTGATATTTTTTATCCAATATTTTGATGAATGCTGAAATTTAGAGCACCACTATAACATTTTATATTTTTAATTTTAACATTTAACATTTTATTTTAGGTACTTTGTAAAAAGTGAAAATAAAGAAGAAGCCAAGGTCACCTCACCTAGTAAGAAAATTAACCTCTAAAGTCTCATACCCTAGTTTCATCAAAAACCACTCCAAAACTGTCATTTCAATTGCAAAGTGACCAAATGAAGATTTGGACAAATACCTTGCAATCATAATTACGCACACAACTGAAGTCGATCGATCATTCATAGAAACTTGCCTCGGCTGGAACTCTCCTTGCAAATGGCCACTTCCTCAGCAACAAAGGTGCTCAGACCTTCGTAGGACAACAACTGAAGGCAACAGAGAACACAAATGAGCGCCGGGTGTTGTGAAATCAAAGAGCTTCCAAATGAAAAGAGCATCCTCACCACCGCATGAAAACACCAAAAACATAAGATAATGTAAGGTAACTATGCCTTAAATCACACGCTTTCTAAAATTGCAGAGGCTAGAGTCTTGCCTAAAATGTACGTAGCCACTATTCATGAGAGTCTATGGTTGGTTACCCTAAACCCTATTTTCAGCACTTGTGAAAATTTGTAGTTTATTCATATGGTGTCCAAAAAATGCATTCTTAAAAAATCTAGAATTTCCGTTTGACTTCCAACAAGATCCCACCAACAAAACAATTTGGGTATAATAATGAAAACTATGCTAAATTGCTTATTTGTGAGGTTTAAGGTGTAGTTCCCTTATTGAAAGCAGACACTTCTTGCTAAGCCCAACCATTAGAGGAGAATTGGGGTGTAGGACTACCCAAATAGAAAATGACCTAATTTCCAAAAAGGTACGATGGAAAATCCAATTTAATTCCAACATGGCGTTGTCCATGCTGGAACCTTAGGTGGTGACATCAGATTGTGAAGGTGGTTTAACCAATAGCTGCAATTTAATGGAAACCATTAATTAAAGGTGGCATCATGAAAACGGTCCTTGGAGTCCAGTAAAAAAATCATTGTTGACAACGTCTGTACCATGCTTAGGACGTCCCGTCTATACTGTGCTTACAGTGTGCTTATAGCAAGTAGTGGAGCCGCCACACCGTGAGGGGTGATGGGTGGAAGTACCTTTGGCGGGAAGGTACAATTGGAGTTCAAATTATCCGGTTGCATATACTTTGTCTCCACTCAAACAAGGAGACCCATTTGCAGTAGACTTGAGGCATACATTGACCACAATTAAGTACCTCGATGGAGAATCGTCAACCTCGTGCCCAAGTGTGTGCAGTCACTTTGCATACTATACACAATGACAATGGTGAGTGAATTCCCACCCGATATGAGAGATTTTCGTGGGTGAGGCTTAATCCAGGAAGGATCGGCAGTTGGGCTAGAGAGGCGCACAGGCTTGGAGGTGACAACATGAGGGGGGCATACAAAGCTCAAATTGTGGATTTCCGGTTCAATGTGGACAAGTGAAGGGTTGTCACCACTCACCAACAAGCCGGAACTGCAATCCGTATTGGTGAGACACGCCTACAAAAGACACCAAGTGTTGTTAGATCCAGAAGAACACCATGATCGAGTTCCCTGTAATTGTGAGATTTCATGAAGCCTTGGAAGCCACTGCAATTTGATTCACCTGTTGTTTCCAGTAGATATGTTTAATGATCAAGTTCATGTTGACCTTGATCTTTGATAATTGTTAATTTTGTATTGTGTTTGCTATTGGTAACAGTTTTGTACCAGTCATATTTTGAGGACTAGGTGGAGCCGGACTCTATATTGGGAGTCATTGTCGTTCTACACAGCGATGTTGGTGAGGCCACCCGCGCAGGAAGGTCCTACACTGATCTCCTTAACAATGGGATTTTTTTCTCTAATCTTATATATGTTCCCCCCACACCAGGTGTTTTGTATAGCAGCATTGAGCCACTGCTGTTGCCAGCATTCACTGATGCCGAGTGGCCTCTTCCCGATATGCACACTAGCGAGGCTTTCAGAGCAAAGTTTAGGACGGACTTCCAATCGGTAACTAAAGCTACCACCGGGAGCCGCATGGGGCATCTGCAATGGTTTCTTCCACTGCATGTTTTTGTTGATCTCTTTGCCCCAGATGGCGACAGCATGAGACGGACATCTACCCTGTATGTTCTGAACAACCCCAGTGACGACTTGTTCACGAGTCTCATGGACCCAAGGTGGGAGCAGAAAATCGTGGTTGCAAAAGATATCGTCAGGTGCACAATTTCCATGCCGTCTGTAACTTTCAAGTGTGTTTGATTGATCTCAGTCTTTACTTGGGTACAAAAGGCTTTTGATGCCTACTCTCTATTGCCAACACCTTTCCATTGCTGTGTTTCGAGAATTCTGTCCACAATCACTAACTTACTGGACGTTGGCAATAGCATTGCATTGTTGCAAAGACCGTTACAATGTGTGGTTGAGGGTGTTCCCAATTGTGCTGTGTGCATTTGGCGGTTCATTAACTTGTGCTTTTGTGTACAGATACCATTTGGGGAGATCCATTCTATACTCGAACTTCAAATACGAAAGGGAGCGTTTGGCACGAGATGGTGTTAGCTGGGAACAAATTGACCAAACAGATGAAGAGGAGATGGTGTTCCTTCGTTGCTATTTTGAAGGTGTCATAGTTGCAACGTTCGAAGTTGGTCGAAATTGGCACCTGACCCACATTCGAACAAAGGTTTCTATCATTCTAGACGATGTGGCTCCAGAGGAGTTCCGATTTAGGTTGCAGCAAGAGGGGCATCCAGATGTTAACATCAACCCTAGGCACGAAGGGTCTCAGACAGTAGCACAAGTCTTACCACCGTGGACTTTTGAAATAGTAGCATGTTAGTTGGGACTTAGCAAAACTAATTCTACACGTACTTTTTGGTCACACTTGGAAGAATTCGGCTTTCAATTTTGTCAAGGTAGCTTTTTCTATGTACTTGGGTCTTCAACCCAATTTTCATGTCCAAAGCAACTCTAGTAGCAAACAATGTGAACATTGATGTTGCGGAATCACTAATACATGCCTATTTTCTACGTGTATGCTTTGTGTTTCAACTTCTTTGCCACTCAATTTCTTGTGATCATTTTTTTGAAAAAGTTGAGTACATATCTTGCACGCATGTGGGTTCAGGATGTGATGTGTTTCCAATGTTGACAGAAAAAAGGTTGCTAGTGCATAGTTCTAGTTTAGACTAGTAATTTCTTTGTGTTTACTTAATGTGCACTTTACGCTGCCATTGCAGCATATTAATTTCTCTGCCCTAGAGGAGCATGTTGACACTGTGAAAGATGTCAAGTATTAGAATGAGAAGGTCTTTTTTTATTATTTCATAGGGATGCTCAAGCGAGCAGACAAAGAGGCAGGCAATGCTTAGCTTATAACTAATAAAAGATCAAAATTGTTATTATCCTCATGAAAAGTCCATTTCCAACATGGTCCTAATCTGAACAGTACACTACTGAGGTACCAGGTTCATGCCCGAGCTCATCAAGACATGTGGCTATACATGCATCTATTGCAGCTGAACTCATTTGCTCCTGCGATGATTCCGATGGAGTTCCTTGTTCTTCAACAACAAGTTTGTCATCATCTGAGTGAGGAATCCCAACGACGTTTGATGATTGTGGCTTGGACTGAGACGCAACTGTCACTTCTACGTTGGCAGCTTCTTCTTCCAGCTTCCTCCTTGCTTCAATTGTTTCATTACCTGTTTTCAACATACCACATCAACAGAGCAAATTCATGATTTAGGACAGAGAACCAACGCGTTTCCAACAAACTAGAAGACATGAAAGAGTGATGAATAGGAGTAATATTCAACTAATCTACACAACTTCAAGCAACAAAAACTATTTCAATTCTCGTCAGCGAGGAACATTGGACACGTACTATGTCGACCGAGGCATGCAATCACCGTAGCAACAGCTTTTGTATATGGCCTCCCACGTGGACGGTTAGCAAAGCACGGATGAGGGAGGATAATTGGGTGAAGTGGAGCCAGAATCTGAGGGACATGTGTTCCACTCTTACCGGCAACAGGCGATGGACCCTTGGGTGGACCAATCGAGGGCAACGGCGCTTGAGAAGAACCACTAGTCCCGGTTGACGCACCCTTATTCGCCCCTCTCAACTTAGTAACCTTCGCCGGTGGTGAAGAGGAAGCGTTTCCAACAGCTGCTCTTTTGCGACCTGCAAGCTTAGAGGGCAGAGATATACATTCTGCTTTTTCGACCATAGAATGCAGACACAGTTGTTGTAAACCGTCACCCCTCCATGATTCCAACCAACTCTGCTTCACCACTTCTTTGCAACGAGGACAAACGGCCCTACCAGACACTAGTTTGCCCCACAAGCACCACGGGTGAAACATGCAACCACATGAGTAAGGCACAGCACAGTTGGCAACAAATAGATGCGAGCAGCTTCCACATGGTGCAGCGACTTTCAGATCTGGAGCAACACCCTCTTCCGACACATTAATCCCAACAAGTTGTTTCGGTTTCATGGAGTATTGCGCTGCTTTCTCAGCTGTCCATTTTGCTCGCATCGTTTCCAGGTCGTGTTCCCAACTCTCCTGTTGAGTGCGATCATGCTCTAAGGTCACATTCAATTTCTCCAAGGACGCCTGGTTGGACTCCAAAAGGTCATTGTTAGCTGCAATTTGTTTACTAACCTGACGTTGTTGTTTGTCACACTCGGCCTTCTTTGTCACCTCCTCGGCTGCAGCATGGCCCTTGCTCTTCTTCCGTAGCTCATCCTTAAGTTCATTGAGGCGCTCATCCTCAGCTTTCAATTCTCGACTGGTATCGGCAACTTTTCCAGCCCTTACCTCCAAGGCCTGAATTGCTTGCCCGGATTTTTGCACTGATTGAAACCTCGACTGGATCTCATTCAAGAGCTGCCCCACCTTCTGCACTGCATTGTTGCTACTAATCTCTCCACTTGTACCTCCACCCCCACCAATGCCCCGACCTCCACAATGTTGACTGATATACCTTCCGCACTCCTTCACAATGCCCGCCATCTGCTCCTTCAATGCTAGAGGACCCAATTTTTGAGGGTTGTTTCCAACATGTTTACCGCGGTCTGCAATCACCGTAGCAGCTGCACCAGCCCAATTGACCCTGTTCGCCTTGTCTTGGTAATAAAACACGCATGCGCGGAGGAAGGTCAAGCTAATCGCCTTGTTGTCAGGGACATCGCCGTATACTCTCTAGTAAAGTTTAAGGAATAAATCTCGGGCAGCTAGATCACCACACTTATCGAGCGGGAACTTCGAATTGTTCGCACCCTCCCCAACAGTCCAGTCGTCTTTGTAGAGCTTTGGTGGAACATGGGCGTTCATCACGTCTTTGGGCAGAGGACCGTTGTTGCAAAGTCCTACCACTTTGTGAAAAAACTTCTCATCGTAAATCGCGTTCTCTCTCCCTAACAAGCATGGTGCCACTGCAAACAACGACCGTCGCAACTCCTTTGGAAACCCCGCTAAACCAAATGGCTCATCCCAAACTGAGCCACTTCCACCGTCGTTGACGACCTCCTTCTTTGGTTGTTTCCCTGCAGTCTTCGAAGACATCCGCTCCTTTTCAAGAAGAGCCGCTTTGTCTTTCACAAGGTTGTTTGACTGTGAGCTCTTGCCTCCAGTAGTCATGTTGAAAGCACAGGAAGGCAAGAGAGGCTTTCTATACAGAGAAAACGACAATGGAAGAGAGAAGAAGGCGATGGAAACAAGCCTATACAAAGAACAATGACAAAGGAAGATACATAAAGAACAATGGCAAAGGAAGAGAGAAGAAGGCGATGGAAACAAGCAGCGGAGAGAGAGGACAAGGTGATGGAAACAAGTAACGGAGCTCCGAAGCGTGAGACATAGAAGATAGAATGGTATCTGAAGCGTACTTGGCGTCAGGAGGAGGATGGGTTTAGGGTTACAAGACATAAATTAATTACAGTGGCAGCTGTGGCAGTAAACATAGCGAGTACGGGAGGAAATCTTAAGCTTATTTTAATCATGTACCTTGATGGAAACGTGCGAGTGGACCTCTTAAGCGTATTTTAATCATGTACCATGAGGACTCATGATCAAGTGTACCGGACACCAGGATATGGGAGGAAAGGAGTGACTGCTTTGAGAGTGTACTAAGTCAGAGTTCTGTTGTCAACATTGAGGCGAACCAACATTCACAATATCAAAGGGTTTAGCAAGGTTCAAGATTTAGTGCACTCTCTTAAACCCTAAATCCTAATCTTATGAGTCATAAAGCAAGGAGCTGAAAAATTCTAAGGACGAAGGTGGAAACATTGAAAACCATCAAAGGAAACAATTCAACATATCTGGTGAGACATCTCAACGAGTTCAAATAATTGTGGCCTGTAGTTTAGGAATTAGGATAAATAAAAACAAAAGAAATTCATGTTTGTAGAGGGTTTTAAATGCATGCACAAGTTCAGAACAACATGTAATTTCAAAAATCATGACTTCATTTCAAGTTCCACACTTAAGATTCTTTATTGCCAAACAAAGAAAAAAGAACCAAGAAAAATCGTGGCCAATAGTTTAGGAATGAGTATAAATAAAAAAACAAAAAAACTCATGTTATTGATATTAGGGATTTAAGGTTTAGGGTTCAATTTTTTTTTTAAATGGAGCTAGGGCCTACATTGCTTCTAAAGAAGGAACCCAAAAAAGATTAGGTAATGTTGAAGTCCCTAGTTATTGGAATTGGGACTATGTTCCTTATAAAAAAAGAAACCCCAAAATTTTCAAAATGTTAAGGTTCATACTAAATGGGGAGGGGCTAGGATCTTATAAAGTAGGAAACTAATTAAAGATTGGGAATGTTTAAGTAAATCCAATAGAGGGGTTATTTTTCTTCCCACATGCGCAAGATGTTACAAAAAAATAGGAAATGTTTAACAAAACGCCCATCAAGAAATTTGAGATTCAATAGTAAAAAGAATTTGGACAATATCTTTCTTTGAACCTCATACAATGTGATTATGTGAAAGCCCTATCAAATTCAAACTTCATTTTTAATCTTTTGTATTTTGATGGAAAACCTCTTACAATCTAAAAGCACATTTCTATACCAAAGAATGAAAGAAATTTAATTTTTTTAGAGCACATCTAACCATAGGATCTTACACCTAACTAGTATGTGAATGTGTGAAATAAATTTCAGAATTTTTGACTGTATAGACTGCAAGATATTTGTGTTTAAAGTTAAAAAAATAAAAAGTTTTTCAGCACATTGCCAGACTAGATTATTTGACTTTGAACCTTCTTAGCTTTAATTTTTTGCACTATAGAGTTTTCAGCTTTGAATCTTTGTGGGGGAGAATTGAGTTGAGAGTCTACAAAAAAAAACTTCAAAAAAATTTAATTTTCATTCTTTAAAAAAATGCTAACTAAAAGTAGATATGAGAGAGAAGGTAAAATCTAAATTATTAATATCTCTAGGATGGAATTAAAATGCACTAATCCCAATGGTGAGATTGTTCTAGAAAGAAAACTAAACCATGCAGAATCTTCTTTTTTTTAATTGTAAAAATTGCATTCAAGATTAAATTCTACAAATTGTTTTTTCATGAAGATGCTTTACTTGCCTGAAAAACAAGACTGATTAACCATTATTTTCTTAGAATAAATTCAAATGGAATGAATCAAAGCTTTCCATATAGACAAAAATATAATCTATGAGAAAAAAACACTTAATAAGAACTTAAAATTTTTGAATTTTTTTTACTACCCCCTCTCCCCTGTTTTGAGCTTATTTGGGCGTAACTTTTGTTTCCGGGCACCGATTGAAAAAACAATTATATTCCCACAAAGCTAATCAATTTTTCTATCTTAAAAACAATTCAAAAAATTAGGACAAAATTTATACAAAAGCACATGCCCCAAATCCCATTTGTCTCCCGAAGGGACAATGGTCCTTTAGGGTTTAAAAAATAAAGGAAAAGAATTAAATGCATTAACACCTAATGAACAAAGAACATTCATATAAAACTAGAGATATTTTAGAGTGGTCTATTGGCTCCAGTGCATTTGGTTTCACCTTGATTGTTTCATTTGTTTGGGCCAATCAAGCAAAATGAGTCATTCAACTAAAACTAATCTATGGTGATCAAAGTTCTAAGAGTTAATTATTCTTTTTTTTTCTTTTTTGGACTTGAACAATTGGTATCACAAGTACTATTGAATGCTCTTCTTAAGAGATTTGAAGATGAAATTTAAAAAAGACATTTTCCTAAATAGACTTATAGCTATTTAAAAAGGAATTCTAAAAGGGTTAATCCTGTACTAATTTGAAGTTTGAAAATTAAGCTTCCTTCAATATACATTTTCATATATTAAGAGAAAAATACTTTGGTGATTAAATTTGGTGCAAAAGCATCATTCCACACAAAGTTGTAGTAAATGGTTTAAATTCCTTTGTAATCTCAACGTTTTTTATCTTTTATAAATTAAAATGTCAAATACCTATTTTATTGAGAATATGCACTTTCTCAATTTTCTTATGTAGAAGACTATTCTATATTTTATCTACCTAGGATACCATCTTCTTAAAGTTCTAAACATTGACCATATTTATTTATTTATTTCTAATGTTTTTTTAATTTAAAAAAAGTGCCGCCTACTAAAAAATCAAGAAAATGTGATCTATATTAGAATTATCCTAAAAGTCATGAAATGTCACTCTATACTTCATCCTTCATTTTCTTTAATGGTTTGACGAGTTCAACAAATTTGCTCTCCAATTTTTTATTTGAATACAACTTTATAATTTTTTTTCATTTGAGAAGGAATTCAAGAACACTCCTAGTAGACTAATTTTTTTGTACAACTTTACTCCCCATTTTTTTTTAATTCAACAAAAGTTGCTCTTTTTACTTTTTAAAATGGAGTTGAACACAACTTAGATTAATTTTATAGATACATGTGATGTAAAGAAGACATCACGGAAGGGGTCAATTGATCTCAAACCCTATTTTCTAACTACTTCACATAATCTTGAATTTTAAGATAGGTTTTGCTTTGTATTTATGGAACCTTTTACACTGAATTCTTCATAGATAATAGTGTTGTTACTAAATTTCTGACTAGAATTGGACAATGGTGGCAATGCTACCGGGAGCAAAAAAAATTCTTAGTAAATTGACCGGCCAATTTTGGAACCTCCAAGCACACTTCCAGCCAATTTTTAAAATAACCGGGGGATGAAAGTCTAACGGAAATTGAACGTTTGGCCCACAAAACTCCCCGGACTGTGACCACAACATACTACAAAATGTTGGGCATTTCCACTTGACTAAAATTTTTACAACACCCAACTGTGATTTTTCAAATCAACTGATTTATGAGAGGTCTGTGACATGCTGGAACCATTCAGTGATTAGAGCCAACATTAATAGCCGTTTTCCATATGACCTGGACTTCTTGCCACTGCACTGAGTACAAGCATTCAGTAGCACCATCATGCCTCCGATGTTCGACTGTATGGGATCTCTACCATTCTTTGATTGACACCTGGTGCACAATCGTGGACTGAGTCTGTATGGGAGTGTTTTGGGCACCCTTTATCAATCGGTTTTGGAGCAATCTCATCTGCTTGGAACAATCTCACATGCTTGCTAGCTCCCACTGCGAGTACAACACTTCTGTTTATGCTTCTTTTTTTCATTGTGCTCCATGAGTCCCGAAAGAAACACTCGAGCTTGTGCCGCGAGGAAGAGGAGTCTGTACGTAGAAGATGGGAGAATGGTCACGGAGGATCGTGATTCCATACCACCCAATTCGGTCGAGGATGTGGTCCCTGAAGATGATGACGACAGTGGAAAAATTGCAGTAGGCGTTATCAACGAAGAATTCCAAGAGCCTATTCCGATGGAAGGAATTCCGGAATTGCTGAAGCAGCACATGTGCGTTGTTGCACCCGTGCTTCAAGGTCGTCATGGTGTGTACAATGAGCAATTCTTTGGCACTGTCGTTGGTCTCTACTCCCGTAGCATTCTAGTAGACCAAGTATTGCAGAAGACGGGAGTTACTGACATTGAGATCCAGGAGAAGTGGAAACACCAACCAGGTGACAAGTACAGGTTTCAAATGACGTTGTCAACAGACAACGCCCAAGCGGCACAATTCCTAGAACACTATCAGCAAGTGTATGGAGGGCAGCCTTGCAGCGACTCCTTTTCTTTGAGGTTCTTACGCACTTGTTTTGCCACGTTCATATACAAGGTTGAAATAGACTGGGTGAAATAGACAGTCAAAAGGCGCAAGGTGCGAATGGAGCAGAAGAGCCTAAACCGACACAAATTAGGTCATGTAGCAATGCGCCAACAACTTGCTACTTTGTGCGCAGCAATATCTCTTCACTACCAACCTCCCGAGAGCAGAACCAGCAGTCAATTGCCTATGTCTACAACTGTTTCCAACAGGTCTCCGGGGATCAAGCGGCACGAAAGCAGCAAGAGAAGTTCACATAGCAGGACAAGTTCTTCAGCAGTAGTAAGGGCGGAAAGCGAATTGCGTAGATTCTTGAAACTAGCGGAAAAAGCTAGAACCTCATGCAACCTGCTCTTGAAGGCAATGGAAGAATCAGTCGAGGCTCTGGTTGCCATAGAGAGAGATGAACGGGCCCTAAACGCGCAGTATACGGCTTTGGTTGATGAGGCTGAGGCAATGCAACTCGAAGGCGCGCACAAGAGTGCCATGGCAAAGTTGAGGGAGGGACAACAATTGGTGGACAACTTGATTTCAACGAGGGAGATGCATGCGAAATCACTTGACTCCTGTCGGGCCATTTGAGCTTCAGCGTTGCCGGAGGCACTGAAGGCAGTTGCGCATTTAAAAACTTGTGTTGCCACCACCATAGAGAAGTTTCGGAAGCTCAGTCGTTCTTCCTTTGCAATGCGACCGAGAGCTCCTTTTGTATATCCGGCAACTCATTCTGAACCTCCATTGTCAATTACAGGATCCAAATTTTGTGCAAGCTATAAGAAAGGTTTTGTAGCACGGGCTGTGATCATCACTTCTTGTGGTTGTGGATTTCACCCTATATGCATTCCCTTGTTGCTGGAAGAGAATAAACATACGTGTCCTTGTTGTGAGACCACATTCTGTGGAGCTTGGATGGTTCAATTAGGGGTTCTTCTTACATCTTGAATGGAGCAGGATGTTGGCAGCATGAAAAAAAGGCTGGAGGCCGAAGCACCCCTAAAGACAGGTGACCTGATTCCACTTACCTCTCTGGCTAAGCATGCTTTTTTTTTTCTTAGTTCATTAATACCTAAACCATATGTACATGCATTGTATGTCTTACAGTCATGGAGCCAGGTCTCAAAGAAGTGAAGGGTGGGGAGTTGAGTCTACCTTCCATACCACCAATGACGTGAGAGCTCGGTGATGGTGCCGCATTGGTTGATAATGGCATTGTGGAATCAACGAGTCTACCTTCCATTATGACAATACATATATCGTGTCTCTTATGTGTATATTACCATTGTATTAATGTTGCACAGAAACCGTATGTAACCAATTCTGTGCGGATTCAGTGTCTAAGTAATGCTTGACGAAAGCGTCACTGATTACGTCCTGAATCAACTTGTATGGAATCCGCATGACATGGACACTAATTTAAGGCATTTCTTAAAAATTTGAAAGGAAAATTGTGAAATTATATTGCAAAAAAGAGCAGTTTTTAACATTGTTAAAAATGTCCGCAATCCTCTTTGAAAAAAGAACAGCTCCTAACCATCATGACTTTATAAAAAAAAAAAAAACTGAAAATTTTTACAAATATTTTTTTTAAAATACATGAAAGCTTGCATATTGTACTGCAAAAAAAATTGAAAAAAAAAGGTTTTAACATCACTAAAATTATCCAAAGTTCGACTTGGAAAAAATGCAACTCCTAGCCATTAGAATTTTGTCAAAAGAAATAATTTTCAAATTTTTCAAATTTTTTTTTAGTCATAAAAAAATGCTTGCCTTACATAAACCAAAAGGAAACTGGAAAAAAAAAGTTTTTTACATTGCCAAAAGTATCCAAAGTCCAGTGTGGAAAGAAAACAACTTTCAAGTATCTCAATTTCGTAAAAAACAAATCACAAAAGTTTTGAATTTTTTTGGGATGCACCAAACTACCAAAGAGCCAACACGGTTGAATGCAAAAAAAGAATAAATTCTTTTTAATTTTTGATTTTTTTTTAAATGGCAAAAGAATCCCCAAGAACAATGAATAGTTTTAAGTGTGAAAAAATCCACAACCATTTCAACAAGTGATTCATCACTTAGTGCTATAGTGTGTTGGTTAAGAATAACCTTTATAAATGTGAGATTGTCCATTTAAAATTAGGCAACTAATAGTGGGTGCAGTTTAGAACATTCCAGATTGGACAAAAAAACAAATTTGGATTGATTTGGATATTGTATAGATCTTTTTTTTACAATTTTTTTTTGATTTGGCACAAGAGAACAAAATGGTTAAATTTTTTTTTGATTCGGATAGTACAGTAGGGTACAACTCATTTACAAATTGCCTATTGTGCCATTCAATTTTCTTTGCATAGAATAGAGAAAAATTGGATTTTTTTTGTCTTACATAATTAATACTCAATTCTTGTGCAACTCCAATCAAGCATACCAAATTTCAGTTCCAAAAATGCAAATTTTTTTTTATTTGGGGGGAATTTTTAAAGTCAATTTGCATGGTTATATATAATACTTTATAGAAAACAATTGGTGATAAATTTGTTTAATTCAATTGCATAGATATGTAGGGAACATCCGTATGCACATCTTTCATATTAAAAAACATTCCCTTAAGTGACAAAAATATGAGCAAAGAAGAGTTAAATGTGAGGCATTATATAACCAAACTTTGTCAAATAGATATTTCTAAATTTTATCTAGATTTTGCTATTTGAGCCACACATTGTGACTAACTTTATAAATGTGAACATGATGGTACAATTACTTTGCCAAAATCTACTTAAAATATAGAAATATCTATTTTACAAAGTTTGGTCATATGACGCCTCATATAGAACTCGTCCTAGATAATATTTTTGTTATTTAAGGGGGTGCTTTTTAATATGAAAGATGTGCATATGGATGTTTCCTAAATATCTACTCAATGGAATTTAAAAAAATCATCATCAATTGTTTTCTATAAAATATCATGTATAACCATGCAAATTGGCTTCAAAAATTCACCAGAAATAGACTTTTGCATTTTGGGAACTTCAATTTGGTATGCTTGATTGGGATTGCGTAAGAATTGAGTATTAATTATGCAAGACAAGAAATTCCAATATTTCTCTATACTATGCAAAGTTGCAAACAAAATTTGAATGGCACAATAGACAATTTGTTAACCCTTGAACGTCCCTCGGGCTCCTTCTGTACACCTCCGTAGCCCTCACATACGGTCAGCGACGAAATGATCGGTAGCATGCAGGGAAGGGAATCTACACTTTCAACCGTTCCGATTGAAAGCAAGTGTGCTCGAGATCATGCGAAAATTTTCTTGGCCGGCTATAGATGTCGCAGTGTGGAGAATTTTGTCTGTACAATCAGACAACGAGGTCGCATTGTGGACCCCAGCTACGTTTTGTTTTTTTAGAAATTGTGCAGTGAACTTCTTGGAGATCGCTCCGGTGGATGTCTTCATCCTGACACCATGATTGGACACAAAAAATTTGGAATCAAATTGTGGCTTTACTCTGACACGATTGCATCTGCAGTCACTGTAGAAGGCTGGGTTCGGGTCGCCCGGAACTTCGGCAGGCGTCGTCCTCATACGGCGGGAGCAGAAGACCTCCTGCAATACGTGGTGACTGCTGATTGGAGCAAGGAAACGCAACTGGACCTACATGTACAACACAAGGTGGCGGGAGTAGTAACTACTTTTGCCAGGAAATCAGTGCTGGCACTTCCAGTCGGAGGGATGGAACCAACCGCTTGTAAATTTGAAGAACAAGATGAGTGGACTTCCTATACACAAACATAAATATAAAAAGAGTCTCATAAAGCATGAGGTTGCATTCAAGAGTGAAGCGTACATCAGAAACACCAATCCAGTTCGGTACCATTGAACCCTAAGTCCAAATTACATCCACCGACTGTAACAACTGCACTACTGTACGCCCTCTATCACCTGAAGAAAGAAAACAAACAATAAAAACAGACTAACTGCTCCGATCAAAACATCGTGTCTGCCCAAGTAAACATCAAAATGTTGGTCATGGCACTACCGAGCCAACTGAAACGTCTCCGCTCCATTAGCCACATCAAAAAAACCTTCAAAGCGTCACCATACTTTCAATTGCACAACTCCACGCAACTGGTTGCTTGCGACCTGCTGTGAACATAGGCTCCATGCAACCACCCGACCAAACAACATAAGCATGTACTGACGAAGGACTGCTCACAAAACAGGTCACGGTGACATGGGCGAGCGTAGTGGTGATCAACGCCTCAAGCTCCCCCGCGCCTGATGCCTGCGTACGCACGCTGCGTGTGGACTGTCCTGTAACATGCGCCTTCACATTGAAAAGCGCCTCCACATCCCGGGCACATGCGACGTGTCCTCCTGCCACAGACAACGCATCGACGGCGTGCACCAGGTTGTCCGGCACTGAAATGGAGACCTCCTCCGGCCAAGTTACGGATTGGCCCTCGTACGTGCCCCGGTCTCATTCGAGGACGAATCAAGTCCACAGCTATTGTGTAGTGCCACAAACTACGGGAATAAAAAGGGACACCCAAAGCTCGACGATCAGCTGCATACAAAATGTGTGAATTCAATAACTGTGAATCTAAAATAAACATGAATACCCGGTGCCACCACTTGTGAGAGTGGAGCTAGGTAGTGTATTCCTGACGCTGCTGATCCACCAGGTCTACGCCACGCATCCCCGCTTGATATTGTAGTAGAATGGGAGATGTGGGAAACTTCACCCGCTCTCTTCCAATCCACCTTCCCGCAAATGAATTTTCACCGATAGGGTCACACGCTGTAGAGAGTAGGAACACTGGCTTCGCATCCATCCAACATATGGCTGCAATTTGACGACTTCTATGCATCTTGACCACCAAGTGTCCGCGCTCGGGAAGTTGGTTGTTTGGGAATCCAGCCAAGCTTGTAGGAAATCCTTTCCTTGTCTTCCTGCACGTCCCAGTAGCCCAAAAGCCACGACGCATGAGCTCCATGAAAAGCTTGGGCGAAGTGAAGAAATTGTCCGTTATTATAACGTGACCGCGGCCTTTCAAGCCAGAAACCGCAGTCAAGACGGCATCTTCACCAACAGAGTCACCCGGGTCCCGTGCATCATCCGCTCCAAGGTAAATGATGATATTCGACACGTACCTGATGATCACATACGCAAGAGAACTACGTCAGCTTCTATACATTGAAGCTAATCCCTAACTGAATTGAAGCTAATCCCTAACTGCACAGACATGAAGCCTCAAAATGTGCACCATCCACTCACAAAAGCTTCTCTCAACGAATGAAGCTCCTTGCCCTATATTTAGCAACCTTGGGCAGACATCCCATCCTTACAGTCTCACCCCATTACAAATTACTCCGTATTACTGCAAGCAACTCATTATAAAATACAGCACTGACAACTCCCTCCCCACGACACCACATGGACACTGGACACTGGATTGGCCACTGTACCCTTTCATTCATTGAACAAGCAACAGAATTTGCAGATACCTGAACCTTCAGTTACCACCTTATCGGCATTGCAGGCGAGGTTCCGGCAAACAGAAGCTCACTAACCGTTGGATCAGAACACTACAGTAGTGCAGCTTACCTCTGCAGATTCTGTTTCGGCAGTTTCTCCGTGAAATCGACCCTTGGGATCAACAAATGAACATAAAAGTAGGCCATAATGAATGTTAAACTCTGTGGTCAGTAAGGGCTTCTGGAATTAATGACGAGTCGAAGACATAGCCATTCCAACGTCACCACTGTCGAGAAGCAGGCCGTGCATAGGCACATGTCAAAGTCAGAGAGAAACTAACACCGATAAGATACATGCAACTACAACATGTGCCGAGATAGGTTGAAGTCACTTTACCTGCTCTCTGAATTAGCCAATGCCCACACCTTCACACCAAACTTGACAGGTTTTGCTTTCATGTATTGTCGAATGTTACAATACCGGCCCTTGTAAGCAATCATAATTTCATCAACCGTGAGGATGCGCTCGTTGTTGTAAAGCCGCTGCGACATGCTTGTGAATGACTCGCACAGCCACCGTACTTTGGCGAGCTTATCGTATCCGGCATCCTCCTGATTCGTCACAAGGGTGTCGTTGTCAACCAAGTGCAAGCAACGCACAATTGCCTCGAAACGACGACGGGTCATGGTCTCTGAAATTAATGGGCAGTTGTAGAATGGCCGCCGATCCCAATAGCAACGCAGGTGGGGCACTGCTTTTAGTTCCATGAGTATGAGAATCCCAAACCACGCCAAGAGCTCCTCTCGGTCAAGTGTCGTCCAGTCCTCCCGACCGTTCGTGACAGCAGGGTTCAGTTTGCATGGTTGGGCAGCATACCTGGTTTCACAGAAAGCACACGGTGTAAGAGGAAGGTTATTGAATACGTCCAACCAGCAATGCCATTGGACACTTGACCTACAAGGTGGAAATGAACAACGCACTTCAGTCATCAGGCCAATGTGTTCATAGAAACGGAATAAGCACTTTCACTCGTTTCCACTCACGATGGAGAGACCTCTCTCTATTTAGAATCGTTGGCACACCATGTCACTGGCAGTAGGGCTTAACCTTCATATGTACACACAATGCTGCTCACACAAATGCCAAGCAATTAAAACACTCATACAAGGAAAGCTTGAGGACAAAATTCGGGTTGAAATGCTGTCAAATTCCAATTTCAAACCAAAGCTACTTATCAACGGATTCAAAGACTGTTCAGTGCTCAACATCACCACAAGCAATGTTCTGAAGGTAATTAGAGCACTCAGCTTAGAATGAACCAACCTTCAGGTGATCCTCAACACTATGTACCGAACTCATATCCACATCCCTAATAAGCCCAGCAAAGGCTAGGACAGTGGATGTTACCTTGAGACTGCTGCAGAAACGCAGAAGGAACCAAGTGTCCGAAAAGGTTGAACATGAAGGCATACCTGTTGGTCTCATCAACCACGCGTTGAAGAATTTCAGATGGCCAATATCGAAGGAAATACTCCGTTGGGTGGTTCGCAACTGCTGATGTCGGGCCTGGTTGCGGTCCCGAGAAATTTTTGGTGTTCTGCAATAACGATTGGCCTTCATCTTGCCATTGGTTATCTGCGAAAACTTGCTCGAACGGCCACCCAGAGACATCCTCGTTGTAATTGTATAACCCCAACTCCTTCAAGGGGTCTTCCGTATAAGTCTGTGGACTTCCATCATTAGTGGTGTCTCTGCCTTCTTCTTGTGAGAGGAAGTCTTCGTATTGTGGCTGCCAGTCCGGATCGTCTTCTGACTCGCTAGGCAGCTCCAAAATCGGCAGAAGCTCTCCAACTGTCAAGTCGCCTAGAAGCCCTCCCGTTCTACCACCTTCAGTGTCATGGTCAGAGGGAAACAGCGTCCTCGGTGTGACTGCAGAAGACCTGTGAACATCCAATTCGGTGTCCCTCACGCAAACACATCTCTTTCCAATGGCACCGCCGAAGTCTACCTGGAACATGGGCGTGCCAGTGACATGGTGGAAAAAACGAGAGACTACAACGCCACTTAGCCCACCTTCATCACCCACCAGCCCTGAGTCAAAATCCAAAGTTTCTGGGCGTACCTTCACTTCCAAGGTTTGGAGGAATCCTTGGCCTTGCAGAAAAGTGTGCTGTCTTGGGGAGTGCACAGGCTGGGGGAAGAGGTCACTGGGGGGAAGCGCACCCGGTTGGAAAAGTTCGATCGGGCTTTGTTCGCTGTCGCTGAGCCCTGCGGCATCCTCCAGTCCTTCATCCGCGCCGTCTGGAAGGTGTATGGTGGGGGTCGTTGCTGTGATGTCCGTGACGCCACCAAAGTGGAGGTCGTATGCAGGAAGGGCATCCGTTGTGGCGCGTCGTGTTCTCAAGTAAATGGGGCTCCTTACTTTGGGTAAGATTTGGGGGGCCTCCCACCCAAGAGGCGGCCCTGGAATGGCACCAGCACAAGCTCCCCCGTCGCCAGAAGCTTTGTTGCGGAGCTGGCGTTGCTTGGATCTGCTAGTCGAGGCTGGGTTCGACTGGGGAACTTCGAGTTGCCTCCTTGCCCCGCCGCGTCCTCTTCGCGCATGACTCAGGTTCCCACGAATTGCTTCCTTCAGTTCCTTCCGATTGACGATCATGTTTGGTGGGTCCCGCGACATGGGCGAGGCTTGCGGCGTCGGCCCCAAGTGTAAAACAAACAACCCCGACTCCCTCCCCTTCACAGGGGTCGTTCTCTCCCACGTATATGAAGGACTCAACGGGGTTTGCGATGGCATCTGCAGCCCCTCTTGGCTCCCCATGGGCGGATTCATCCCAATTGCAGGTACGAGGTGGAGAGGAGGTCGTTCTTGTCCGTGACTCGCCTGCTCCACAAGTGCCTTCGATGCTGATGGGGTTCGCGGTGGAGTAGAGGGGGTGTTGTCTGCATAGCTCCCCGCAACTTCGCCCTCCGTGCGCATCAGCAACGTCGTCGGCTGAAATGCATCTGCTGCGACCTGTCGTCGCTCCATCGCTCGCTTCCTGGCATCCGACCGTAATCGTGCCATCGTAGGAAATTGGGGGCTGCGGAAATAGCCTTGCTCGAATGACGTGATTCAGTTCGCTCCCAAAACCTTCCGGATCACTTTCTTCACGCCGCGTTGTCCACCTCAATATATGCTGAACGTGCCTTCGAAAAAGGAACCTCAACCAAAGGTAATCCGGAGTCCCTTGCTTCCTATGAGTACGAGGCGGAAGGGGAATGCTCCGCATGTACTGAATGTGAAGGAGTCCAAGAATGCGCTCAGCTTGCCTCCGATTAGCACCACGCGAATTCAGCCAAGTCCTTAGAACCTCCGCCTCGCTTTGTAGATGGGCTGGCGCCGAAGGCACGAGCATGGTGGGCAGTTCTCTGGTCGGCATCACTCTCGCACTCCCGAAGCACACGGAAAACCACCAAGCATAACTTGCAATGAAGAATTCCGCCGTCTTCCAACAGGTAGTGCGCACTCCACCCGAAACCATCATCGTTGTTGAACCTGTAATCCGTGCCAATCGGTCCAAAAAAGTACTACCACTCTCTCGCATTATGAAATTTGCACAGCGCACCCCCCTATCAATCTCCCACTTTCGCAATCCTGTCGCTGTGACCAGCTTGCTTCCAACGGAATCCTAAGAACCCCAGTCCCGCCTCAAGCTCCTCGCTCCCGCCAGAAGCCCCTCCCTCCCGCCTAGCATTGCCACAATGCCACGCCACGTCCGCCTCCTAAACCCTAACAAGCATCGGGTGGCGAAGCATACATACTATTGGGCGTACCGTAGGACATTCACCGTATTTCAGTCTCTGCCGAACGAACCATGCTGTACTTCGGGGTGCGAATTGGACCACTCGATGCGCACTGCAATTGCCGTGCACTCTCTCATTCACCCGAAACCCTAATTGTGCCTCTAAATGATCCAAATACATGGAAAACAGTCTAATACGGCCAGAGCGGGCCTTCAGGACGTTCAAGGGTTAATGAACAATACCCCATTGTACAACGTCCACATCAACCAAACAGTCAATTTTTCTTTTGTTCATTTTGTTCATTTTGGCTTAGAAGAGCTTCAAATTTATTTTGGCATTTTGGCAATGTTAAAATCACCAAGGTTGGAATTCTATGTAGAATGAAATTTTATTTTCAAAGTAGATCATTCACAATTCCGTATTTTTTAAATTCAGCCGACTTTGGTTGCCGTTTAGGCATAGTAGAATGACTTTTTTCAAAAAACTTTGAACTAACAGAAGTTGGGAAATCAAGCTAAATTTCATCTCCAAAAATCTGTTTGCAATTTGAAGTCTCCAACAATAAGTTATGAGCAAAGTTCAGAGAAGGGTTGGAATGGAAGTTTTCTTTGACATTTTTAAACACCCTCTCTGAATTTTGTCCATAACTTTTTAAGGGAAACTTCAAATTGTAAACGGATTTTTGGAAATGAAATACGGCTTCATGTCCCAACTTTTATTAGTTCAAAGTTTTTTGAAAAAAAAAATTCTAATATGCCTAATCGGCCACCAAAGTTTGCTGAATTAACAAAAGAAATGAAAAAAAAAATCTCCCGAAGTATACAAGTAAAATTTTAATTCAATAGCATGCGTGTGAATTAGAACATGGTGCATTGGCCAAGGTCATGACTTCCCATCTCGGAGGTTGTGTGTTCGATCCTGGCCTTGGGTGGGATACCCAGCTTGGGTGGTGATTGCTGCCCGGGTGGGGTGGTGGATGCTCAGGTGGTGCTGGTTGCTGCCTGGGTAGTGGTGGCTACCCGGGTATAAGGGGCTGAATTTTTATTTTATTTATTTTTAAAAATTTCTTAAATTTCTTTTCTTAAATTTTTATTTTTATTTATTTTTAAATGTGTGCAAAATAACATTTATTCTATGAAGAAAAAACACGTTTTCAGTGATCTATGAAAGTGTCAAATCTGCACGATTATAATGCATGATTCAATGATATGGAAGTGGCACGATTTTCATTCATATCAATCTAATACATTAATCGCACGAAAGTTGTGGATTTTTTTAACGCATGGAATCAGTGCGATAGTAGTACGCAGGTATGAATTCACGGAATTCGTACGACAAAAATGGACATTCAGTGCCATAGGAAGTTCGAGATGTCACTATTGTACCTTATATGTCCGAACTCCTACACGTCAGATGCTTCTACATGGTCCATCTAATTTGAGTACGTTGTCAACAACCACCTTGCTTCAATACTCCGATTCTAGAGGATGTTCATGTGATTATTACACCCTCCTCTGCTGCAACTCTCACCCAAGCTCTCCCTTTTCGTGTTCTATTCTCCCTCCACCTTCTAGCTGCATCCAGCCCGTGTGATGTAGTATAGGCCATCCTCTTCTTCTCCAATTGGGCAGCCATTGTAGGGTCATTGTGCACTGTCTTGATGTTCCTTGATTCTAGCAAGTCCACCTTCTTTGCAAATCTATGTTGAATGTTTATGTACCAATGTTGATACTGCTGCACAATGATACTTGTTCTATCTTTAGTGCCATCATGCTGAGTGTGATGTTGATTAGCCGCCTTCGCTGCATGATGAGATTTTTCAATCCCTTGGTTGTTCCAAACAACAAGGCTTCCATATGTTTGCACATACCATGGACCATGCTGCACAAGGTTATGCTACAAAGACAAAAATGACCCAAATTAGTCACACATTCTTAAGGAAATGGCCCCCTACATCTGAATCATTTAGAAACAGTTCAGTTACTTTAGCAATACGCAACAGTAAATAGTAAACCACGGAAAGCATAACTTCCATTTTAATTCCAACATCACCCTGAAAAAGAATTACCATGCATGTTCAAAACTTACCATATAATGAGTGACGTGGTCTTCTCCAAAGCACTTAACATAAAGGCGCCCCCAAGTCTCAATCTTGCCCTTGAAAGTGTCAATTTGCTCTTGATTCAAGGACAAACCGACCAAATATGGATATATTGTTTCCAGCGCTTTCCACATCTCTACTCGTTCAAGATATTGCCTACCTTGATTGAGTGTGTTGTTTTCTGAGCGCAAGATGTCCTTCCAAACTCGATCTTGCCCTGACCAAGTGGATGGTTGGAACATCCTACCAGCAGTCACGCCACTGAGGGAGGGTTTGACAGGGACACTATTGGAAGCACCATTGAGCACTGTCTCTTTCATTATGCGCACGTTGCCACCATGAAGCCCGGCTACTGACAACATCCTCTCCATATTTTCTATAGCAACCTGTTGACGGGCCTCATTCTCCATGTTCCAAATGAACATGAAGTGCAAGTGAAGGATTTTCTCCATCATCCTTGTTAAGGCATGCAATGTACAAATATGCACCCTCTCAAGTGGGATGGGCAAAATAGGTTTCCATCGAGATTCTTCTTCAATGGATACTGGTTTTGAGAGGACATTACCACCAAATAGACCTCCATGCCACGTATGCTTTCTTCTCCTAGACTCTGAAGTAGCACTTGCCGATGTTCCCACCACTGGCTTTGTCCGCTCTTGGTTACAATAGATGCAAGAATGAATGGCATTGGCTCCATGCTTCAATCCGTACAAGCATTTGATGGTCTTCATATCCGCAGACAAATGCCACTGTACTTTGAAGTTGCCAACACCGTCAACACATAATAGCTGGCCCCCATCTTGTGCCTTGATCAATGCTGGAAACTGTGTCTGTTTAAACACCCAATGGAGGACCTCATGTGACTCCTTAGCAACCTCAAAGCAGGCAATAGGCCATATTTCAGTTTCAGATTGAACTGAAAAATACCTATCATCGGTTTTTAGAATGCTGATGTCCAAGGCACGGTTTATGAGCGTCAAACTGACCCTTTCAAACTTCCTCCCATGCACAATCTCTGCTTCGTCCATCTTCAACACAAAAACCAGTGGGTGGTCTCCAACTTCTGCACATACAAGCACCATGATTTCCAATGAGTTTTGTTCATGCAAATGTCAAGGTATATGAGTGAGTTCTAGGGGTCCTTTGACTATTGGAAACATGACTTAGAAATCTACTCTAGGATGAAGTAGTCACCTTCGGTGGTGAAACCGTATAGCTTCATCATAGTCCTCTGCACGACTTTGATGTCAACAAACAAGCTGTTCTTTGATGTCAAGACGACTTGTGTTATCTCAGATTTTTTCTTCCTTCCTTTGGCATTGGTCACTGGAGTTTGTGCCACCAGCTCCAACGTACTGTCAATGTGATAATAGTCACCGACAAGATCCTTCAATTTTGAATTGAGTTCAGATCGCAACAACTTGACCTGATGAACGTATTGCATGTTTCATCAATATATATACCACAAACCACATGTGTCGTCTATACATTGCCCCCCTACCAAACTATTGAAGATTGTTCTTGTTCTATTGTTCAGCATCGTCTATAGATTGAACTGAAGCAACTTGTTTCCAACACATTCAGCATAGGTCCTTAAACCACAACTCACAGCATGCGCTAAGTGTAGTATCCCTAAACCTTAAACCGCATATATCATGTATTGATTGTTCTAGATTAACTGAGCATCGTGTTCAAATTCGTCTCATGCATCTAGTGTTTGGAGACACAGTGGAGATTGAACTGATGAACTAGGGTGAGTAAGCCCAAACTTTGTGCGGATTCAGGAGGAATGTTGGCTTCAAGCGTTTGTCAACAAGATGCACTCTCCCTTTTATTGTCTTGTAGATCTCACCGTATCCTTTTTGTGACACTCCTGTCATGTCACATGCTGCCAGTATCGCTTCTATACCCAAGTCCTTATCAATTTTGTCAAGGTAGTAGTTGGCCATTCGAGTTGCAACAAAAGTATTATTAGGATTTGACACCAAAGCCACTATCTCCCCTTGCGACAGTAATCACCCAATGGCATTACCTGTCCCCTCTTGTGTATCCCTGTCGCCACATAAGCGCTTCTTACCGCCTCCACTCTTGTTTCCGTCTTGTATAGACTGAACAACTCGGGGTTGCAACAAGCTTCTAATTTTTGTTGCACGAGCTCTTACAGCGCCACCAGTCTTGGATAATTCAGACATACCTTTGCTTGCTCTTAGTTGCGCGCCTAGTGGAGTACTCACCATCCTCTCCATTTTCTTCTTTAACTTCCACAACGCCTTCCTGACTTCCGCAAGTTCTTGTTTCCCACACGCAAGCTCTTCATCACTTCATGGTGTACTTCATGCACTCGCACCAACTCTTTGGCTACCTGCAACATGCTGGACTCAAGTTGTTGCTGATGTTGATCAGTAGCTTCCTGATGCTCTTGTTGGAGAATTACAAGGTTGCTCTTGTAACTAATCTCATTCCTCTCCAACTCTTGTTCAAGTGTTGTACATTGAGCCTTCAGAGATTTCGATTCGCTCTGGAATTTGACGATCTCTTCTCTGCTAGCGGCAAAAAGGTCCTTTTCACGCTCAGCCCACCTACTGTTAACAGCATCAAGATCATCCACATGCTTTGCAATTGAATTTTGCAATACTATTTTTTCACAAAGACAGTCCGCTCGTGCCTTTTCTAATTCCTGTTCCAAGCCTTTCATTGCATCGCTGGTGCTAACAAGGTGATTATTGTATCCTAAGAGTCCAGATTCACCGTGACAAAGGAACTCTATGTAAGTCTTTAACGTTTGAAATTGCGGTGGCTTCCTAGTGACTGGATCCGGTGGGTAGAGATTGCCATCCAACCACAAATCCATGTTGGTGGCACCTGACGCTCTAAACGCTGGAAACTTGGATTTAGAAAGTTGTTGGTCCACTCGAATGCCTTTCTTCAAGATAGGTGCAAATCTACTATGAAGAGCTACAGATGTCGTGTAAGAATTACCCTTCTCCTTGTTTGTAACATCCTGAAGTGCCATCTCTACAAGTAGATTAAAGTTCCGGCACTGGATGTTGGCAACATGAATGAACCAAACTCCCGCAGTAAATGCAGCAACGTGAATGAGCCTAAATTCCCGCGATAACTGTGGCAACGTCAATGAGCCACCTCATTTGGCGCGAAACAATTCCAACGAACTGTATAGTGTGTTCCTTGCGAGCATCTTGACGTTGACCACTCTAATTCCTTTCACATTCCCTCACAATCGTCAACTAGTGTGTACAGTGCGAGTACAATCATTTCAGGTGGTGGACCCTAAATCCCAACTCCTAAATCCCTATCTACACCTACATTCCAAGTCATTTGGTACATCCAAGTTATAATAAAATAGTAGCAAAATACACTATTCAATTAGCTATGGCCAGTGCTGAGGTACACATCCCCATTGCCAACTCGACAATACTTTGCAACGAGATTGCCAACTCGGCCTATGCCGCCTTGTTCCCATTGGCCCACAGAATTGATGGCAACTTCTGAAAATGACTAAATGCTTGGAATTAAGGCTTTTACAAATATATAACAATTCATTTCTACGGCAAAAGTACCAGGCATCTAGAGACCCGAATTTGGCTCTAATGCTGTTAGATTCTCTTTTTGAGTCATTTTAGTTGGGATTATCTTGACATTTGGGCAGTTTTTTTTATTTCATTTCATTTAGACAGTATAGAAAGTGATAATCATTGGAAGATGAAGCTATTTACATCCATGAAAGTAGATGAAACTTGCAATCTATGGATGAAATTTCATTTATTCATTCAAAACAATATACATTCATCTAGAATAGAACGATACTGCCCCAAAATTGGTAGTGAATTGCTGATTTCATCCATTGCAAAGCAAGAATATTTTGCCCAAGATTCCCTACCAAAAAAATCATCACTTTTCAGCAAACAATTGCTCAAATACAACCCCCTGCATTTGGGTCGAATATGACTTTCATAGTAGGGATGGCGTAGAAATAATGAAGACTTTGTTTACTATTGTGCTCAAGAAAACTTGGCGAATGTAAATCATCGGATCATGGAAAGTTTAATACTAACTCCGTCCCAAAATGATTGTCTACTATGAATGTCATATTTTTTTAAGGTTGTTTTGAGTAGGTCAAAAAAATACTTTTTTGTGACTAATTTTATTTAGATTGCAATAAAAACATGCAATGTTCTTCATTGATTCTAGTGATATCAAATTTGGAATCTTTCTTCATTTTGTTCTTCACAATATAGTCAATGAAATTGGCTCTAAAAAATATCAACAAAATTGGAGACAATCATTTTGGGACGAAGGGAATAGCTTATTGCAAATTGCAACAGAGGTGAAACTAGCATGGAATATACTATTTTCCTACCCCTTCTTTTGGACTGAATAAAATAAAATAAAATAAAACACCTGATATATGGATAATATATATGGAATACATAAGGATATAATTTACAAAATATGGATGTTTAATGTGGAATATGGATACAAATATATGAGGAAAGTGGGCTATACAATATGGACTTATTAAAATGGAATATTAATATGGTACAATATATAGATTCATGTGAGGTTATGGGATATGGTCGTTAATCCATATTGATAGCATATTAAAAAAATTATAGATATGGAAATAATAAAAATATAGATATTGGGGTTAAATGAAAATGAATATAAAGTAGAATCAAATTTTCCTATAAATTTAAGCAATTCAACATAGTTGGAGGCACCTTTTTCTAGAAAAAATATTTTTGCAATATTGGCAATTGAAAACCATGAATTTTTAAAATTTAATTAGTTAATTAATTTTTAGACATGGCATCTATTCTCTAGGACTTTTCAAAGGAGAGCTCCTTATAGCACCTAAAACCACACTCTAGTAAAGCTATCTTGATTTTGACACAGAATTTTTCTTAAAGCAATACTCACCAACCACAATTAAGCATGGGGATGATTTCTAGGTACTTTGGGGGACACTTTAACCCCTAAAGGACCAGCCTGTAGAATTTGGCAACATAAAAAAATTGGGCAGGTACATGTGGCCAGAGATTTACAAGTTTGAGGCTGAAATTTTAACCCCTAAAGGACCAAACACCGTTTTTTGACAACATAGCGATTTTGGGCAGCTCACTACGAATGAAATTTTTATTTATTTTCTCTCAAATTTTCACAGAAGAAGTGCCCAAGGAGTATCTTTAAGGCCCAACAATTTTCATGACTTTTGACTACATGGTTCAAAAGTTATTGCATGGTATGTCATTTTCAATGCTCGGCGGGCAGCCCGGGCAGCAAAAAAATATTCTTTGAAAATCACTTTTAAAAAAAATAAAATTTTGAAATTGGTTCTTTAGGTTTATTTAAGAGTGGGAAGCTTTGAATCATTCCATTTGAATTAATGAGTCAAAAGTTATGAGGATTTTTAGTTTGCGGGTAGGTATGGAGTCCATGAAAACCATACCTACTCGCAAACTAAAAATCCTCATAACTTTTGACTCATTAATCCAAATGGAATGATTCAAAGCTTCCCACTCTTAGATAAACCTAAAGAACCAATTTAAATTTAAAACATTTTTTTAAAGTGATTTTTCAGGAAGTTTTTTGAGCTGCCCAAGCTGCCCGCCGAGCAATGAAAATCACATAACATGTTATAACTTTTTAACAATGTAGTCAAAAGTTTTGAAAATTGTTGGACCCTAAAGCTACTCCTAGGGCACATGTTTTGTGAAATTTTCAAAAAAAAATATTAAGAACTCCATTCATAGCGAGCTGCCCAAAATCGCTATGTTGCCAAAAAACGCAGTTTTTTCCTTTAGGGGTTAATAGAAGTTGTGGATGAGGAGTACCTTTCATTTGAACTAAATTTTATGACATTTGGAAATACGAGTCAAAAGTTATGGCCTAATATGTTACTTTTTTTCTAAGCCGGGCAGGTAGGTCAGATCAGAAAAAATCACTTTTTTCAGAAACAAAAATTTGAGACTAGTTTTCCAGAGCTATCTATATGTGGAAAGCTTTTAATCATTCCATTTTGACCAATGAGTCAAAAGTTATGAGGAGTTTTAATTTGCGGGCAATTTTGGAATCTCTACTCTAAAATAAACTTTGAAGTCTTTTATCTTACTCAATTTTCAATATTTTTTGAAAAAAATAAAATCATAGGATGTAGATTGTTTAATACAACATTTCAACCATTGGGATTGGCATTTTTCAATTTCATACCTAAATTCTTAACAATTTAGTATTTTGAATCATTCTTTACTTCATTCTACTTACTATAATTTTCCTATATGTTGTACAATTCCAAATGATGTGAAATTTTTCAAGCATATAGCCAACTTGTTTAGGAAAAAGAATCCAAAGAAGCACCACCATTTTGGACATTTTTTCATAGAAAAGTGAGCTTTTGAAGTGCAGCTGCCCTGTTTTTTGCAAGGGTCAAAAAACGATTTCAGTGATTTTGAATGCTTATATCTTGCAATCCACGTGGTGGAAATTTCTGAAATTTTTACCACATATTCTCAAGTCAGCATACTACAAGATACTATGGTTACATGAGTCAAAAAAAAGTTTTTTTCAAAAATTTGGTACTTGTACTAAAAACGGCAGTTCTTGAGCGTTTTCAGTGAAAACATAGTCACGGAACTTTAGGGGTTAAAGGAACTCTACAATGAATCAATGAACTCTACATGGACTTCAATGGGTGCTTCTTCCTTATATGGGGTTATTATTTCACTCACTTGTTGAATGGATGACATTTCCTAAATCTGAAAAGAAATAGACACAAACCACTACCAATATAGGGAATTTCATTAAAATGGCGGTATTCCATGCACCATTTTCAAACCGCCTATTGTGAACCATAAAAGTGCCAATTAGAATAGGTGTAGATTTCAAACATCTAAAAAATGTATAGATTTCAAAAATCTAGGAGAGGTATACATTACATTCCAGACTGCCTAGTCTGAACCTTAAAAACTACCAAAATTGTGGAATGGCACCATTTTAATCCCTAAAGGACAACATTTTTTGGGTAGGTATGTATGATTGTATATTTTCATATTTTAGGTTGAAGTTTTAATAGAAGTTGGGGACAAGGAATATCTTTCATATGCACTAAATTTTATGACATTTGGAAATATGAATCAAAAGTTATGGCCTAATATGCTATTTTTTTCCCCCGACAAGCAATTTGGGTAGATAAAAAAAAAATCACCTTTTTTTAGGAAGAAAAAATTGAAATTATTTTCTTAGATTTATATATATGTGAAAATTTTTTAATCATTCCATTTTGATCAAATGAGTCAAAAGTTATGAAGAATTTTAGTTTGCAGGTAGTTATGAATACTCTACTCTAAAATAAACTTTGAAGTCCTTTATTTTACTAAATTTTCAATATTTTTTGAAAAAACTAAAATCATAGAATGTAGATTGTTTATTACAAAATTGCAACCATTGGGATTGACATTTTTCAATTCCATAACAAAAAATTTAACAATTTTGTATTTTGAATTGTTTTCTATTTTTTTCTATTTCTTATTCTTTTCCTATATATTGTACAATTCCAATTGATCTGAAATTTTTCAAGCATGGAGATAAATTGCCTTAAAGAATGAATCCAAAGAAGAACCACCATTTTAGATATTTTTTCATAAAAATGTGATCTTATGAAGTGGAGCTGCCCGTTTTTTTTTGCAGGGCCAAAAAAGGGATTTTGTCATTTCAAACGCTAATATCTTGCAATCTACATGGTGGAAAATTTTGAAATTTTTTCCACATCTTTTCAAACCAATGTACTATAAGATCATATGGTTACATATGTTCAAAAAATGATTTTTTTTCAAAAATTTGGTACTTGTACTAGAAATGGCAGTTTTGGAGCATTTTTGGTGGAAACATAGTCACGGTCCTTTAGGGGTTAACAAAATTCTCCATCAAAATAGTTGTAGATGTTTTTAAAACAGTGCTTAGAAATCACACCGACCTCCCTTTGCAAGAAGAATTATGGTAGAACCACCCATTGTCGACCAGGGACCCATCTCCAACTTGTAGGGTGCATTAATTCCAACCAAGGCTAGAATAAATGTTCAATCAAAGCTTTTCTATGATTTTACTCCTTTTCAAAATGAAAACTAATCAAGTCACGATACATGTCCCAAAGCAGTGAGTGGAAAGTAGTTCCTGAATGATTGACATTAGAAGACTCTACATGTCAGTTATAGGTTTGGACTAGCTGCAGGCTTCCAAAACTCATAATAATCTCAATTCAAGGCAAAAAATTATCAAAAAATTGCAATACTTTTGATTTCTATCTTCCTACATAGTACAAAATTTACATGCCTTATACTGCTCCTGAACAATCATGCGCAAATTGCTTAACCCCTAAATGCCCAAGGCTTGTTTTGAGCTACTTGGAATTTGTTCTAAATTGAACAAAATGCCAACATTTTGATAAGTTGTATTAATTTTTTTGGAATTGTAACCGTACAAATTCAAACTAGACATGTTAGAGATCTCATACGAAAAGAAAACACAACAATATCACTTATAGAGTGAAAGATTATAATGTTTCACCATGAGGGTGTTAAAACTGCACAAATCTTTCGATCCTCTTTTCACAAGTCAAATCTAAAAAGTTGGTGACCAAAAGAATATGATATTAAAGGGCCTAACATGTATAACCCCAATCAATTTATGGCTTCTTAAAATCTATTCTATATTTTTTTTAAATGAATTTTGAATGTGATTTTTTCTCCAAGATCTAGTGTATTTGAGGCTCGTTTCTAAGAGCTCTCAACACTACGGGAAGTCAAGATTGCAATGGGTACCCTTGCACAAAATCTTGAGTAGAAAAATCACTATCATTTATTTTCAAGATTGGATTTTTAATGCTAAAACTAGACTTCAAGAAGAACTTTCCAAAAATATAAACTACTAAAAATAGCAACTTGGTTAGGTTTTATTTAACTTCAAAGTTTTGCAAACACCAGATTTGGGTGCCTCGGGCATTTAGGGGTTAAGTGGTCGATAATGGGTGGTTCTACTATAACTCCTCCAAAGTCTAAGGCCCCAGTTTCATCGAAAACCACTCCAAAACTACCATTTCGATTGCCAAGTGACCAAATGAAGGTCTGGACAAAATACCTCGGAAGAGAAGGTCAAGTCCCACACGCAGTCCGGACGCTGCAAAACTGAAGTCGATCGTTCACAAGCAACTCGCCTCCGTCGGAACTCTCCTTGCAAGTCCACTTCCTCAGCAACCAAAGGCGCTAGCTCAGAACTCAAGGACATAAACCGGCATACACACACACACTACTACTGATCGAAATCGATCGATCGTTCACAGCAACTAGCTAGCCTTGCCTAGCTGGAACTGTTCTTGCGAATCCGCTTCCTCAGCTAGCTAGCAACAAAGGCACTCGATCAGACCTCCGCAGGACGTACAGCAACTGAAGCTAAGGCAGCTAGGGAACCCAGATGAAATGAGCGCCGGGTGCTCTGAAATGAATGATTGAAGAGCTTCCAAATGAGAAGAGTGAGCATCCTCACCACTTAATTGTCTGCACGAAAACGCCAGATAAGGTAAACTTACTGACAAACTCTGGATGGAAAGCTGGTCCAACATCTAATTTGCTTGGTCCAGCCTGTTTAGATTCCTCTTTTCATGATAAACAAGTGATTTTGGTTGGGGTTGGGTTGACTGGTTTGGGTCGTACATTGTTCACACGGACTTTCACATGCAGTGGGTGGCGTCAAAATCATGGAGATTCTTTGCGCTCGAAGAAGACGGACCGTACTTGGGGGATGATGCGACTCAGACACTGGATCATGGAAAGTTTGATAACTTATTGCAAGTTGCAACAGAGGTCCCACCAACTGGCATGGAACATAGGAAGGTAAACTACACCTAAAATCGCACAAACAAGCAATTCAGCATGGTTCCCATTATTATATTGGAGAACTTTTTGAGGCATCCTGTTGGTAGTGAAAAGGGGAATCTAGATTCTCTTAGAATGCATTTTTTGGACACTGTATGAATAAATTATGGATTTTCAAAGTGCTGAAAATAGGTGTTCCTAAAAGCAATCATAGACTCTCATGAACAATGAGAGTATATTTTAGGCAAGAATCTGTAGTGTGCGATTTTGGGTAGCATGTGTTATTAGGTGTAGTTACCTTATTCACTATACCCTCTTTAAGAAGCAAACACCCCTGTCCTACGCATCCCCCCCACATTGAATACACTATACAATACTCTATATTTTGTATGGATTCTGCAACCTGTTGACAATAGTGATAGCTGTTTGGGATATTTTTTGAGCTTTTCCAACATAGCATACGCTGAGGGGCTCCCTTTTGCTCTCCTCCAAAACCAAAATCTTCCTACTAAGGTAACAGGTTCTAAAACCAATCAGGCTCTATAAGTACATTTTGCACTTTCCAATGTACAAGTGGTGTGCATTTGAGGAGGTGGCCGGTTTTAGAACCCACAAAAATGCACTTTTCTGTTACTTCCGAAATTCATAACTAAATCTACAAAACTTCAAAAAATATGAAACAACTTGGGTTAGATGCCAATTTCTCTTGCCTTTCAAAAAAATTTACTGAAAAATATTTTAAGAAGTTTTACCTCCCCAAAATTCAGATTTAGCTCTTAGATGAGTGATTTATGGACCTCCTACCTTAGTGTTGCAACTGGTTACTTTTACTAGAACAGTGTTCTCTGAGACTTTAGGGAATCTCCTTCACTGGTATAGAACGAATTTGCCATTGAGGCCCAACTCCCCCAAGGCCCCACATTCTGACAAACCTGCCACATGAAAGATATGGAGATTAAAACTCAAATACATCCCAAGTATCCAAGGCCACATTATATTTCCTAAAAGGAAGAGAAAGTGAAGTTGGTTAATCTATAAACAATGCGGAGGACGTTTTCTGGCCGATGAATGACAAAGAATCTCTTCATATAGGATAGAAGTGCAATTATCCATCCTCTCAAATTTGTGTGGAAAGGAAAGATCTTCTACAATAGTTTGTCTTCCAATGAGTGTTTTTTTCATTTTTTTAAGCCAACAATTCCCAAACAGATGATTTCCATGGTGACCGGCTCATTGTTTAAGGGTTAACAATGTTATGAGCTATTTTTCTTTCTATTACCGATTTCCCATATCGAACCGTTTTTTTAATTAATGGAGTCCGGTTATTTTCACTATTTTTTTACTCCAAATAGAAATTTTGCAGATTTTTTCACCGGATTTTTTCCGAACTTCACCTGCTAACTTTGAACAAGCTGCTGTTTTTTCAAAATGGACTTTGTAGGTACCTATCTGAAATTCTAATTGGTCGATCAACAACCGCGTTGTCATTTAAAGGTTACTACTACAGTACCGAAATTGCAGAGTCATCCGAGGTCCAAATTTTGAGCTTTTCCCCTCATTTTTAATTGACCCAGAGTCAAGACATGCCTTTGGCCCACATCACAAATAACTTCATCTATTGCAAGCAATATTCTACATCGATAGCATCTACTTAACCTGCTGCTTTCTGTAATATGATAAGATTCTTTAAAGTTCTACAAGACAAAGATCTAATGATAAATGGCATCAACATTAATCGAGTTCCATGAAGAAAAAAAATTTAAGTCTCAAGAACAACTAACTGCCTTGAGTCAAATGCTTCATTTCTTGATTTCAACTGTAAAATTCTTCACTACAAAAAAATAAAAATAAAACAACCTCCGTTTCAACTGTAAGTTCCTGTGCTGCACAATTCGGACAATGTGTCAGGTGTTCTACGTGGCCTCACAAGATGGAGACTGAAACTCATAAATTCACGTTTTCCTGTGAACCTAAGTGAGTGGAAGTGGATTGACATTCGGCAGTTAAGCATTCGTCTGCTCAACCTGGACAATTAAGAGATTTCAATCAATTCAAAAGAACTGAAGTTGTCCTCACCCAATTCCCTTCTTTCCTCCATGCAGCTGATACTTTCGTCTAAGTGTCTTTCAGCATTGTTAATTTTCCTCTTTCCCACCCAGCAATGTCACAACCAAACGTCGAAAAGCACTATGTTATCAACTTATCATGTGCTAAACAGCGCATTATCATATTTGTTAAGAACAGGATCAGAAACAAAGCCATTTTATTTCATTGACCATTCAACGTGCAATAGCCTATCTGGTACACTCCAGACAGCTGGGCCAATCCTGATCCTATTCTAATAATCCTCTCATCACAAAGAGATCAACCCCAAGAATCTAACCCCTTCAGCGATGAATACAGCTTGCAGAGACTATGTAGGCTTAAAGTTGTACCAAACCTTCATGATCGAGTACGGTGACTTCATCACCACAGGAGCTTCCCATGCTACTTCTCGTGCCCTGATGTCAGCTTGAAAGCCTTCAGTACAGTACAGGACTCAGCACACGACATTACTTTCCACGGCCAAAGATAACCATCAATCAGGAGTGTACCCTCTCTTCCCCTCCACCTGCAGATTGCTTCTCCTGTAACAGGAAGCCGGCTGTACGAGGCACTCTTGAAGTGCGCCTGTACGTCAAAGATAACACTAAGAGATGACGCAGCTCATGAAACCTACGAATATTCGAGAGCTGCCAGCAAACTATAAAAATCTTGAACTCCCTCAACTCCCTCGAAAAAGGAATCCAGCTTCTCATTTGTGTGCAACCGCATCTGTCTGAGGAGGAGAGGCACCCAAAGCAACCAAAAAGCAATTGCCGCTCAATAAGCACAAACCATGCTCTCCACAATGAATGTCAAACTTTGGAGTCCTTTATTTTGGTAACCATCTACAGTGAGGGACTCACAACTGACTGCTAAAGAATGTTTACTTAGGGGAGGAATAGATACTGCATTATTATTCTCCCCTGGGAAAATAAATATACCTAGAAACGGTAAACGAATTAGAGAGAGCTCTCCGTTGATTGAGACTTGAGGTCAGAGAGCACTAACTTCGAGATTGTAAAAATGTGACAAGTCCATTTCTTCTCACGTGCAAATGATCAAGTGATCAAACGGAAAATCGTCAAGGTGCTAGCAAAGAATCAATTTGTACACCAATAGAACCATCAGGGAATAATAGAAACACGAATCAACCGATAACCGTCATTACACTAGAAGCAAAAGCGTTGGCGTCACCCGCGCTTACTCCAATTTCGGAAGCTGGGCCTCCCAACACTGAGGACCCCACTGGTTTTGGGAGGACAAGTTGGGTTGCAAGGATAGGCACAGTCGATGACTGAATTCGTCTTTGCATCACGCTCGAAGTACCAATCTCCCAAAGCTTGCGATGCCGTCTGTAAGGAAAAGGATACTAAAACCGTTAGAGACCTGATCCTGCCTACTATACTGACCCATGTTACCAACACCGACTCATCCATCGAGGCACTTGGGTGGACCTATTAGCAAGTGATGTAAGCATGACTTGGCTAATCGTCCATGGTCACTGATCTTGAAATTCAAGGGAAATGGAGTTGTCTATTGTCACTTATAGTGGTCTACAAACCCACTTTGATATTGCGCAAGGAATGCATTCATAGTGTTAAGATTTTGATCTCAACAGATGAAGCTATTATACCCAAAGTGAATTCTACACAGCGTTATATATCTCCCAAAACTCACATTCCTACATATTGGATAAAACGCTGAAAGTGACCACTTGGTCCAAACGTGATTCAGTCAGACAAGGTTAAACGAGAAAAGGTTAAACAAGGAAAAATGACATTCATTAGCAAAGGAAAGATCACACATCAAATGATAATTCTGGTCTTCAAATGATGGTTTCGGAAGAGAGTAGCATACCTTCCCATTTACATGAGGTGCATGCTGGCCACTCCAGAACGAATCATATGCGGCCTGACAGTGATGAAAGCAACCATCGACGAACATTCCATGCTTCTTGCTGTTCTGTATAGGCTTCAAAGCGTCCAGCAACTCTTTCCTATAACCTGACAAAAAAAGATCCAGAAACTAAAACGTATTCAAAATCCTCTCTTGTCATCTCGATAGTAGACCACGAGATCATGCTAGAGGCAGGTCAAAGAGGTTTGAATTGTGAAGCATTCAAGAACCTTCACTGAAGACCAGTGCAGGCAACAACCTTGTATAATGTCAAGCTGGGCTTCAGTGCATCTGGTGGCATCATTTTTGCAGTGGTCCCATTCGCCTACTGGATCTGGGGCAACGATATTGTCCATCTGACCAACAAGTCGAGACACAAATAAGCTATATCGCACGAGGTGGAAATCAGAAGCAAACCATAGGCCTAAAACAGATCCAAAGAAAATGACATTCACACGAACCATGAACCAAAATGTGCAGGTCGCTTAAAAGAGTGAAATACAAAGGAAATCAAAGGAAAATGGAGACAAACTGAGGATTAAGAAGCGGGAAAGGATACCTGCCACCAATCGTAAGCTCCGTTGACGACGAAAAGTGGAGTCTTCATTTGCGATAATAAATATTGAGGAAAGAAACACTGTCACACCATTAAGCAAGAATGTTTCCCATTAACAAGATTGCAATGGTAGACAAAATGATTGAAGTGGCTGCTGGATTAACCGGATCAAACAAAGGTGTTGCCATTGATTCATAGAACCACAAGTTTTCCTCGAAGCAATCGTCTTACTACCTCAGTTGGGTTCCGCATCTCAGTACAGTATTTTGGCAGCGTGCCACTGGCATTCTGACAACCAACCACGATCATCTCACATTCATCAGGCATTTGGTATCACCACTAGATCATGTGTTGTCTACATACAACATGTTGTGTGCAACAATATCTGACAACTTTTGGGCCGAGATAAAATCACCGAAGAACCGGACCTCTAGAAATGGGAGTTACCTGCAAATCAACCACATTTTTGAAGTATGTTTGTATTTTGTTCTCGCCTTTGTAGGTTTTCCTGACAGGTACGTATACCAATGAGTCCGTTAGACAAGAGTGGCAGAATTCACACATTCAAAAACAAAATCAAGTCACTTCTTGATCAAACATCTGCATCTGCTCAAACATGACGAAAGTATGCTGAAGTTTCAGTCTGCAAGTGAAAAACTGAGTCGCAATATTAAAAGCAAAGTGTATCATCTTCAGTCTCTTGGATATGAACATGAGGTATGCAGGAATGTACATGTCAACAAAGAAACCTGCATCACTCATGCATTTGACAACGTTGGCACTTGGCAAAGCTGCCTTGAATTTGTCACAATGGAGAATGGAGGATAGTCCGCCTGCAGAGCAGCCACCAAGTAGAGCCTACCAAGGTGCCCTAGAGCAGGATTAGAAATGTCAAGCATTTACACACAATGACGCTCCCAGATGATGTCAATTCTGAATGATGAAGGGATGCGCACCCAGAATGGCCCCCCAAAATGTACAGTGAGTTTCCATTTCAAGTGGCGATTCTGGGGGCACATCCTAGAGAATAGAAAGTTACAGCATCGATCATGTCCTTTCAAACTTTAAAGTGGCTGCTGAACCTTCATTGAATCTAAACAATAGAAGAAAAACTTCTCAGCTGATCCCTTGTTACAGAAACGAGTAGGTCAGGAATATACCTTGTCAGCTTTCTTCATGCCTTTCTTATTAATAAGGTCATCGATCACAACATTCCAGATGCTTTCGCCTCTGTACCGAAGGGCCTTACCCTGAGAACGATACAAACATTCCATTTGGGATTTAGACAGACGTTCTTGCTTCTACAAGAAAGGTACTAAATAGTACAAGAAAAATCCCTCCTCCAAGAAACCCGAGCCACGTTAAACCCTAAAAGTTCCTGATAAGGAGGGGAACCAGGAGCTTTTTCAGGCTAAATAACTTATGGCCTGAGAATAATCTAGCCATCAGATTTTTTATTTTGCAAGCTTTCCTTTTTCACCCATCCCTGACTGATTCAGAGCATTGCACAGAAATCATGAAGCACCAAGTGACCAAATGACCAGGCTAGTCGCATCCCAAAAATCTAGACAACAGTTCCTATTTTTTTCATTCTTAGATGTACTTCATCCTTTTCATGTAGCGCCCACAGTAAGCTCCTTGAAAACATTCATAATCTATCTCGGTGACGCCAGATCTCTTAAAACGTGACAATTGTAGCGCGTCAGGATTTCTAGAATATGTCTTGAGTGGTGAGTTTTTTACTCAATGTTGACGAGTTTGGTGGAGAGGAGATGCAAGAAAACGCTACAGAGAGAAGAATGGGTCTCTCTCACCTTATTTTTTGTGGGCAAGCTCACGTTGCCACTAAAAGAAGCACCATCGCAGTACCTCACAAATACACGATTCCAGTTGTAAAAATCTGAAGCACGGCCCAAGGAAATACTCATCCGTCAGTACCTTCTCTACCGAAACAAATTGTCTTTCAGCAAATGCTTGAACTCATATCAATGTACTACACTAAAGATGATATTTGTACACTAAATACGAAGGCATACACTAAAAGCCAATTACCCTATGAAAGTAAGTAACATTAAATGTCAATTCAAACACTAAATGTGAACCAGAGTTGTCATATCAGACGGAATATCACTGTTCACGGACAGAATCGGACCGATTAGGGCTAGGCGGCTGCAAACTTCAGAGCCTTGTAACTTTTGCAAAAATTCTTCAACTCAGGAAAATGAGATGTTTTTCGGCATCTACAGTTTTTGTAGATGCCGAAAAACATCTCATTTTCCTGATTTGAAGAATTTTTGCAAAAGTTACAAGGCTCTGAAGTTTGCAGCCGGCACATTCAAGTCTAACACTAATTGTGGACAAGTTCAGATTTAGTGTTGTAGCTAGTAGGGGGTAAAAACACTAAATGTCACTCAACACTAAATATCATCTTTAGTGTAGTGCTCCTAAAAATGAACAAAAAATATAGGTCCATTCTCTTCTATCCATATATGGCTGAAACATGGTGCACCTGAGAGCTTTTCCTCTTAACTCCAAAAAAAAACCCGAGAGGCCCAGATTGAGACATCCATCATTTTTAAATCGCAAAATATTGATCACTCAGAAGTTCATTATTGAGAAATGGAATGTCATAGAGAAGGGAAGAAACAAAGCTGTTCATGCATATGCAATAACCCAGATAGTAATCTCCAAGTAAGGTTGTGAAGCCCTTAGTCCATCAAATGCGCAAAGATGCAAACCTGGATTGACCTTCTCAGAGTTGCTTAGAATGCCTTCAAACGTCCGAGCATTCATCCACTTGGAAGATCCCAAGTGCGCTCTAGCTCGGAATTGACATGCTGCTTCACTTTCACACCATGCACCTTCCTACAAGAATGGAATCAACAATGTAAAAGTCAAGAAAAAAAGTCATTAAAACAGAATTGCTGTCCGATTGACATGCAAGAAAAAAGCGTCTTACCCTTCATCATGGGCTTATGAGATGACCATTGAGATCATCGGACATAAACAACACTCTGAATTGAACAAGTCATGGGTACAACCACAGAGATTATATCCAAGACTTGAAAGATTTCTGCAACCCTGTGCTGTTAATTAGCCCTAGCCCTAAACCAACTCAGCATGCTTCAATAAGCAGAAGTAGGTTCGGCTGGGAGTCAAGTGGTAAATAAATGGAATTTTCTTCAATATCAACTGAAAGCTCGAGAGCACCATTAGGAGAATTCAAACTATTCTTACAACTTCACAATCAACCAAGCTTGCTTCTGAGCATGAAAATTAGGTCAACCAAAACAACGTTTGGGAGCTGACCTCCAAAAACACAACCCAATTCCTGGCGTTAACCCCTTTCCCTTTGTGTAGATGGTACCCCGGTGGAGAGCCATCCAAGCATACTGCGCACACCGGGAAGGGTCATGCAAACAACTTGCTTGAGTGACAGCACAATAAAAGTATTTGGTAAAATTACATAACCCAGAGTTTGATAAATGACTTTAATTCGCATTTTGTTTACGCAGCGTTTACTTTCCTGGTCTGTAATCCACTAAGAAGAAATTTGACAATCGAATGACCCTTCTAGAGCTCGTTCCCTATCTTCATATCATTCTAAATTTTAGTCCATGCATTCAAACATTGGTCCACTAGAAGGCAATACTCTAAATGATAAAGACAGTGAAACTTTATGATTCTTATCACTATGAACTGGTCAACGAATTAGGCTTATTTTATATCCTTATGTTGGACACCCTCTTTTGGAACTTAAAGGTCAAAACATTTCCATGATTTCTCTTCCAACAATGTCCTGTTTCCAACCACCTAAATCTTAAAAAAGGAGTACATATTGATTTTAGGTCATCTACTAATACAACTTCAAAGTTCAAACCCTCATAACTTTTGCAAATAATATCCACATAATATATAATAAGGTTTATTTTTAAGAAATTCAATTGCTAGCAAGAACCAATAAATATTAGGCTTGGTCTAACAATAAGATATACGCTCAGTGTAAAATGCGTCAAATTAGGTTCTCCAGGGACAAATCTCTACACCCATAAAGAAAGCATCACAGATGTTCTGCAGATCTGTATAGCAACTACCTGCACCCTTGGACACTGCCCCTTTCAAAATGGTCAAATCCACCACCAAGGGCTCGAGCGGTTGAACCTCCAGCGGGATGGTCACATCAGCTTCAGAATTTGAACCTGCTACTGATGTCACATTCTGCACTGAAGATGTTTCTGGAGAAGTAATCACATTGGTAGGATGTTTCGCTCCACTGTAGAATCCATCCGTGGGCACCAGTTTCACAAGCCTCTGCACTCCTTCGTAGTTCCATACTAAGGTGGTTATGGTGGCAAACAGCAGCAGCGTGACAAACGCCATCACACTCCCGTTCAGATGCCTCCTGGTTGACAGAATAGAGCTCGTCCCCATGTTGGCACCTTTTCGGTTGCTCTTCCACATCCTCCTAATGACTATGGCACCAAACAAATCACTCCAGCTTCAAACAAGCTTCTACTGCTACTAAACAGATAATGCCACTAAGACAATGTCTTTGTACGAGGCATCTTTGGAGCGGCAAGAATATCTTCTCAGAGATGGTCTAAAAATACTAATCTCCACGAGCATGAGGAAAAACTGCAAAGAGATGCAATGTACATACAGAAAACAGAGGAAGGGACACAAGCGAATTCAATCAGACGGAGCGAAAAAAGGTTTGTGGCACACACAAAACTCCACCTTAAGAGAGCTTCTAAAACTACCAAAAGATGATGCTAAAAGGTACTGCTACTACGACAATGTCTCCCTACAAGACATATTCAGAGAAATGGTCCAAACGAGACAATCTCAACAAGCACGAAAGCTATAATTTGCTTAAAATAAAAGAGGACGAGACACAAGCTTCAATGAAAAGAAGCGAAAAAAAAAAAAGAGCGAGCAGCTGAGACGCAGGACATATCCAGAGAGCCGAAACAGAGAAAAGATGTGAAAGCGTCCTTACAAGAGCCTCGCAGGCGGTGACATGAAGAGCCTAATAATGATATTACGAGGACAGGCAAGCGCGAAGGTCACAAGATCTCGCCCTAAAACGACACGATCCATTGTCAGTCCTCATCAAGAATCACTCATCAGCTGGAAACAAGCTCTCACCAATGTGACGAATCTCGTAAGCTACATTGCAAGAAATGATCGCTTTCTCTAAGCAAACAAGAATGTAAGCGATCTCTCTCTCTCTCTCTCTTGCAGAATGCAAATGCGAAACTTAACTGCGAAACGTAGAATGTGAGATGTAATTGCGAAATGGCAGGTGGAAGTGGATAGCGATCACTTACCAGTGGTACTCCCGTGCTACGGCTCTCATTCAGTGGGATCATCTTCACCTCTACTGTCGGTTACTGGCGCCATATCCTTCTTGCGCTTCTCGTGTTCCAGCAGCATCCTCGCACAACAAACCTGTGTGCACGGCAACGAGAAAGGGGTCAAGAGGAAGAGACTTGTGTTTTCTGCAACGAGACTTGCAAACTCAATGAGTCTCATGGATGGCCATGATACATCGTGTTCAGTGTTTTTTTTATGCACGAGTTTTTAGCCATTTGACTACAGCCAAAACACGTTTGCTATTTATTTAAAGGAAACTTTCACTTTTTTTCGGTCAAAACAGTCAGAATGTTGTTGCGTTTCGAGACCTACCAATGTCCGGGAAGAACCGGCAGCTAGTGTAAGATAAGCCGATTGAAATTGGAACTTGACTGGTTGAAATTTAAATCAGTAGGCAGTGAAACCGGATGCAATGAAAATAAGGTGGAAATTGACTGGGCAATAATAAACTAGGCAGAAAAATTACTCCACTACTTCAAAGTAGGGCGGAAATTGGCTGCTTGGAAGCAATAAAAAACAGATATGGGCGGATCTATGGAGGATATGGCCAGCTTTCAGCTGAAGCTGCCAAAGGTGGCCAGTTGTTACTAGTAGGATCAATAATCAATTACAGACTTGGAGGCTTGGAGCATTGAAGGCTTAGAGCATATATAATTTTATTGTTGAAGGACTTGAAGCGTCGGAGGCAGCCAGGCCTACCACGTTTAGCTAGCTCTGGCTTGAAGCAGTGACTCCAGTCCATCAATTTTATCAATGCAAATTTCAAATGGGTGGCCAGCCTAGCCGCCCAGCCTTGAATGTGCCTCTCTGCCACCAACGGTTCCGAATTCTTCGCCTCCCTGGTCCAGCACTCTAGCTCCAGCCTCAATTCTCCATTGTCTCCGACTCTCCGCCTCTGTTGAAGCTCACCCCGCCTCATCGCATTTTGCTCAGGCCAAAATCAGGAAGGACACGTTGCTCTAGCTCGCCCCGCCCACGCCTCATTGCTTTCTGGTCGCTCCTTCTGGTCCCACCCCGCTCCTACTGGTCCCGCCCGTTGCTGCGCCGCTCCGTCGCTCCTCTTGCTCCCCACTCCGAATCTTCTGATCCTGGTAGCTAGCTGCACAAGCTCGATCCTCTGCTCCGCTCTTGCTGCGCTGCTTCCGCTCCCCGCTGGTGCAGACCGTTGCTGCGCTCCCGGCCTCCCGCTCCTGCAGCCGTACTGCGCCCGGAGATCATTGGTGGTGGCTTGGTGCAGATCGGTGGTTGCTGTGCCCCCGGTTGGTAGAGACCGTCGGTGGTGGCGTGCTGCAGATCGTTGGTGCAGATCGAGATCGTCTGCATGCTCTTTGACCACGGCAGTAAGGTATGTGCACTCGTAACCTGCATGTGTCTAGTTCACTCCCATGTTGATGTCTCTTGCTCCCCTAGTTTTCACTGTCATGATTGACAGTGAAAATTGGTTGTAAACAAAAGCCTGGGCCATGAGGGTACACTTTGAGGCATTGAGATATAAGAAGCAAACTCTTTAGTCATTCGATCACCTTCAAAGTTGGTCATAATGACATACAGATAAGTACTTTGAAACAATAACTTGCACATGAAAATATGTAGTTTGTATGGGCCATTTTTAGATGCTTTTTTTTATTGAAGTATTCATATCATCCTTCTTAAGATGTGAGTTTCTGTTTCTATGTGCCAGATTGCTAGTGGTTCAAGGTGCATAACAACTTCTATTGGAAAGGAGTGTGGACCACTTGTTGTGTGGATTGTGGACTCTTCAAGCTCAAGCTAGAGCTGATGCCAACCATCTTGGTGGACCCTAAACCCTTTTTATTCTCAATGCTTGAATGCTTGTATAGTTTTTGAAATTTTTGTCTTAAATTTTTTTTTTTTTTTTGGTGTGATTTTTATAAGTTCCTATTTTCTGTGTTCAACATTTTTAAAGGGCTTTCACATAACTTGTAATTAGATCATGGCTAAGCGTCAGAGGAGCATTAGAAACATGTTCAGGTCCAATGAGATGGAAAATGATCTGGTTTTAATAGATCAATCTACTACTTCATCTAATACCAATCAGACTTCAAATCCTATTGAGGTAGCTTCAAAACTATGGAAAGATGCTTGGTACACTCAATTTGATTGGATTGAGTTCAACACCACATTAGGTAAGGTTTTCTGTAAAACTTGTAGAGATAAAGGGGGTAGATCTATTTTTGCAAAACAAGGTTCAATAAATATAAAAGTTTCAACTTTCCAAGATCATGGTAGATCTGATGAACATAGGAGGCTTACTTGGGCAATGCAATCTGGTCAAAAAGTCATGGAAAAGGTCATAATGGAGTCTAATAAGACTTGTGATGAAGCTATTGTAGCTCTTTTCAAAGCAGCCTATTTCATAGGCAAAGAAACAATGCCTTTTTGTAAATTTTCGGGTTTGTGCAAATTGCCTGTGTCTTTGAATGCATGCATAACAAAAGACTTGTATCATGATGAGAAGTCATGTGCTGACCTAATTTTTTTGATATCAAGTGTGATTCAGAAAAAGGTACTTGAAAGAATAAAAGACTCTAAGTATTTTGGGATTATGATAGATGAATCTACAGATATATCTATAACAGGTCACATGGTTGTTTTTGCTACTTTTGTGGAAGGAGGAATGCCTACATGTGTGTTTTTAGGGCTCATAGAATGTGTATGTGGAAAAAAAGATGCAACTTTTATGTATGATACTTTAATCTCTACTTTGAAGGAGTGGGGATTGGATTTCAGCAAGTTCCTAGGGTTTGGGTCAGATGGAGCAGTTGTAATGGTGGGCTCAAGAACTGGAGTTGCAACTCAGCTCAAACAAAAGGTAAATCCTCATCTCATTGCTGTCCACTGTGTTGCACATAGGACCAATTTGGCCTCATTAGAGGCAGCTAAAGGAAATGGCTGCTCTGTGGTATCTAATGAAGTAGATACCCTCATAAATTCAGTAGCTGCACATTTTAAGAAATCTGCAAAGAGGAAGTCCTCTTTGCAAACTTTGCAAAATGAATTATTTGACTTACAAAAGACTATGAAAAGATTTCACAAAATCCGTTGGTTATCTAGGTGGCAAGCAATTTCAGCCCTTTGTGATAGTTTGGAGAATGTCTTGGTATATTTCCGTGATACACCAGCATCAAAAGATGATGGGACTAGTCCCATTTTGTTTGACAAGTTAAGATCTTTTAAAATGATTTATGTTCTACATTTTTTGGCTGATATTTTGCATAGTTTGTCTATCCTTTGTAGAATTTTTCAATACAAGTTTGTTGATGTGTCTTCTATTGGGTCTTTAATTAAGACTGAAATTGTCCAAATCCGGATGTTGTTCATAGATGATTCTATTGATTTAAATGCTGACACATTCAATGAGAGTATTGGATTTCATATTCTTCCTGAATTTGGGCCACCTGGAGGTTACATGAGAAGATTGCAATCTGAAATTCGTGGATGTATGTATCATGATGTGCAAATGAGCAGAGATAGGATTGGAGCTGATTTAGAATCAGCAATTGCATTTCAAAAATGTTATGCTGAAAATGTTTGCATTGCTTTAGAGAGGCGTTTTGCTGATAATGGAATCATTGGAGCTTTCAAAATTTTAAACCCTTCTAACATGCCTACTAGGCAAGTAGGTTTAGCTAGTTGGTGTGTGTTGGAGTTGGATGTGTTGTGTGGCCATTATGGACAGGATTTGGAGTTGCATGGGAAGAAGTTTGAAGCTGTAATTAACCCTTCAATAACAAAGAGGGAGTTTTTTGCTTTCAAGCTTCAAGCAACCACTGAATGGTTGGACAAGGGTTTTGGGGATTTATGGTCACATATATCATGGAGTCCTTCTCTTCAGCTGAAGTATCCAAACCTTCTTATTCTTTCTGAAATTGCTAGAATTCAGTGTGTTAGTACTGCCCAATGTGAAAGGGCTTTTTCTGTCCAAAATGCCATCAAGTCTAAGGTCAGAAGTAATTTGAAAACCCAACATCTTGAAAGTGTCATGCGTATTGCATTAGAAGGTCCACATAGTGATAGTGCTAACCCAATTTTACTTGAGGCTATTGTTTTGTGGAAAAATTCAAGAAAATTCAGACATTTGTATTCAAGACCAGAGTTGTACCTTGCTGGTGTAGGTGAAGGTGAGGCACCGGAAGGTAATATTAATGTTGGTGATTTTCAGTTTTGATGGTTATTATGCATGGAGTAGATAGGAGCCTTTCTAAAATACAAAGCCCCATTTTTCTTAAAGAATGTGAGCTTTGTATTTTAGTAAAGCTAAGTCTTTGGTCCTCAATTGGTTGAGGAGTTTCCAGGTTCAACTCCTGCCAAAGACATTTTATTTTTGACAGATTTCTCTATGTAAATGTATTTCATGACTTATAGAAGTTTTTTGGGAGGTTGGCCGATTCAAATTGATTGTGAAGGGAAATTCAGCTGATACATGTGCCACATAAAAGGAAAATCAGCTGGTTCATTTATAAGATGAAGGGAAATTGGCCACTTCAGATTCACCACTAAAGGAAAATAACCACTTACAATAGATGGGAAAAGGCAAGAACCGAACAATATTAAAGCATAGCCGGACATACTCTTTAGTAGCCAGCTTTTGGCTTAAATTTTCAAAATATTTCCCGGACGCTGAGACCTACTAACTTAGTGTGCCTTGTGGCATTGCCACATTCAAAAGAAAAGTAAAATTAATTTTCTAATTTTTTTACTCATGAATTAACTTCGAAATTCAATATCTGTTTTTTTCTAGATCCAAACATCATAAAACAAAGCCCATGCATACTTCCATGCAAAGAGCTTTCCAACAATACCAAGCATGCAACTAGGGGATGCACGGTCCAAGAGATCTCAATGTAACAAACAAACAAACAAAACAAAACAAGTAGAGAAGGGAAGAAACAAAGTTGGGTATCACCTTTTCCTAATATACTCCTTCTATTTCTAAAAAAGCCCTATGTTTTTTTTGTGTTTTATAAAGGAAATACAAGGCTTTTTCAAAAATAGAGGTAGCAATATCACCAAGTATCACATGAGTATTGAAGAAACACTTGGCTACTTCTTCCAAATGATGGAAAAAAACACTAATCATATTAGTGATGAAGCAAAATTGTTGGCACTATAAAAACTATAATTTAATAAAATTAATATATTATAAAAAAAATTATCATTTTTAGCATTGTAGTTTTTATTTGCACCTAAATTTGCATTTATTTGAAAAAGGGAGGTGCCTATTCAACCACCAAATAGGGACAACCTTTATAATATTGAGTTTAAGGAAACGTATAATGTATACATGTAGAATAGAATTTTTCCATGAAAGAGTATTTTAGCCTATTACTAAATTAAAATAGCAAGACTTTGATAAATTAGTATCAGATTTACTAACGATATAAATTAGCGTAACATTTTTACAAGGATTTCCTCCTCTATGAAGAATCTTTATACACACAAAGATGTTTGTTTATTTATTTTTGAATGTTTGAACAAGAAAATTGAGTTCTTGCAACGAGAATTATTTTAACAAGTATTTATGTTTTTTTATAAAGAATTTTTCTACACATAAAAATATTTTTTTTGCACATAAAAGGAAGGTTTGTTCGAGGTTATGTTAAATTTGAATTTTTAGCATAGTTACTATGTACCTTATATTAACTACACTACTTTATTCTAATATTGATTTACTATCCACAAATTACTATTATCATTCATAAAAACTTAATAAAATTAATAAAATACAATAATTTAAAATAGTGCAATTTTTATACTTAGTGTCACATGTAATAATAGAGTAAATTAGTGTGGTTTATTTGTTTTCAAGCCAATCAAAAGAAACTAAGAGAAAAAATACTATGTCTTTATTAATGGCTCAAAATTCCACAAATAGGTTTCTAAGGTTTTAAAAGAAAACTTATAGAGGTTCGTAAATTTAGACTAACTTAGATGGAGAATAGGAAGTGTCACCTAGCAATACAATGGTCATGTTGATATCAGAACTACAAAATTAACTATGAGTTTATGCTATAGGAAAAACTTGACTCAAACCAATAAATATTCGCATTTTTCTATTTATAATTGTTTTTTTCACCACCATATTTTAGTTATTTAAATAATTATATTCCAAATATATATTTTTATTTTATTGTTTTAAAATGTAGCTGAAGCTTTGATCCAGAACCCCTTATTTGGAAAAATACCGACTCATTTATGCCAATATTTTTTGGTCCAATTGCTACAAGTCTTGATGACTTTGAAAGAAAAGAATCTTGATCACTTCAAAAGACAAAAAAAATTCATTGGTGAATAATTTTTCAAATAAGATTTTCTAATGACTAAAACTTTGCTAAAAAATTATACAAAATATAATTTAAAAATATTTGGCATAATATTCTTGTTTTGTTTATGGATGAAATCACTAAATTGCTGCAAACTTTAGAATGGTATTGCTCATTTTGGGATTAATGCACATTTGTGGAGAATTTTCATCCATAATTTTACATGTTTTGTCCATATTTGCAAATACATATAACTTTTTACTCTTGTAAAAGTCATTTCTACACTATCCAAAAGTAAATGATGTTTACACTTCTATAACACTTATTTTTAGCAACTAGATTAGAGACAATTTGTTTATTAATCATAGACCAAAAAACTCAAAATAATGAAGACTTTCATTAACTCCTACAAAAATTTTGGTTGTTTTAGCCAGAAACTATCCTAAAATATACTATTTTAACACAATGTTAAATTCTTTGTGCCAGTTACAAATTTGGTAGGCCTATCTACAAGATTTTTTTTTAACTTGGTAAAATACATCTTTAAAAAGCTTCAAGTTAGAAAAGCGGCACCAATTACAAAATCATGATGCTTGAATTTCTGAAATACAATATTTTTGATCCATTTTGAATGAAGTGAAGTTTCAACTTTCACACTTTTATAAAAAATAATGCTTGTATACTACTCCCTCTATCCCATAATATTAGTCTTTTTTTTATAGAAATTTAAAGTTGATTGAATCAAAGACCATAATACATTGAACTTTTCATCAAATCTAATGAATTTTAAGTCATTCTTGGGCAAATCTAAACACACAAAGGGTAAGATAGATGTAAAGGAAGTCTTCCTTTTCTATAAAGTCTATCTTTTTTTATGTGTGGCACTATATTTTTATTTCAACTTTTTACTTTATGATCTTTCCTTGGTTGCAATCAATAGCCATATCCATTTGTTTTATACTTGAAAGGACACAATGACAATGAGCCAAAAAGATGGAACCATGCCATTTCCTCCCCCCCCCCCCCCCCCCCTACTCCTCCAAAAATTGTCAGTCATTGTTTTGTTTTGTTTTAAAATCCCTGCCCCCATCCAATGCCGTTGATCTTGAATATGGGATACAAATACCAGATATGGATCTGAGATATGAAATACATGTTCAAATATGATACTGTATAAAAAACAAATACAAATACAAATATGAATGGGTTTATCCTATATCGGTTGGGTTGGGCAAAGTCACTCTGAAATTACAAATAGGGAGGGGGGTGGTTGGGATTTAGGTTTGGTTAGGGAGTTGGGTTGGATGGAATAGGGATTGGGAATTTTTTGTTAAATTAAATTATTTAAAATGTTTAATCAGTTAATGCATCTTTTGAGTACATTTACTCACACAATGTATTCAAAAGATGCAGTAACTGCATTAACACATTAACTAGTTAGAAAAAATATTAGGACACAATGTTTAGAAAAAACATTTGGTTAGTTCATTGTTAGTTTGTGGAATTGAGGACCCCCCCCCTCGGTTGCAATTTGAACCAATAAAAAAAAGACAACACAAAATTTATAAAATTTCTATTTGGAATTTAAAAAATAAAAAATAAAAAATCGGACTTGATACATGAAAACCTATTTAATATGGAATTTTTTTTTTTAAATAGTTAATAAAACTTCCAAAATATTCTAAATATTAAGACACATTACACATGCACCACATAATCATTTTGATTGTAACAAGCATTAAAAAATTGTTCCCAAATCTTTAATACTTTCATAACTACAAAATATAACTAATTGTATAAGATAGAAGGACTAAAAATTGAGGAAAAATATCAAAAATTTGTTGGAGAAATAATTTGTAAAATATACTAAATAAATAAATGATTTATATTCATTTTTTATTGTTATATTCAAATGAATTTTTTTTCAAATTAGTAAGAAATACAAAATTGCTAGTAATTCCCAAAAAACTAAAAACTGTCAATCTCTATAGTGAGAATATATTGTGGAGGGCAATTTTCAACCTATATTTGCTTTATTCAAAAATGATTAAAAAATGAGTTTAAAATTGAGCTTCTAATATCATTTTGGAAAAGAAATGTCATGATTGCCAATAAAATGAAAACTTTTACTATATATTTGCACCTAAAAAATTAGATTCAATTTTTTTTCACCTAAAGAAGAAAATTATTTTTCCTACTCGTCTTTGCAAAGAGTGCCTCCAAAATAGTTTAAAACTTATAACTTTTGAAGTTAATTTGAAACAAAGCTTGATATGAAGAAGATGATTAGGAAAAAAAACAAAAAACAAAAAAAACTAGAACCTCCCTCTAAAAAAAACAAATAAAGAATTAGACAACCTAAGCAAAATTTGGAACTCCATTTCAATCATTGAAATAGTTCCATCTTTACCAAAGAGTGAACTTATTTATTATATTTGGCACACATTGAAATTTCTTTCAATGACAATTTTTATTATTTTCATTTTCCTCTTGTCTATAAGAAAATTTATTATTTATGTTCTATTTTTGGTTTATATCTTTTATGAACTTTTTTTTTATCTTTTGTCTTTTATCTTTTATATTTTAATCTTGGGACCAATATGAAAATCATGTTTGGGACCAGTGCTTGGGACCAGTAGTCCACCGGTCATGGCACCGGTCATGGGACCGGTCAAACCCTCTTTTGGGGGGGGTCCTTGAGGGTCAGTTCCGCGTACGCTTTGCGGTGACTTACGTAGTTTGAACGAATGATGACCGACCTAAACCTTTCATCCAATCAGAGGATCATTCATCCGTTTGACCAGGCAGGGTGACCCTTCAGGACGGATTCCCTGCAGTGACACCATCCAAATCTACAGAAAATGTGGATTCAAACGACCAGGTCTTGTGGAATCCTAGATGTGGAACTGGTCACAGAAGGAAGGCCATCATTATTGCGATAGGCGTCCGTGCGCAAATTCCAAGTAAAAGTGGGCACGGTCCAAAACTGACAGTTTGGAGCGAGTTTTCAACAGAGGCCGGAGGGGGTCTTCTTTTGAAAGCAACAGTAGGCCACCATCAAGAAGTCAAGACTCAGAGAGTGACAACTCACACACGAGGTTGGAAAATTCGTGACCACTGACACCTGAACCCATTCAATTGGAATCCCATCCTCGTGGGTTGAAAAGTCACCCCATTTATAATGGGATTGTCACCCGAACACACCACGGCTAGGCTCGTGATTGCGATCTTCCTTGCTTCGAAAATCAATAATTCATACACGTTTCGTACATTTTTGAGCGTGTTAGGTTCATCTACGAAAACGGACAACACACATCAAAAAATTCCATTCTGGAGATGGAAACCTCTCAAGGAAGCTGAAAGTCACGGAATGGGTTCCCTAAATGGTGGGATTTCTTATTACATTCACGTTCTTAATTCGCATTCAGAATATTGACTCAAAGGTAGTATGCCCTGTGAGAATCTTGACCAACTGCAAGGAGTACGGAAAGGAAATACTGTATCTTACGAGAATCAATCGATAAACTCAAACTATATACACAATCTAGTACGCAACAACTGGCAGCCAGAGAATCTCGTATCCAAAAGACCAGAACCCTATCTCTTGCCCAACTCATTTCCGATTGTGAGAAGAATCTCCGTCACAAGGCTCATCCAAAGGTGAACTCCACAAGGTCGATCACCTCTGCAAGGTCTTGCTGCGACAAAGAATGAAACCTCAAAACCATAGTGAGACCGACAACAGCGACAGACACGTTTTACATCTTGATCAAGATAACCACTAAAAGAAAATTGCATTCAGTCACAACGGCAACGAAGATGACATTAGCTTGTTCTCTTGCGTTGGGAAAACAATCTCAACGGGCTCTGCCATCAATCAATCAGTGTGTGTACATATACAATATGTACTCAACTTCTCATGTCCAATAGACTTGTCAAAAGTCGAGTTTACCTAATGGTTGATTAAAGGGCAGAGGAGATGGGATACATATTTGGTGTATCCCAACACCAAGAGGTCTCCTCCCAGCAATAATAATAATAAACCTAATGGACTCGATCTGATTAGGGCGTTATCAAGCTACAGCAGCACCACTTCCACCAGGCCCAATCCCAATGGTATGAAACGTTCTTCCTTTTCTCCTAAGCAAAACTGCCTGGAAAAAGAATATATTTCTTTCGTGTGTCAGCATGCCCAAATGAAAAGGGACTCCATTAGCGAACTAAACACTTGCTCTAATAGACCAATGTGCTTCCACTTCATTGCCTCTCCCCTTGTTTTCCTCTGAGCCTCTAAGCTGGAAGAGGAAATGCCTGAGCGGCTCAAAGAGAAACAACGCATTACTTTCGTAGACTCTACGAAACTCTGAAGTTCCGTCATGTATATACAACGCGTGGTCTCCACTCCACCGACATCTGCGCATAAATCATATTGATTCAACGAATTCTCCCGCATTGGACTGGATTGCAAAATCTTTATGATGTTGCTCCAACTCCTGTGAAGGAAGCAAAAATAGCCATAGGTATAAACGGTAGCAAACGCGAGCCTCCAACTTCACACGCCGCGAAGATGCCTGTGGCCATACGCCGCAGTATAACGAGCAAATTCCGCCGGGATATTGTTCTGACCATAGCGCATGGTGCCACGCACGGTAGATTTCGAAACCGGCGGACTCGGAGTCCCCTCTGACCCGTGTTGATTATGTGTCGGAATGGAGTAATCGTCCATTAAGTCCCCCGGGTCTCCATCCTCCTCTTCCAAAATCCGCCCGCGTACCTCACTCCTTCTCTCAACCCGCCGCTCAATCAAAACGCTCCTTCCCAAGTACGTTTTCGAATCTAAAAAATTCCAAAAATCAAAGAAACTCAAAAAACACAGTACTTACCATGCCGTCATAAATTCCACATACACAGTCATACCAAAACAAAGCTCATAACAACAACGATAGTCTCACTTTGTCCGCTAACATTGTGACTATTTAAACAGGCTCTTGACGCGCCTCTCTCTCTTCCCTACAACAGTTTATAACTCAAATCGCAAAGTTCTCCTTCTCCTCGTAGTTTTCGACCAAAGACAAATGGGACCAGCTCTACTTTCAAGAACTCCTAGCTCCTACCTAGGAGTTTAAGGCAAAAGTTTGAGACAAAAACCACATTATCCTTCTAGCTTCAGACTTTCAAAAACTCCTACCTCCTACCTAAAGCAAAATCCCTCTACTTCCTACTCCAACCCTATCCTACTCAAAAACAAAAAAGAAGAAGCACAGACACACATACCAGCCGGGAGCTTCCTTGAGAAAGCCGGCGAGAGAAACACGAGCACAATACAGCAAGCCACCAAAATCTTGAGTGTCCAGCAATTCCTCCGCTGCTGCATCCACTGCCCCTTCATCGTCCCCATGCTCACCACCGCGCAAACCAAACCCCAGGGGACCCTAATGGTCGCTCATAACCGCAGCTCTGCACGGATCGAGAGGCGCCTGGGCTCGTTTTGTTGCGCTTGATGAGCCGAAGGTGGAGCCCGAATCGTGATCCCGGCCATGCAGGAATTGGTAGCAAGAGAGGGGCATCTTCTGCGGGACACACAGGAAATGGAGGAAATGGCCAGCGTGACGGGAGGGTCAAAGAGAAGTGCATTGGTTCGGCGCCGCGCAGGGCGGGGGCTGTGGTAGCGTGAGTCGCGGCGCGGATTTCGGTGACCGTGGGCCACCACCAGCCCAATTTTTATTTTGTTTTATATTTCCGGCTTCTTGTGGGAAGACCCTGGAATCAGGAAGCGGAAAAAAGAAATGATATTTGGGAATATATTTGGCGATATGCATTACTGTAGTACTCCATATTCTACCAAGTGGCTGTTCGGATGACTTCACCTAGGATGGAAAAAAATATTTTTGAATCCTCTCTTTGAGTACATTTTCAGGATATAGTATATATGAGTGTACATGCAATTACTGCCTCTTTTGAGGTGATAGGGATAGTGTAAAACCATGTACAAATGCAATAGTAGGATAGTCACACAATAAATTTTACACATATGGCACACCGTCATTGGCCAAAAATGATTTTTATTTTTCTATATTGCATCAAACATATTACATGAAACACAAGAAGTGTTTCCATCGTCATAATTGCACTAGAAGACTATTGAGCGCATCCCGGTCACTGTAAACCACCAAAATATACATAGGAGCACATGCATTTCTTGCACCATCTTCACCAACACTCTCCGACAACCTTTTTCTTGGGTTTATTTTTTTTGTAATTGCTCTTTCATTATGTGTAGTCACTTTTATGACAATGGCATCTACTTTTCCTTGAGACTCTGTTGTTGTCTCTGCATCCAAATACCTACCTTTCCGGGTTGTTGCCTTCATGATTTGCGACATGGGTGGTCCTATTTCTCAGATTAACCGACAAGAGAGACCAATGTCATAGAAAAACAAACTACAAACCAAGTTCCTGACTCACATCTTGACCAATCTACACCCAAAATAGAAACGTGGATTTTTAATGAAAATTTGAACATGCTTATATGCTCCAGTGATGACTTTACTACTTTCACAACTAAAAACTGGGCATTAATTGGTAACTCACATTTTAAATTGACATCCGGAAGCAGTGTAGAAGATTGAAATGTATTATATGCAATGCAAAAAATGCTAATATTCTAACTACACCAAAGATGATATTTAGTGTTGAGTGACATTTAGTGTTTTTACCCCCCTACTAGCTACAACACTAAATCTGAACTTGTCCACAATTAGTGTTACACTTGAATGTGCCGGCTGCAAACTTCAGAGCTTTGTAACTTTTGCAAAAATTCTTCAAACCAGGAAAATGAGATGTTTTTCGGCATTTGCAAAACCTGTAGATGCCGAAAAACATCTCATTTTCTTGATTTGAAGAATTTTTGCAAAAGTTACAAGGCTCTGAAGTTTGCAGCCGCCTAGCCCTAATCGGTCCGATTCTGTCCGTGAACAGTGATATTCCGTCTGATATGACAACTCTGGTTCACATTTAGTGTTTGAATTGACATTTAATGTTACTTACTTTCATAGGGTAATTGGCTTTTAGTGTATGCCTTTGTATTTAGTGTACAAGACACTAAATATCATCTTTAGTGTACTATTCAAAACCTTGATCAAAGCAACATATTAGCAACAGACTTGTTACCCGAGCAACACTTTCAACAACATCTTTTTGTGATTAAGACTTCACAAAATTAGCTACATTCAAATTAGAACGTAGACCATCAGGAATTTGAAGGACCTGCACTTATCCTACATCGCAATTTCAAAATTGAAATTTTGCAAAGACCAGCTGTTGAAAATATCATCATCATTGCATGAAAAAATATTGCATATTAAACTGATATCCGAATTATTTAATCTTCCATTTTGTTGATTTGTGCCCGTACTATGTGGAATGCTGGTGAAATGTTTACATAGCAGTAGAGATGCTTTGCAATTTCAAATGCATTGGAGTTTTCAAGTGGAAAATTTTGGGCCATTATATTAGTCTATGTTGATCTTGTATTGGAATTCTCTTGGTCTTAGAAGACGAGCAGACGTGATTTTTCGAAGGGGGGTATTGTTTTCTTTTTGAATCGCACAGCTATTGATTTTTCAAAGGAAGAGGGTATTATTTTCTTTTCAAATTGAACGGCTGTTGAATTTTCAAAAGAAGTTCAAAATGGGTTTGCCTGATTCTTTTCAAGAGATAGTATTGCAAGTTCCCTCATTATGATATTATTGACTTTTTTTTAAGAAAAAAATGCTTAATCCACATATCATCTTTGTGATGTATTTTGGTCATTTTTTGCTTTTTTACTCTTGCTATGAATTTTAGCTATAAAAGTAATATTTTTGAATTTGAGTCCAACTAATGAAACAAAGCTACCAAGTGCAATTTATACTCTAACTAGAATTTTGAAAAATTCATAAATTTCAATATATTTATAGCAGTGTGAATTTTAAACCTATAACTAAGGTTTGTTGGTTATCTAATTTTAGAATGACATGATAACTTCATTTTATATTCCATTATGTTATATCCTATGGTATATAATATGCATCTATGGTGAAAATTCTAGATTTAAAAAATATACTTCATACTACATATTTGATATGAATTTTTTTCATTTTTTTTTTAAAGAAAGTCACAATAATTTTGTATTTTTCTCCAAAAAATTAAAATTTTTATGACTTGTAATAGACACACGAAGTCAAACTCTAAAAAATAAATATAAAAAATTTCATTCATATCTTGTTGCAAAATGAAAACCCCTAGAGTAATGGACAGTGAAGCTTGAAATCAATGGTTATGGGCCCATCCTTCCAAGATAAAATCAACATGTTGCTACAAAAAACTTGGAACGGAATCACTTTTGGGAGAATGAATGTACACCTATTTGGATGAACATGTGGATTTTCAGCCAAATTTGTATATTTCACGAATGTAAATAGTTTCATTTATCCAATGAAAATCACTTTCTCAATTGTCCACAATTATTGAAATTAAAAATGTTATCTAAAACCCATACATGCAAAGAAATACTAGATTGACTCACCGATAAATGCACTGATAACTTTCTTAAAAATACATTAAAAATCTAATGTTTTTTGGAGAGGGATTTGAGGATTTCAATCATTTTTTCATCCATTTTGCTAAGAGATAGGAGGTAAGGTGAAGGTGAAAACTCACTAAATAAAATTTAGCTGGTTTAGGGTAGAAACGTGGGGTTTTTTTCGGGTGGGTGGGTGGGTGGGGGTGGTCAGAGTTTGTCAGGATTTGGGACGGAGACTTTTAAGATTTGGAACGAGATTTGAAGCGGGAAAAAGGACTTGGAAATGGGATTTGAAATCTCCCTAACAGGGTTTCAATAAAATCGGCATCATCAATTCAGTCATATGGTAACAGCTAAACTTACTGTCATTGTCTATTTTAACCCCTAGAATCAGCCTACAGTTTACACTACAAAAAATAAATTAAGGGGACTTGTTCTGGAAAACTGTCAATGTTTGAAACATGATGTACAGTAAGGTAGGCACCCCCAAAATGGCACCTGACCTTAAAGCGCCATCTACAGGTTGTGTACATTTCCAAAATCAGTTATGTACCTATTTGGATGGAGCGCTTTCAGAAACTAACTTTGTTCCTTAATAACTTTTGCATACGGTATCCAAATGCCACATTCTCTGGTGTGTTGGAACCTCCTTTCACTTGCCAACAAGGATGTATGAAAATTTGACCAGTCTAATAGTAGTAACTAGGCTCAGGAGCAAAAAGTGGCGGTTCAGGGTGTACCCACCTTACATAAAGCTTACGAACTGCGTTTGGAGCGATTCAAAAATTTGTATATGATATAGAATAGAATTGAGTTTTATTGTCTTTCATAATGATCACTCAATTCTTACCCAATATCAATCAAGCATATCAAATATCAAATATCAGTTTCAAAAAAGCAGAATTCCATTTTTAGTAAATTTTTTAAATCAATTTTTGCGATTTCACATGATATTTTACTGAAATAAAATTGGTGGTGAATTTTTTCAATTCAATTGCATGGATATCTAAGGAACATCCATATGCACATCTTTCATATTAAAAAACACCCCCTCGAGTAACAAAAAGATGACCAATGAAGAGTTAAATGAAAAGTGTTGTATGACCAAACTTTGAAGAAATGGATATCTATACATTTTAACTTGATTTTGGCAAAGTAATTGTACCATCGTGCTTAAATGTACAAAATTAGTTACTATGTGAAGTGCAAATAGAAAAATCTAATTACAATAAAGAAATATCTATTTTACAAAATTTGGATAGGATCACTCCAACTTTAAAATCTCTATAGATGAAATTTTGAAGCTTTGGGGGAGATGCTTGTTGATGGAAAGATGTGCATACAGATGTTTCTTACAAATCTATGCAATTAAAATTTAAAAATTCATCACCAATGATTTTCAATCAATGATAATGTAAAATCACGAACTTTAAATGAAATAATTCACCAAAAATGGAGTTTTGTTTTTTTGAAACTAAAATGTGGATATGGTTGATCGGGATTGCATAAGGATGCAACAATAATTATGCTTACAAAAGAATATATCAATTATAATGCACATTGTAAAAAAATTGAATGGCTCCAAAACGGAGTTTGTAAACTTTCAGTACCCGACTATACAACCCCCGGACACTTCAATAACTCTTGATGTATAGCAAAGGTAGATATGTATGTAGTGTGTAATGTTGATTAAATAGTATGGGTCCCTTAAACCCCTATTCTGTGTACGTACTCCGTTCCGCAAGACACCAAATGTTGATTTGGCATGTGCTCTTCTTGTGCTTCATAGTAGACAAGCCATGAAGGGGCAATATGAAGTAGTTTAGTTGCCTAAAAATCAAATTATATAAATTTAACCTTTAATTCATTGATAACAATGTATCCAACAACCACTTTACATAGTTTCAAAGGCATCTCCAACTTAGATTGAATTTCAATTGAGTGATGTTGGACTCTCAACAAAGTTTGACCACTCACTCTTACAACCACTAGACTTGGATGTACATTGTGTGAAGTGGCCATCGTGGTAAATTGCCATAATAAAAAGTTAAATAAGCCGTGTTTTTATTAATGATTGGGGATAAACAACGCAATTTTTGACATCAATTTTTTCACCAGCATTTGAAAGAAAAAAAAAAGATTTTTGCATGTTCCAATCAAGGTCAATTGACTTTGAATCTTCTTGGCTTAAACTTTATTATTGCAAGACTTGAGTTTTTTTTATAACATTATAAAATTAGATTGAATTCGTAGAAAAAATGATTCCCTAAAATAAAACCTTGTGAACATTCCTTAAGAAATTATTACATATAACAAAATATATGATGGATGGAAAAATAAAATTATTAATAGTTTATTACGGAATTGAAAATTGATGTTAATATAGTAATAGCAAGTAATTACATCCATTTTTGTTTTTTGGAAATTGTAGGAATTGGATTAGAATACAAACATTTATAGTTATTTTTCTTAAGAAATGCTATAATTGCTTGGAAAACAATAGTTTTTATACTTACCACTCTATGATTTGGCATTGAATAATTCAAAGTTTCTCTCACATATATTTATCTATTCTACAAATCAAATATATGTATTTGATGATAATATAAAAACAAATTGTTTTTTTTATTGGCTAAATTCTCCAAAATATTAGAACATAACATTTCTAACCTCCTAAAAGTTTCAATAATCAATATAAAAATTGACAACACAAAAAACTACCGAGAATCTTGAAAATCATGTTTGTGGACTTTGTTAGGGGTAAATAAGCCCTTATCAGAATAATGCACCGATGCTAGAATGCAAAGACAATGAATACTGTAACTACCCCTTTTCTTAAAATTTCAAATGTTGTATATGAAAGCCAGTCTTTACAACGATTATTTCATTAGAACTTCAAGAATTTTTTTTATTGAATTCTTACTGAGATTCTTATATAGATTTGAAAAATCACACTTCATAATTATGATTTTTGTACCCTACATTTTGTTGTGAACTATCTTAAGAATCCAAAAAATGTAATAATATAGCTTTTTAGAGGGAAAGAAGACTATGGAATTAGTGAAATCAACAATCTACAAAGTTTCACTGTTTCAGAGGTTGTTAAAATTAACCAAGAATATACAACAAAAACCTATATTTGGATTTGGAATAATAGACTTTTGAAGCAACTTCAAATAATACAAAATCAATTCTTTTGCAAAAATGAAAGTTGGTTTTTGTTTGGTGAGTCAATTTAAACATAGAAAATAAAGTCTTTTATTGTTTTTGTCTTAAGATCTAATTCTTTGCAAAACTAAACCAAACAACTAAAATAAAACATCTATCTTACGATTTTTTTTCAAAATATGCTCTATATATTTGTTAACCGTCTCGTACTAATGATGCTAGCATGTGAGCCCATAAATGCGAGCCTACAAGCCTTGAGCCTCAGTGTAAACAGGTATTCTACAACTATTGAAGGTGCCTATAACATACATACCTAGAACACAAGTATCCTAAAACCATGGAAGGTGCTTATAACATAAACACCTATAATGTAAATATCTTATAACTATAGAAGGTGCTTATAGCATAGGCACCTATAATATAAATATCATATAACCATAGAAGATGCTTATAGTATAGACACCCATAATATAGACACCAAAAAAAAATATATCCTATAATTATGGAAGGTGCCTATAACATAGGTATCAATAATATAGGAGCCTAGGCTCTTAAGCTCATGAGCTCAAGATCTTACAATAGGCTTACATGCTAATAATCGTGCAATTTGTACTATCTACTTATTATTCTCTGTAAAGTCTATTTACTGTTTTAATTTTCTATTATTTTAGTACAAAATAAAAAATCAAATAGCTTCGATAAATGTTATGAAATTACAAGCTCCAAAATATCTTGTAAGCAAATTGGAAAAATTTGTCACTAGTATTCTCTCTTCTTTTGTTTTTCTTAAAGTTTGGATTTTGACATTTATTAAATGAAATTTTGTTAAAATATATTAAAACTTGTCAAATTGTGCTACATAGTATAAATTTCAACAAGTTTAGAAAGAAAAATATCAAAGAGTCATGTCCAATTTCTTGTTTTCTTTTCAAGAGATTCCTATTAGAATTTGCTAAAATCTATTCAACATAACAAGTTTGAAGTAATTGTAATAGAAAGGTCCAAAACAATCATTTTAAAAAACATGAACAAACGATGGTGTTGTATTAGTGAATGTGAAAAATATTTTTATTTAAAATTAAGTATGCATGATATATTCAAGATGTTATTTACTATACACATAATTCTTAATGATTGTTGGGCCAATAAAAAGAATTCTTGGTAATATCATATAGCCCTCAAATGAAAAGTTGACTCCACATTATATTTACAAACAAAGCTTTGGCCTTTGAAAATCTTTAATTGAGTAAAATGTTTTTTTGCATTTTTGGAGAGGATCCTATAAATGCAATTCTTGATAGTGTTTTCTAAATTCTTTTTATTGTAGAGTCGACATTTCTTCTAGCTTTTCAACAAGCCAATTTGCAAAAGAATAAAGTTTACAGTTAAAGATTTATGTTGTTTCTTTCATTCCAATGAACTATAATAAAATTCAAGAAAATGTTTTTGTTTTTGTTTTAAATAGGAAAAAAAATTCATGTAGAATAAATCCACATCTACAAGGAAAACCTTTATTTATTTAATTTTAATTAGTGGAAAAAATGAAAAATTCATTTTTATGAGCAATAATTAAATATTCCCAAAAAATCCCTACTAAGTTTGTTTTCTTAACTCGGTTTTCTCAATTTATTAAAAACACAAAAGTGCATATAGTTTAGATATTTTTTCATAATATTTCTGCTATTTGGATTGACATGTTTGAATTCCATGTTAGATTTATGAGCAATTTAGCTTTTCTATTATCTTATACTTTGTACAACCTTCCACATAATGATTGTTTAAAGATTGAAAATGGAATTTTTTTTCTACGGTTTTACAACTCAAATTTTAATATAATATGAATTTTCTGAATTAGCTAAAGACAAATTATTATTTTTAAAGTTTTAAAGTTTAAACTTCACCTTTTTGAACAACTGGAAAAAACTTATTGTACAACTTAAAACATTATAATCTCATATGTGCTAAAGAATTCAACTTACTCCACCTTATTTCCAACATATGATGTTTTGTAACAACTTTGCTCAAATACACCGAAAGATACTAGAGATTGAGACTATGAATTTGAAGATACTTCAACCATGAAAAATATAGAAATTAACCCTACAAAATATTAAAAGTCAACTTTGACCAAGTAAGAATAATTCAAGTCATGCATATGCAATTCCTACAAAGTAATGTTGTAAAAAAGAAAGCTTAGAAATTTATTCTTCCTTTGCATAAAGGAGAATCATGATTACCTTTTGAGCAAATCATCACAAGATTTCTTCAATTTTTTTTGGATATATCATACAACAAAATTGAAGGAGGAAATTGCAATTATTTAGGTAGCTTTTCTATTATCATTTTGTTATGAATGACCAAAAAATTGCAATTATTTAGTCAACACTCTAATACCATTTTGCTATGAATGACCAAAAAACACATTTTCATTTCCAAAATAACAAATCTTTAACCCCTAAAAGCCCCGAGGGTGTTTTCTGCCCCAAACCACTCAAAACTACCACTTCTGTTGTATTCACTTAAGGAAACCAAGTTTGTTTTTTGTTATTTGGAATTTAACCGTATGATCTTGTACTTAACCTGTTTGAGATCATGTAGTAAAAATTTCATCAAATTTCACCGTACGGATTGGAAGATATTACCATTCAAAGTTGAACAAAAAGTTTTTTTTCAAGAAGATGCTTAAATTGCCCGAAAAACTAAGGTTGTCTATAACTTTCTCATCCCTAGTCCAAATAGAATGAATAAAAGCTTCACGTATAGGTAAAAACATAATATTTTAGGAAAAAAATTCAAAAAAAATTATTTTGACTCTTTGTAATTTTTTTTGGGCTGCCCACCAATCTCCATTTGTTGCTTATTGTGCCATAACTTTTTCATCCGGCATCTGATTGAAACAAAAATTATATATCCACAAAGTTCTTGCAAAGCAACACAACCTCAAAAAATCTCAAAAGAATTCACTTCATATTGAGACAATAGGAACCTACCCGGACCCAAATTGTCCCCCGAGGGGACATGCGGGGTTTTAGGGCTTTAGGGCAACATGCACCCTCAACTAGATTCTTGGTCACCATGGCCAATGTTTGGGGACATCCACCAATGAGTTTAGAGTTAGTCGGTGGAATTGGAAACAAAAACTGGTAGCAATTTGAAAACATTAGGAAAAGACCAGTGAAGAAATCTATAAAAACTCTATTTGGAGTAAAAAATAGAGAAAAAATATCAGATACTTGATAAACCGGTTCAATTTAAGGAAAATAGCTGGTCAAACTCAAACAATATTCCCAATGCTGACCCCCAAAACCAAAACATGAAACATGAAAAAAGACGAAAGAAAAAGACTCCAGTGCAAGACCTGAAGTCCGGGTCAAAAAGTAGAAAGTGAAAAGCCAACAGGAAGATAAGCACAAGGTTCGGTTTCCTTATAATTGCAAGAACCTCGTGCACAACCTCGTGCACCCCACGCCTCCTTCGACAATCCAATGACGAAGCGTAGCAGCAACAATCCAATGCTGCACACTTTCCACCATAACTTTGCATATACTGCAACCCTGTCATGATTTCACGTCCAATGATGTTCCCATCACATGAGTCATCCTTTCTGTAAAAAACTCCGATGTCGGAAGCTTGCAACTGAATGCAAAGTTTGCAGTTCTCTCTCACAGAAGTTCACTCAAAACTCTCTTTCTGGGAAATAAATAAATAAATAAAGAAACCAAGCTGTACAATGTTTTCAAAACAGAAAGAACTGGTCAAAGTCTCAACAACCCAGAGTCCAAACCTTTTTACAAGGAGTGAGACAATTTGACACTTCTAGGAGCTTCAAAATCTACACCACTAGAGATTCAAAATGAGCCGGGACCGCACTTCTAATCTAACTTAACCAAAGATTTCTGAAAGTCCAAGAAACCAGGATGCACAAGAAGCTACGAGCACTGAAACGATTTACAACAGCTCCCTTACTTAGTATTTATTGTGTTATATATATATATATATATATATATATATATATATATATATATATATATATATATATATATATATATATATATATATCCGTTCCTTCCGAATTTCAAATTCTTTACACGCTTCCTTCTCTTGGGGCTCACAAGATGCTGGAGCTGCAAACTATTTGACGCTTGTACAAGTTCAGAATTTACACCGCCAGCGTTTCCATATGAGTCAGAACCTTGTGTGAACCACAGTTTAAATCGAACCCACGACCGATTCTGGCCGTCCAAGACACCAGGATGTACAAGAAGCTACAAGTACTGAATTGAAACGATATATAACTGAACGTCCCTTTACTTAGTATCAATTATTGTTATTATGACATTTGATCACTACGAAGTTCCAATTTCTTGGTTTGCACACTTCCTTCTCTTGGCGATCTCCAAGTCTTGGAAAATGCTGCAAAATGTTCGATTTCTGCGCAAGAACAGCCCAGTCGATTCTTCACTTCTTGCCGGACCAAATCTTCTTTATCTTGGACATGAAGCCCCCTTGCCCGGCCTTGTCCGCAAGCTTGGCGTCCCCGCGAGACACCGCTTCGAACACGTACTTCCCGTCCTTGACAATGATCGTGATGATCGAGTTGTCGATGCAGTCGTCGGAGGTGACGAACACCTTGTTTCCGCTGGGGGCGCTCACCACCACGTACTCGCGGTAAGTGGCGTTGGGGTCGATCTCGATGATGTGCTTCTTATTGGCCTCCAGGACCTTGATGTCGCGGTACACGCCGGCATTCCCCTCCTTCAGTGACAAGTCGCCACCCGTCGCGTTCCTGATTTCGGTGGCAACCATTGCAGCGAAGTTGGAGGCTCAGTGCAAGTGTGTGTAAGCTCTGCAAAGGGAAGCACCGGGGATCGTTGTTACATCGTAAATTCAAGGTACTAAAGAGGGAAACATCAGTAAATAGTCAGCTATGTCCTTGGGTTTGTGGTAGTATGATGGTTCCAAAAATGGTATTGAGAAGATGGTAGTATGATTGGAAATACCATCTTCGAAATACCGTAAAACAATCGCAGCAAAAATGGTGTTGGTAAGCTGGTACTGACATCTTAGCAATACCATTTTATAATATTGATAAACTTCCTTTGAAGGAACTTCCTTTAAGCTAAGAAGTTCCTTAAAAACGAAGCTCCTTTAATACTGGAACTAGAACGACGTTGAGGACCAAAAGTGTCGGAAGGATGACTTCCTTGTTCACTGTAGACAAAGAATGCACCTCGTGGTCCAGTAATCAGAGTATTTTGTTGACTACCTTGGTCATGGGGACCCTGTTCTTCGAGGGTTAAGCTATGGGGCTTGCTCATACCTCGTTTTCAAAACTATCAAGCCCCAAAAACGTTTTCAGCATCATGTCATGTCATGTTATCATGTCAAGGCTTTACTCAACTTATTAAATCATGCCACACGTAGTGCCGGGAGAATCAGTACAGATGAGTCGGATCAAAATGAAAACCTTAAGCAGACAGCTTACCGACATGTCCTTACAGAGTGTCCAATTTCAAGAGAAATTGCAAGATATAACCGCAACATATCAACGAATAACAACTTTAGATACTGGCTGGTTGACTCAAAATTCTCCCTGGACACTGGTGCCCAAAAAACAACTGCAAAAGCTCAAGCAGATAAACGTTACAACACCAGCCATGGCTCTTACTTAAGGCTGTCTCACTAGTACTCATACTTGCAATAAGACTCGATCAATTGTCATAAAATAGTAACTATGCCCAGTTACAATTAGCTCATACTATGACTATGAGTTCCTTATAACTGGAGAAATTATGTTTAGCCAATTAGCACATGTATATACTTTTGTAACCCTTCACTAAACATCCAGTCCGTCCTACTCCCTGGCATCAGTCTGAAACTCTGAAGAACCCGGAACTAACTTAACCTCCACCAGTTCATGTAATGAAACGTGTTGGGTAAAGATGGGAGGACACTCGGAAAAAAAAGTATCGATTGTTTTAACAACAAATTCATGCATCACCAGAGAATCTAGCTCGCCAGGAACAACAGCCTCAAAAGCTACGGAGGGCAACCGCGTCCATAGCCCCGCCTAGAGGGTTAAAGCAGACAACAACCCCAAACCATAGACGTGTCAAGGAAGATTATCCTCAGTCTTTCTGCCGACAACCGTGTCGTAAACTGGGTCCGTCTGCGAGAGGAAGAAACAGGGGACACCAAGCTAGTGCAACGAGTGCGCAAACGGCGTGCATAGCCTCGCCCAAAGGGTTAAGCAGACAAGAGCCCTACGCGTCAAGAAATATTCTCCACAGTATTTATGCCGACAACCGTGTCGCCTGCGAGAGGAAGAAACTGGGGATCAACCCAGCCTAGAGAAACGGCATATGAGAGAGAACACGCCTGAGATTCGGAGTCTAGTAACCAAGAGAGTTTCGTACCAGAGAGTGACCACCTCAGAGCAACACAGCAGTCTGTCGATCACACAGCTTCTTCTTCTTCTGGGCACGTCCTCTCGCTTGTCTCGCAATTGATTGACGAACTGTGAGCTTCTTTGAGTTGCAGCACAACACTTCTTCATGCTTGCTCCATCCTGTCCAGCACAAAAAAGGTGCCTGTCTTTCTTCTCCCGATACACTGTACACTGTTCCGTGAAGGTGCCAGGAAAGAGGGGAAACAGGGGCAGGACCGTGTCCTTTCTCGCCGGGTGCTCCTTGCTGAGTTAGACAATCTTGATATTTTGTAGATATGGTTTGAGTGTCAGAGGGGGGCACCGCGCAATTTTGGACATTGACGAGGGTAAACGGGGCCGGTCGGGTGAACTGGCTCCCTCGCTCGTCCTGCCCAAGTCCATCCAGGGGTGCATATAAAAATAAATAAAAAAAGCCCCCTCTTTTGTGCTGTGTAAAATCTATTTTTCACCCTAGCCGCCCTAGTTAATTTGGGGCCTCTGATTGCAAATATGAATTCAGAATTTGCAAAAAAATTGATGCATGGAAAATAAAAAAATTCAAGGTTATCCTAGGGGGGACGAGCGAGGGGGTCAGTTCACCCCGGCCCACAATGGGGGGCGAGTCTATAGTAAGGTAGAGTCACCCATTCATAATGAGTGATCCATTCCCAACCTAAGGTAACTACACCTAAAATCGCACAAATGAGCAATTCAGCTATGGTTCCCATTATTATATTGGAAAGCTTTATGTGGGGGTTGTGTTGGCAGTGAAAAGGAGATTTTAGATTCTCTTAGAATGCATTTTTTGGACATTGGATGAATGAACTATGAATTTTTGTAAGTGTTGAATATAAATATTCCTAAAAGTGATCATAGACTCACATGAACAGTGGAAGTACATTTTAGGCAAGAATCTCTAGTGTGCCATTTTAGGTGTAGTTACGTTATAGGTGTAGGTGCAGGTATTTCCGATCACATTTTCTAAAGCTTGGGATGGGTTTTTTTAACTAGTCAAGGTTGGAATTAATAAGTTCATGACATGTCTTCCAAAATAGTGAAAAAGAAAGTAGGAAGTAATGAGTAAAAAATTAGTTCTTGAATGATTGGAAGTAGAGGAAAAGTCTAGACATTGGCTATGGGTCTGACGCACTTTTTGCCTCCCAAAATTCATAGTAATTTTAGTTCAAGCGATAAAATTTCCAATTTTTTTCAATTCCTAACATTTCTATCAATGCACCTCTAAAATTTTTTTTTGTTGCTTTGCACTATCCAAGATCATGTCTGCTATGGCTTAAGTTATCAGTCATGGGTGGTTGCACCTTATTGCAATGAGCCTCTTGTGGAGGTCTAGCCAAAGGTGAATGTAAAAAAAGAACCCACTATTTTGTGTTGTATTCATTTTATTGTTTAGAACTTTCCTATCTAATTTAGAACCTCTAATTGCGAATATGACCTCAAAGTTTTCAAAAGAAATTATTTAGCAAATAAGGTAGCCGACCTCTTTCCAACCATTTAAGCAATTTATTGCATTTTCAGTATGCAAATGGTAAGGTACCCCCCCCTCCCCTGGAAAAATAGATTTGAAGAGGATTCCACGAATTGCTCCTTTTTCCCCTCAAATTTTTTTTTTTATGAATTTTTTGGATAAAGATTCCATTCAACCAATTCTTGTTATGTAAATCACCGCATTTCCAATCATAGGTTGATTACAAAATCAACCATGCTTTAGTGTAGGTGATAATTGTGGCTTCCAATGCATATTTTGTGACCATTGTATGCTTTCAATGTACACCTCCTTGCCATTTGTGTTGCGTGAGCTATCACCTAACCACATGAGCTATTATCCTAAATCACAATTGATTGGAAACAAAGCACCCTAACTCGCAAAAATAGGTGGCGGGTTGACTACCTTAGTCTTGACCTTAGTAAAAGGTTCTTGCGTTTTTCCCAAGGGTAAAACAAGAGACTCTGCAAGAGGCTCGTTGCACTACTACTATACGCTTGAGTCACAATGGGTCCACGACCGCTAGATGAGGATTTGGATATATTGTAAGTTAGAATTGAATTGTTGAACTAAGTGGCTTTAATTATCCTCTTAAATGGGACATACTTTATCAATCTCTTTACCATAGATTATAATATTGGTTTGAATCCGTGAACGATGAAGATGCAACGGCTAATTTTCAAATATTTGTATATCTTACAAAATTTGAACGTGTAATTACAATAAATAAATAAAAATGCAACTACATCTATCACTTGTATAAGGTAGCCAATCCATTTCCGATCTCTTAAGCAATTTAGTATAATTACAGTATGGATATAATGAGGGAAAATATTTATTTGTTTAGAAATATAGATTTTAGAAAGATTTTATATTTTTACAATTTTTCCTTTAAAAACAAAATTATCATGAAATTTTTTCTTAAAGATTTCATTCAACTTATCCTTGTTATATAGGTCATCATTTTTCCAACTATAGGTTGATTACAAAATTGACAATGCTTCAATTGTGGCTTCCAATGTACATCTTGTGATCATTGTATGCTTTCAAAGTTTCAATGTACACCTCCAAGACATTTGTGTTGCTCCTACTTTAAGCTGTTAACATAAGCTATGATCACCTAAATCACATTTGATTAAATTAAAAATAATTAAAAAAAAATAGCAAAAGGGATTAAAAAAGTAAAAAATAATTTTTAAAATTTTTAAAACCAAAAATAACTAAGAAATCTACAACTTTCACACAATAGGTCCCGACACTATGAAACAAAGCCTGTACACCCCTTCTCATAGAGAACTTTCCAATGGTACCAAGTACGCAATTAAGAGACACACAATCTAGGAGATCTTACCATAACAAACAAAACAAAATTATAAGTTATGCAAGTTAAAATGTTTGCTTTGTTTTGCTTATGATACTAAGATCTTTGGCACCGTGCATCTCCATATCGCATTCTTGGTACCATCAAAAAGCTCTTTGTGAGGAGAGGTGTACAAACTTTGTTTTGTGGCATTTAGACATATAGTGCAAAGGATATTAAATTTCTAAGTTTTAATAAATTATATAATTAGATTTAAAAAAAATTAATAGTGTGCCTTGTACCGTTGCCACAACCAAGATAAATATAAATATAATTTTCTAATTTTCTAATACATAAAAACTTTGAAATTCAATAACTTTTACACCGTAGGTCCAAACACCACAAAACAAAGTCCATGCACCCCTCCTTGCAAAGCACTTTCCAATGGTACCAAGAATGCCACTAGAGACCACACGGTTTCTTAGATCTCAATGTATTAAACAAACAAACAATCTAACTTAACCCCTAAAGGATTGTTTGTCCCCTTGGGGGACAAGTTGGGTTCAGGTAGGTTCTTATTGTCTCAATTTGAAGTCAAAGTTTTTGAGATTTTTTGAGGTTGTGTAGTTTTGCGAGAGCTTTGTGGATATATAATTTTTGTTTCAATCAGATGCCAGATGAAAAAGTTATGGCACAATAAGCAAGAAATAGAGATTGACGGGTAGTCCAAAAAAAGTTACAAAAAGTTAAAATAATTTTTTTGAAATTTTTTCCTAAAATATTTTGTTTTTATCTATACATAAAGCTTGATTCATTCTATTTGGACTAGGGATGAGAAAGTTATGGACAATCTTAGTTTTTCGGGCAATTTAAGCATCTTCTTAAGAAAAAACTTTTTGTCCAACTTTGAATGCTCATATCTTCCAATCCGTAGGGTCAAATTTGATGAAGCTTTTACTACACAATCCTAGACAAGTTAAATACAAGATCCTACAATTAAGTTTATAAAAATTTGGTTTTCTTAAATGAATGCAGTAGAAGTGGTAGTTTTGAGTGGTTTTTGACAAAATTCACCCTTGGGGCTTTAGGGGTTAAGTTATAAAAAGCTTTATATGCAACGGAGTGCAAAGGTTTTGTTCTGTTTGGACATGCCACATGAAAGTGTGTTTTTTTCTAAAATAAAAGATAAGTTTAATTCAATTCTTTAATTTAAAAAATCCATAATTTTCATACCGTAGTTCCAACGCCAAGAAATGGGTACAAATTAAAAGTTCTGTGCACAAAAGAATGCAAAGGCTTGGTTTTGTGGCATTTAGACATGTGACGTGAAAGTTATGGTTTGTAGAAAATGAAAGATAATTTAATTCAATTTTCTAATTCATAAAAACTTTGAACTTCAATAACTGTCATACCTTAGGTCCCAAAACAAAGCTTGTACATCCCTCCTTGCAAAGAGCTTTCTAATTCTACTAAGAATGTCTCTATACACCTTATGGTTTCTTAGATTAGTTTATCAAACAAAACAAACAACCTAATTAAAGTATAGACTAGTGTGTCATGTGCCGTTGCCATAGTCAAAATAAAAGTCAAAATAATTTTATAATTTTTTTAATTCATAAAAACTTCAAAATTCAATAACTTTCACATTATAGGTTTAAACGCCATGAAACCAAGCCCGAGCACCCGTCTTCCTTATAGAGAGCTTCCCAATGGTACCAAGAATGTAGCCAAGGGATGCATGATTCCTAGAGTCTCAATGCAACAAACAAACAAAACAAAACAGTACAATACAAAAAACCTAACTTAAGGTATGGATATTGTGGCAACAATACATGGCACACTAGTAGTCACTATGTTACATTGGGCCAAGGAGGCTCTGGAGGCCAGGGTGAATTGACCCTTTCACTTGTCTTCGATTTTATTTTTGGATAAAACACATTACTTTTTTTTTGGAGTGCCACACATGATAATATTTGAAATTTTGACTTCATATTTGCAATTAGAGGCCTAAAATTAGCTAGTAGTGGTGCAAAAAGTAGATTAATCAAGTACAAAATAAGGGGTCTTTTTTCAACATGCAACCCTAAGAAAAAAGTTAGAGACTTTAGGAGGATGAATGAGGGGGGCAGTTCATCTTGTTTGGGAGGATTGACCATACTTGCCGCATGTTTTATCTTTGGGAAAAGCACTAGAATTCTTTTATTTGCCATCCATGATAAAATTTGCAAATTCTGAATTCATATTTGGAATCAAAGGCCCAATTTTGTTACGGAGAGGTGAAGAATTACAAAATTACATAACACAAAATTGGTGGCAATTTTTACATTTATCTTTGGTTGGGGCTATAAGGGGGTCAATCTCCCTTGGTTGTCACACCATGGATGCAAGAGACTTGGGGTGTAGTAAGTTTTTAATAAAATGCTACAAAGATCTAACGTAGAAAGTGGACATGGAACAAAGTGTGCTCGGATCTATAAGCCACAAGCGTCTACTTTCTGTACAAAATAATTGTTACAAACGCAAAATCTATCCATCATATTAAAAAAACAAAGACCTCTATATATTATACCAACTAAATAAACTAGGACCGTACATTAGGAACTTGGCAAAATAGTCCTTCATCATGCACTCATGCATCTCCCAAAGATCTCTAAAAATATTTGAAGACGTCCCATGTCGTAACCCACCTACAACCTTAGGCGCATTTAAACCACTCCCATTGCCATTTGCAACACTAAAATTCATTGCAAATAGAATCATCTTCTTGATCATCTTCCATCATCATTCTCTTTGAATAGAATGGATAAAAAAAAATAGAAAGGCGATGAAACTTTCAAAAACCCATAGAAGCTCAAAACTTGAAAAAATCCTCTCAATATTTTGCCCAAGCCTTTGCAATAGTTGTTGCAAGAAGGCGACAGACGTGGCTTTGGAGTTGAAAAGTGGCAACTCATGACACCACATATTGACCAAGTCCATGAAACTTTCCGCATTAATAGGGGAGAGATCCAACATTAGAGCATCCCCACTAGGCACTTCCCTATCCCTATCCTTATTCCAATTCTTCATTCATAAAGATAGGGATTGGAAGCCCCTCCCCACCAATGCTTCTCTAAATTTGAACAATTTACCACAAAGGAAGCCTCCGCATGGATAGTTACTGCAAATCAAGTCAAATACAATTAGCAAATTCAGAATAAACATGCAATTTTTAGTAAAATGAAAGATATAGGTTACTGAAAATGATTCCCTATCCATCATGCTGCATAGGGAACTCACATCCCTCCTCCCTAAATATATAGGGATAGGGAACCCTGGTGGGAGAGTTTCTTTCCTATCCGGATGAGTTTCATCCGGATAGGGATAGGGAAGCCCCTTGGTGGGGATGCTCTTAGGGGATTGTTGCAATTCTGAGCCTAACCAAGGATACATGGCATGTTCTTTGCCCAATGAAATGCTAGCGATGTTATGATGTAGTGATTCGGGGCTATTGGCAAGTACCACACAACTACGGATTCTAGTGGTAATTGACCAATTGTGAAAACTGTTAAAGTTTATGAAATGTTGGATGAAATCTCCACTTGTCAATCTTCAATGTTTTTTCATGGTTCTTGACAATTGAAAACACATATTCCATACATTTAAAAAAATTAAATCCAGCGTATGTTGGAAAGCTTTTTTAACATCATTTTTTGTTTTTGTTTTTAAAAAATAACTATGTGTACTCATCAAACTAGATTTTAATGGGCTAAGGTTGAAATAGGATTTAGGGTTTAGTGCAAAACTATCATTCCAAAAAAGTCAAGGTTTACAGACCCTATCAACAAAGTTTGATTCTAATTTTTATCTTAAACTTCATATATTATTTATAATCCTGCAATCTACACTTTCAAAGTTTCAAAAATAATTCCTTCGCATTTCCACAATTATTGTCTTGTACAATTTTGTAAAGTAGGAGTGAAAAAAATTCATATCAAATACTATATATGTTTTAAAATTTTGTAAATTTCATCAAAGGGATTGTTTGAAACATTGAGGAAATCAAATTTACGATTCAGTCTCCTGTTAGAAAATTAGTAAACCATGGTTATAGTTCAAATTGTTTTAAAATAATTATAATTTAGGATATTTCTAAAGTTCTAAATTGGAGTAGAAAAAAGACTTTGTTTACTTCATTAGTTGGACTCAATTCAGTAAAAGAAACATTAAGATCTTCTACTTCTCATAACATTCAAGAGCTGTGAGAGCAGCTGCCTTCCCTCTGACGGAATGATGTGGTATATTCCACACCCAACATTAGCTAATAAGCCACGCGTCAATAATGTCAGACTTCTGGTCAGTGCCAAGGTCATGACTGCACAATCGGGTTACTGGGAAATTGAACACTTTCTTTTTCAACAGAAACAAAAAAATAGCTTAAAAAACATGACAAACAATTCAGTGAGGTTAATAATTTCAAGGTATGAATTCCCTCAAATTGCATTGTAAGTCATTCATGTTTGGTGACTGGGAATTAGAAGACAATTCTTTATGTACATATGGGGTGGTAGGAGGTAGAACAACCCATGTGGGATATGTAATTTAGAGTTTATAATTTCTCAACCGCTCATAGCTAAGTCTAAAGTAGGAATTGTGTTAAAATTATAATTTTAGACCTCATTTAGGCATAGTGGAATAACTTTTTTCAAAATACTTTGAACTAAAATGAGTTGTAGAATCAAGTTAAATTTCATCTCCAAAAATCCGTTTGAGATTTTAATCTTCCACTCAAAAGTTATAGACAAATTTCATAGAGGGGTTTAAAAGGATTTTTTTTTGACATTTTCATACATCCTCTCTGAAATTTGTCCATAACTTTTGAGTGGAAGATCTAAATCTAAAAAGGATTTTTGGAGATGAAACTTAGCTTGATTCTCCAACTTTTTTTAGTTCAATGTTTTTGGAAAAAGGTATTCCACTATGCCTAAATCAGGTCTGAAATTATAATTTTGACACAATTCCTACTTTAGACTTAACTATGAGCGGTTGAGAAATTATAAACTCTAAATTACATATCCCACATGGGTTGTTCTATCTCCTACCACCTCAAATGTACATAAAGAGCTTCTCTTTTCTACAGAAAAAATCTAAATAAATTGTTGATGGCAAATGGTTAGATTTCATTGGTATAATACTTGAAGAAGTCTTTGGGTTTTGACAGACCATCTATCTTTATGATTATTTGTTTGTATATTTTGTCCTAGAATTAGCCAAAAAAATAGATGGCACCATAAATGTACTGCCATTGTCTCCGTCCTGAAGCATACGTTAATAACATGTGGATGCATTTCGTGGATGAAGACTTCAGAGACGCAAAGGCAGCCTCTCTGAAGGCTCTTGAATGTTATGCTCATTTGAAATCATCCGAGTGGACAACAAACATTTAACCCCTAAAAGCCCATTGTCCCTTTGGGGGACAAATGCGTTTTGGGGCAGGTACCTACGGGCTGCAATTTTCTCCTGATTTTTTGAAACTTTTTTTTGAGGTAGAAAAGCTGATTAGCTATGTGGGAATATAATTTTTTTCACAACCGGTGCCCGGTAACAAAAGTTATGACCAAATAAGCTCAAAACAGGGGACGGGGGGCAGCATGGGTAGCAAAAAAAATTTGCACTTTTTAATTTTTTAATTTTTTTTTAGTATTTTTTTCTCATAGATTATATTTTTGTCTATCTGGAAAGCTTTGATTCATTTCATTTGGATTTGTTATGAGAAAGTTATGGACATTCTTATTTTTCGGGCAGCTAGAGCATCTTTTTGAAAAAAATAACTTGTAGGATTCATTTCTAAATGCAATTTTTCAGATTTTTCAATTTTTTTTTTTGCATGGTTTAGTTTACTTGCTAGAACAATCTCACCATAGGAATTAGTGAATTTTAATTCCATCTAAAATATATGAATACTTTAGATTTTCCTTCTATCTTGTACCTACTTCTCCTTAATAATTTTTTTAATAATGAAAATTATGTTTTTTTGATTTGATTTTTTTAAATTAGACTCTCAACTCAATTCTCCACTATAAAGATTTAAAGCTCAAAAATCTGTAGTGCAAAAAATTTAAGTTAAAAATGTTCAAAGTCAAGAAATCCAGTCCCACAATGTGCTGAAAATTTTGTTTTTTTCACTTTAAACGTAGATATCTTGCAATCTGTGCGGTCAAAAATTCTGAAATTTTTCCCCCACATTCTCATACTAGTTAGGTGTAGGATCCTACGGTTAGATGTGCAAAAAAAAAAATTTAATTTTTTTTTCACGCATTGCTAAAAAGTGGCAGTTTTGGGTGTTTTTTGGCAGAAAAAAGGCCTTGGGCCTTTAGGGGTTAAAGCCCATCATAGTAATAAACGGTAGTTGTTGAGAAGTATTTATAGATTCATACCATACATCGCACTTCACAAAAAATTAGAAATACATAAATGCAAAAAAAAAAGTGGTCCCACTATCTCATTGGTCGAATGATCTAAAATATTTGACAAGACTATTAGCAAACATGAGGGCAATGCAACCTAAGTGCTTTTAGAATTTTCAACACTCTATTAATATTTTTCAAATTTTTAGTGTTGACAACATAGGATCCCCTACGCATAACAATAGACTCACCTTGAACAAACACCTTTGAAGCACAAAATGTTGCTCCTCTTAATCATTAGTTGCTTTCAAAGAGTTGTCATGGTTTTGAATCATGGAAATATTCATTCAAGTCCATTTTGGCAGCGTTGGAGAATGAAAAACAAAGAGTTGTGTTCAATTCAAATTGAACAAAAAACTGTGTTCTTGACTCAGTTGATTGAATCTGCAAGGCGCTTGCTACGGAGTATTTCCTAGAAATGCAAAATATGTTTCAATATTTCCCTCACTAAAGAATTGATATCTTAGGCACGTTGGTTGGTCGGTCGGTCAACCTTGCTTGCCCCTATGTGATTGAGATTTGGTCCTACCAATGGAACCTCTTTCATGGCCTCTAAGATGGACTTGTATGAAAAAGTGGAGATTGGAAAATGAGCACAAGCAATCCCATCAAACCCATTCAAGCTTAACCCCAAAATGACCCTGGAAATTCCTGAGCTTCTAGGAATTTGTTCTAAATTGAATTAAAAGCCAACATTTTGATAAGTTGTATCAATTTTTTTTGAATTGTAACCGTATAAAATCAAACTAGACATGTTAGACATCACATTAGAAAAGAAAACACAACAATATTTCTTACGGATTGAAAGATTATAATGTTTGATCATGAGGGTGTTAAAACTGTGAAAGTGATTTGAAGTCTTTCAATCTTCTTTTCACATGTCAAATCTAAAAAGTTGGTTACCAAAAAAATATTAGGTTGAAGGGCCTAACATGCATAACCCCAATCAATTTATGACTTCTCAAAATCTACTCTACAATTTTTTTGGATGAATTTTTAATGTGATTTTTTCTCAAAGATCTAGTGTATTTGAGGCTCATTCCCAAGAGCCCTCAACACTACAAAAGTCAAGATTACAATGGACCCCGTGCACAAAATCTTAAACAGAAAAATCATAATCAATCATTTTCAAAATCAGATTTTTGAAGCTAAAATTAAACTTCAAAAATAATTTATCAAAAATATAAATTACAAAAAATAATAGTTTGATAAGGTTTTATTTAACTTCAAAAATTGGTCAAGGACACATTCTGTCCTTAGGGTCCTTTTGGGGTTAAAGTGGACACAATACCATGATTCACATTTTTTTTTATAATCCTCAACTGCATCCAGCTCTGATTTGTGAAGTTCATTTTGTTACTTCACCCTCAATCTACCATGAAAATTCCCTCACATTAGATTTATTTTAAAATTTTGAATTTAGTAGACCTAATGCAAATTTTGCCTTAAAAAAAAATGATACAAAAAATTAGTCTTCACTACAACATACACCCATGATTATAAAAAATAAATAAAAAATCATTTTTTTTTGTATACTTTACATTTGAATGGGTGTTATTATTCTGTAAAGAGTTCACCCACTCTGGGTTTTCTCTCGAGATAACAACAAGGACGTGCTGTCAACATCCACATGACTTGGTACAATGTCCTCGTGACTTGGACCAACAACTTGTCACAACAACAACATGACTCATCTCAAACTTAACCTCAGTCAAGTCCAAAAGGTAGGTGGCTTAAAAAGCGAACCTTCAAGGGCTCTGTTTGGCCTTTTTTATGGGTTTCACATGCCCGAAAATATTTCCCATTATGCAGAATCTAACACAAGTGGTTTCATATTTTTTGGAGCATTTATAAATTACTTGTGAATTTTCAAAGAATTCTGCCATAGGCACCTATTTGTGATCCTAGGCCTTTGGCAAAACTCACACATGTGCAGTCTGAAAAAAGATATGTCTTGACCAAAAACAAACACTGTTGCATTCAAAAAGTAATTCACAAGGTTCCTAAATGTGACTCTTATTAAACTTAAACGGACCCTACATTCTTTTAACATTTGTAAGAAGGCAATTTGGCAATCAATTTTCATTTAAAAAAATCAAGTGAACATCCCCTAGCTTTGAAATGGACCCTCCCTAGCTCTTAATCCATCCATTGACAACCCTTAATTATGCAACACCATGCACTGAGAGAGGTTGGTAGTCCATTTTAGAACTATTTACTTTCTATTTCAGAGTTCCCTACATGGTTGTTTGAAGAAGAGGGTCGCTTTTTGAGCCACCTACCTTAATAGTGCAACGAGCCTCTTGGAGAGGTGATTTTGCCCCATTTGTTTTACCCCTAGGAAAAATGTAGGAACCTCTTATTTACTATGCAATTTTTTGGGCAAATTTTGAGTTTATATTGCAAGCAGAGGCCCCAAATTAGCTAAGAAAGGTGTTAACATTAAAATTAATACAACACAAAATAGGGGGTCTTTTTTTTAACATTCACTCTTGGCTAGACCTCCACAAGAGGCTCGTTGCACTATTATAGACTTGACCACTTAACACCTTGTTACAAAAAAATTCTTCATTCTGTGAAATCCTATCAACAACTAAAATTAGGCAAACAACAATTCTAACAAAGCCCAAACAACTGCACAATGGGAGTTGAAGCAGAGAACTTCAAGCAAGTAAAGCTTATCCGCACTTCAAACCCTAACTTTAGAAAGGAAATTAGGGGAGCCACATTAGCATCCAACTGGACAAGAACAACCTCATTTATAGACCATAATGGAACACTTCCTATTTTACTTTAATCACCAATCATGCACTTTTAGTTTTTTTTTTTTCAAAGGCAAGTTTATTGAAATACATGTGGAATGTTGCTTCACTTTCCTCTCTTTTGTAAAAGAAGTTGTGAATGTGATTAGTCTAATTATGTGCATTAGACAAAGGGTTGACGATGGGTCATCCTACCTTGGATACAATATTATATTATATCTAAAGATGTAAAAAATTACAAGCCTAAAACAATTGTACTTCAACAAATGGCCCCCTAAGGTATTGACTAGAGGAGGTCCACAAAGCACTTGGACTAAAAGCATCCACCTCCTCAAAGGTACACTATTTTTACATTCTTCTTTTTGCTTGCACCAACAGTTTACAAATAATGTACATTTCAAAAAGTGGGTGCTTTTACTGAATACTTGATTTTAACTCTGGAAATCTATAATTATTTTTATGAAGCTCCAAAAAATATGAAATGACTTGGATTCAATTCCTAGTCATTTGTCTTTTAAGAAAATTTTACTCAAAAATATTTCAAAAAGTCTAACCTCCCCAAATTAATTTCCATCTCTTAACCTCTAAAGTATTTTTGACTATGTTTTTACCAAAATGCTCCGAAACTGCCATTTCTAGGACAAGTACCAAATTTTATTTTCTTAAACTTTTTTGAACACATATAACCGTAGGATCTCGTAGTAAACTAGTTTGAGATCATGTGGAAAAATTTCCACCATATAGATTGCAAGATATTAGCATTTGAATTGGAAAAAAAACTTTTTTTGGCCCTTTGAAAATCGGGCAGCTGCACTTCAGATGGTCACATGTGTATGAAAAAATGCCCGAAATGGTGGTCACTATTTGGATTCATTCTTGAAGGCAAGCTGGCAACATGCTTGAAAATTTTCAGATCATTTGGAATTGTACAACATATAGGAAAAAATAGTAAGTAGAAAAAAGTAGAAAATGATTCAAAACACTAATTTTAAATTGTTAACAATTTATTCATGGAATTGAAAAACCCCAATCCCAATGGTTGTAATGTTGTAATAAACAAATCTACATCTAATTTTTTTAATGTTTTTTCAAAAATATCAAAAATTGAATTAAATAAAGGGCTTCAAAGTTTATCTTAGAGTAGATTCCACAACTATCCGCAAACTACCTGCAAACATAAACTTCCGTAACTTTTATTTCATTAATCCAAATGGAATTATTAAAAGCTTTCCATGTATATAAAGATCTAGAGAACCAATTTCAAATTTTAATTTTAAGAAAAAGTGAATTTTCAAGAAGTTTTTTTTGTTGCTCGGGCTGCCCGCCGAGCAATGAAATCAACATATTATATCATAACTTTTTAACCTTGTAGTCAAATGTTATAAAAATTGTTGGGACTTAAAGCTACTCCTCGGCACATGTTGTGTGAAAATTTCAAAGAAAAAAAAATAAAAACTCCATTCATAGTGAGCTGCCCAAAATTGCTATGTTGCCAAAAAATGCAGTTTAGTGCTTTAGGGGTTAAATGGGTGCTTTATGGACCTCCTATCTTAAACCCCAGGCTCGTAAACTTCTTCACATGTAAAAGATTCAATTAGGCAAAATCACATGTTAACTTTAGTAGAATCTCCAATCCTTCTTCTACATAAAAGTCCTTTCACTGAATTATAACCTATAAAGTAAGTTTACCTCCCAACCAACAATGCATTAGAACCAATCCCAAATATAGCTGTTGTACAATACATTTGATGCCCTTCATGTTGCATTTTGGTGCACATGTTGGTATCAACCCCTAAACAAACAAAGTCTTCTCAAGAATTGATAATTTGAGAAGAATCATCATAAAGTATTGTTTGGAAGAATGTTTTGGAATTGGTATAGAACTCAAAGTTATAGTAAGATTTTGAATTTTAGATTCCATCCATAAGGTTAGATTTATCAATGCTATCACCAATTTTATTTTTTATAAATTTGGAAAGGAGAATTTCAAAATTCCTTCTAAATTTAGTTACGAACAAAATATCATCATTTTGGGAGTAAAACTCGTTAGATTGGGTTTGAATTGAGGTTCTCTTAACATTGTGATTTTCTGAAATTTTTGTGTTCTTTAAATCTATGACCTCATTTTTGTAAATCCAGCTTTGAACTAGAGCCAATGCAATTTTGGCTTGGTCAACCACTTGACATACTTCTACATTTGTAATTTTAGAAAATGATGTACTCTATTGACACCAAATCCAACCATTAGATAGGACAAGAACTTGATAAAGTATATCCACAAATTAGGATGACTTTCATCCAAGCAATAACGATAAAGAAACAAGAATCTGTTCATTGTCCATAAATTGGACGTTGTAGCACTTAAGGGTTAAATATTCTCACTTTAATGACCACATGGAACATATAAGGTAAATTTTTTTTTTAATGTTAAGCTTGGAACAGCCCTCAACATCAACATCATCCATAAAGTGCCTTCATCCATAAGCTTGGAATGTTCAAAACACTGTACGCCTCTCAAACCATGTCAGCTCTAACACAACGTTACAGAGCATGAGTTGTACACATCCACCAAGACTCCCACACTAACAATAACAACAAGGCAAACAAAACTCCAACAAATTCCCCCAAAAAACTGCAGCGAGACCCACTCCGTCAATTGAAGTGCACGTCAAGCAACAAAAAATAAACAAGCAACCTGCTTGAGTCTAGACGATTGTTGGAATATACGGTGGTACATTGACAAGACGTAAGCTTCGTGTTCAAAAATAACCCTTGTCGATAGAGTTAATCGTAAAGTTTGTCCTATGTTTGTGAACCTGTGTCAGGAAGGTTTAACCCCTAAAGGTTCCTTTTACTATGTTTTCACCAAAAACGCTCCAAAACTGCCATTCTGAATACAAGTACCAAATTTAGAAATAATTTATTTTTGGACACATGTAACCATAGGATCTTGTAGTAAGCTAGTTTGAGAAGATGTGGAAAAAATTTCAGAAAATTTCACCGTGTAGATTGCAAGATATTAGTGTTGGAAGTGACAAAAAAATCTTTTTTTTTGTCCCCGCAAAAAAACGTGTAGCTGCATTTCACAAGGTTGAATCTTTTTGAGTTTTTTTCCAAAATGGTTGTAACTCCTTGGGTTCTTTCTTGGCATGTAACTCTTACATGCTTGAAAATTTATAGATTATTTCGAATTGTACAATATATAGGAAAAAATTAGTAAATAGAAAGAAGTAGAGAATGATTCAAAATACTAAATTGTTAACCATTTATTTATGGAATTGAAAAATGCCAATCCCAATGGATGTAATGTTGTAATAAACAATCTAAACCTAGTGTTTTTATTTTTTTATTTTAAATATTAAATATAGAGCAAAATTAAAGATTACAAAGTTTATTTTAGAATAGAGATTTCATAACTACTCATAAACTACCCACGACTAAAACTACTCATAGCTTTCATTTCATTAATTAGAATGGAATGATTCAAAGTTTCTCATATGTATAGAAATCCACAAAACCAATTTCAAATTTTTATTTTTCAAAAAAGTGATTTTTAAAGAATTTTTTTTATTGCCTAGACTGCCTGCCGAGCAATGAAAACTACATACCATTCAATAACATTATGACAATGTAGTCAAAAGTTATCAAAATTGTTGGGCCTTAAAGCTACTCCTTGGAAAAATCTTGCATTAAAATTTCAAAGAAAAAACCCAGAAATTCCATTCATAGTGAAGTGCTCAAAATCACTATGTTGCTAAAAATAGCACTTTAGTCCTTTTAGGGGTTAACTAAGAATAGAACAAAACAAACACGGCACCAAACTCACTTAGACCTGAATTTAGATCTTCCTAGGAGTTTGGTCTTATATTTTTCCCAAAATCTGGCCTTGGTCTTGCCTTGCACACATTGTACAATTAACTCTTATGTCACCTGATTTTCATATGACATTAATTTGAATGGAGGTTCATATTGCACTAGATGTTACTTCATATAATTAAAACTTAGTGTGATATTTATATGACGTAGGATTTTTGGAGGGGCTTTTCAATGCCAAATTGCACTAGAAAAAGAAAAAAAAATGGGTTAGAAATTATAACAACCTGAGAAGTTTTTTGCCAAAAAACTTCAAATTAAAAAAATAGAATATTTGATGAAATTTCCAAATTGTGGATGAAAATAGGGTTATGGATATGTGATATGTGCTCATGTGATATTTTCTATCTTATATGTGATGAATGTTGAAATTTAGAGCACCACTATAACATTTTATATCTCCACTTTTGACAGTTTATAAAAAATGAAAAACAACAACCGCTTATGACATTCATAGTACGCTAGACACAACTTTTTTAGAATTAAAACTTTATATGACATTTATATGAATTCAATACTGCACTAGATGCAATTTTCATATGAACTTCAATTCATTTGAAATTTAGTAACTTCATTAAACAAGTGCAACTTAAACAACATTCAAAAGTAATAATTTTGTAATTTTTTGAACTTTTGCAAAGTATCATATTCAAGTTGTGGCTTTTTAATTTCTAGAGGACTAAAGACTTTTTTTTCATCAAAAAACACTCAAAACTACCATTTCTATTGCAATGAGCAAAAATCCTTTTTTTTTTTTTCCTTTTCTTTTTAAGCTTCCTTCACCAAGTTCCATTACTTGGAAGAAAAAAGCTTTGATATTTATACGGAAGTTTAAGTATTAGCTAATTGCTTAGCTTATAATCTTACAATGTTTTACAATTTTTTAAGCTAAGTTTTAGCTTTCATCACCCTATTGTTTCCACAATATGGTGGATATAGGTAGATGACTTAAAAAAGATAGTTTGAGAAGAATGGTGAATTCCCATACTTTCTATGGGTTACCACCATATCCTACAAATATCCCGCCCTCCCACCCTTGTCTTATGGTAGTCTTTAATCCCTGAAGTCCCGAGGGTGTTATCTGCCAAAAATCACTCAAAACTACCAGTTCTGTTGTATTCATTTAGGAAAATCAGTTTTTTGTTTTTTGGGAAATTTAACCGTATGATCTTGTACTTAACTTGTCTTAGTTCATGTAGTAAAAATTTCATCAAATTTGACCGTACGGATTGGAAGATATGAGCATTCAAAGTTGAACAAAAAGTTTTTTTTCAAGAAGATGCTTAAATTGCCCAAAAAACTAAGATTGTCCATAACTTTCTCATCCCTAGTCCAAATAGAATGAATCAAAGCTTCACGTATAGATAAAAACATAATATTTTAGGAAAAAAATTCAGAAAAAATTATTTTGACTTTTTGTAATTTTATTTGGACTGCCCGCCAGTCTCCATTTCTTGCTCATTGTGCCATAATTTTTTCATCTAGCATCCAATTGAAACAAAAATTATATATCCACAAAACTCTTGCAAAGCTACACAAACTCAAAAAATCTCAAAAGAATTCATTTCAAATTGAGACAATAGGAACCTACCCGGACCCAAATTGTCCCCCGAGGGGACAAGCGGGACTTTAGGGGTTAATTGACTAAATAAAATTTATGGTAAGATTATGGATGTGATCCTTTGCTGGACGTTACTAATTACCACCATTTCTTAGTGTAACTAACTCACTTTAACATTAAGCTTAGCCACCAAAATTATTTCTACAATGAAATTCCGTTTCATTTGTGTCAAAGAAAACAAAACATTAATTACCAATTTGGTATTAGGGGTAGTCACGGCATGTTCAAGTGGTGTGTGAACTGTGAACAATGAACAATGGAAAGTGCTTTGAGGGGCCAATAGTGGTAGTCACGGCATGTTTACCGTGATGGTGAACAATGAACATTGAAGTGGTGGCGGCGTAGGGTTGGCTTCCTTTCGACGGAATAGTCTTAGCGGAACATTGATTGTTCACTCTCAACATCCACCTCCGGAGGTGGATGTTGGGAGTGAACAATCAATGTTCCGCTAAGACTATTCCTTTGTTCTCTTAACTTTCAATTACATCCGTCCATCTCGTCATTATCCATCCTCCATTGTTCATTCTCAACATTTGAACAAAAAGGGTGGTCACGGCTTGTTCAATATTCGTCACTTCTCATTGGTCCCTCAAAGCACTTTCCATTGTTCATTGTTCACAGTTCACACACCACTTGAACATGCCGTGACTACCCCTAATGAGAAGTGACGAATATTGAACAAGCCATGACCATCCTTTTTGTTCAAATGTTGAGAATGAACAATGGAAGATGGATAATGGCGAGATGGACGGATGTAATTGAAAGTTAAGAGAACAAAGGAATAATCTTAGTGGAACATTCCGTCAAAAGGAAGCCACCCCTACGCCGCCACCACTTCAATGTTCATTGTTCACCATCATGGTGAACAAGCTGTGACTACCACTAAGGTAAACCAGCCTATGACAGGCCAACTGTCTAATGTAGACATCTACATATCCCCCCCCCATTACAGTCCATTTCAGATTTTTGCTTCTACAATTTAATTAGGTTGGTTAGTGGCCCACATTAGTGCATTAGGTGATTGTGATAGAATTGTAATGACTGTCATAGGACACTTACACATTGTGAGTGTAAACTCATCATAAAGAGTTGTTTTTTATTCCTTTTGTGATGACCACATTAAAAATTCTTGTGGTTGTGTTAGGAAGTCTGAAGACTACAGTAGGTGGTAAGATGACCATCATGAAGACATATTTTATTGATTTCAAATAGTCTACAAACTGTTTTGGAAAAATACTTAAAAAATTCATAACAAATTCCTACTTTGTCCAAAAACTAAAATTTTAACTGCTTCTTTCATTTCTCAAAGTTGTCTCTGCTAGAAAAAAATCTGATTTTATTTTGCTAATGGCAACATACCAAATCAATCATTCTGCCTGTCATAGGTTGGTTTACCTTATTGATTGATGGTTAGCAAATCATTAATGATTGCTTAAATTCCAAACAGTAGTACAATACTAATAAGACAGTTGGACTTCTCCGTACAAAGATTCTGACAGCTGTGATTTAGTTTGGCCTGGAATGGGACCAGTTGGGCGGCATTCAAGCTCTGATTTTGAACCTTGATTTTGTCCGCCTTACTTTCCGTTACAATTCATCCACTGGATGAAACTGATGCTTCATCCACATAGGCCCGCCGGTCTGATGTAGGCAGCTCCACTGTGACTGCATATTCTCTGTTTTTAAAAATATATAGATCTTCAGTGTAAAAAATGTTTGTCCTCCTGGTTCCTTGTACTTTTTCCCCTTCCAATGGAATTTGTCCATGTGTTTCAAAACAAAACAAAAACAAAAAAAATCTTACCAAAGTTGAAGCCTTGTTTCTTGACTTTGCATGCCAAGGTAACAGGCTCAAAAATCACACAGGTTCGAAAATCGCCCATTTCCTCAGTTGTACACTATATGTACATGTTGCTTTTTTCATAGCCTTCAACAATGTACAAACAATGTACATTTTAGGAAGTGGGCAATTTCAGAGCCGTATGCCATTTCAACTTCAAAATTTTATAACTAATTCCACAGAGCTTCAAAAAATATGAGATCTTTTGTTCTAGATGTCAATTCCACTTGTCTTTCAAGGATAATTTATTGAAATTCATTTGAAGAAGCTTCGCCTCCCCAAAATTCAGTTTCAACTCTTAGGTGGGCAATTTATGAATATGTTACCTTGTAGCTTGAGCTTGTACTCTGAGAGAAGTTAGTTTTGCACGATGTTGCTTTGAGAGAGTTGAATTGTGCGTGTGAAGAAGGCAAACTGGGACTTTCGGTGTAAGTTACTTGAGAAAAAAACATGGCTTCTTCTCAGTCTGTAATTGCTCTTTTTAGATTGTTGTTTCTTGTATGTTTGTTTTTTTCATTGTGAAGACTATAACACGTTGTCAGTGAGTTGAAGACACCTCGCATGTGGTTTTCTAACTTCATTTTTTTGATGTTGATTACCATGGGTGCAGGTGAGACTCACTACCTCAAGGAAAATTAAACTTCATGAAATTGCAACAATCTTATCACTACTTTGATTTATGGGGTCTTACTTCACCTTTCTTTGGACCTTGGAAGAGTCTTTGAAACTCTCTTGATGTTAACCTTATTTTGTAGTGAACTTATTTTTTAGTAAATTTTTTAGTAAATTTGTGTATTTATCAGTAAATTTACATCAAAATATTACATTAAAATCCATTTGTCTATTTTTCAGTAGATTTACATGTCTATTTTTCAGTAAATTTATGTGCCTACTTATCAATAAGTTTACTTGATTTTCTCAGCTTGATTTTGATGTAATATTTGACGAAAAAATAGCCTTGCTATAAAACAATCTAAAGCTGTATGTTATCCTTGGCATGTACTTTTGTATGATCCAAGTTGGAGTTTGAATCAAATGTCTCATCTATAGAAATACTACAACAAAAAAAAAAGACATTGGAACACAATTATACAACAAAATAATACTAGGGGATTGGGATTATATTGATTAAGGTTTGGTAAGATATTATGAAATTAGTTTTTGACATACTATGCTTCGGATTGGAAGTAAATTAAAAAGGTGACTAAATTAGAAAGGATGTAGCAAAAGGAGCTTTTTTTTTGCATATCTAACCATAGGATCTTAAACTAGACTAGTATAAGAATGTATGGAAAAAAATTTGAAACTTTGATTGCATAAATTGCAAGATATTTGCATCCAAAGTGAAGAAAACAAGTTTTTTTGCACCTTGCTTGACCATATTTTTTTATTTTGAATCTTATTAGCTGAAATTTTTGTACTAATTTTGTTTTTAAATTTTTTATGTTGAATAGTTGAATTGAGAATCTAAAAAATAAATTAAAGAAAAAAAAGTTAATTTTTATTCGTTAAAAAATTTATTAAGTAGAAGTAGGTTCAAGATTAAAGGAAAAAATACACCGTTCATTGTTCTAAGATGGAATTGAAACACAATAATTTCAATGGTGAGATTGTTCTAGCACAAATTCAATCTAACCTTGCCTAACAAAATTTTCTGGAAAATTGTAAAAATTGCATTCACAAATGAATCCTACAAGTTATTTTTTTTATGAGAAGCTTAGATTGCCTAAAAAACTAAGATTGTCCATAACTTTCTCATCACTAGTCCAAATAGAATGCATTCAAGCTTCAAATCTAGACAAAAATACAAAATTTTAGAAAATTTAAAATATATATATTTTGACTTATTGTGATTTTTTTGTATTGCCCACCGACCTCCATTTGGGGCTTATTGTGTCATAAAATTTTCTCCCGGGCACCAATTGAAATAAAAATTATATATCTATAAGCTCTCGCAAAATCGTACATCCTTGAAAAGTTTCAAAAACATTCACTACAGATTGAGACAACATGAACCTATCCGAACCCAAATGTTCCCTTGTGGGGACAAACAATCTATAGGAGTAAAAGTTAAAAAAATTTCAAATTGTTTAAAAGTTAGTATGAAAGTCACATAAAAATTACATTTAATATGGTATTGAAATTCATGTGAATGTCATATGAACATCATACGAAGTTTTAATTATATGAACCTTCATATGAAAATCATATTTTTCTACATGTCCTAAAATTTTATATAATTAAAACTTTATATAAACCTTCATGCACATTAATCCTAGAAGGATGGGCCCTTGACCATTGGTTTCAAGCTTCACTACCAATCATTATATTTGTTTCCATTTTGCCACTAGATATGAATGACAAATTTTATGTTTATTTTTCACAAATGAATCAAAATTTTCAAAATTTCCATTTGAAACAGAAATTGAATTTAATAAGCTTCATTTTATTAGTTGGACTCAAATTCAAAAAATATCATTTTTATGGCTAAAATTCACATCAAGAGTAAGTATCAAAATTTTCACAAATGGCCAAAATATACTAGAAGTGATTTGTGAATCAAGCATCTTCTTCTATAGAAATGTCAATAATATTATAATAAGGGAATTTGCTATACTATTCAATACTATTAACCCCTAAAGGACCAGCCTGCAGAATTTGGCAACATAAAAAAATTGGGCAGGTACATGTGGCCAGAGATTTAAAAGTTTGAGGCTGAAATTTTAATAGAAGTTGTGGACGAGGAGTACCTTTCATTTGAACTAAATTTTATGACATTTGGAAATACGAGTCAAAAGTTATGGTCTAATATGTTACTTTTTTTCTCAGCCGGGCAGTTAGGTCAGATCAGAAAAAATCACTTTTTTCAGAAACAAAAATTTGAAACTGGTTTTCTAGAGCTATCTATACGTGGAAAGCTTTTAATCATTCCATTTTGACCAATGAGTCAAAAGTTATGAGGAGTTTTAGTTTGCAGGCAGTTTTGGAATCTCTACTTTAAAATAAACTTTGAAGTCTTTTATCTTACTCAATTTTCAATATTTTTGGAAAAAAATAAAATCATAGGATGTAGATTGTTTAATACAACATTTCAACCATTGGGATTGGCATTTTTCAATTTCATATCTAAATTCTTAACAATTTAGTATTTTGAATCATTCTCTACTTCATTCTACTTACTATTTTTTTCCTATATGTTATACAATTTCAAATGATGTGAAATTTTTCAAGCATGTAGCCAACTTGTTTAGGAAAAAGAATCCAAAGAAGCACCACCATTTTGGACATTTTTTCATAGAAAAGTGAGCTTTTGAAGTGCAGCTGCCCGGTTTTTTGCAGGGGTCAAAAAACAATTTCAGTGACTTTGAATGCTTATATCTTGCAATCCACGTGGTGGAAATTTCTGAAATTTTTACCACATATTCTCAAGTCAGCATACTACAAGATCCTATGGTTACATGAGTCAAAAAAAAGTTTTTTTCAAAAATTTGGTACTTGTACTAAAAACGACAGTTCTTGAGCGTTTTCAGTGAAAACATAGTCACGGAACTTTAGGGGTTAACTAAAAATGTATTCAAACAGCTTTCTACAAAAATATTGAATGAAGTTTTTGTTTTTTTCATCCTACAATCTTAGTTGATGTCATCTATCACATGCTTAGTGTCTTCTCAGTCACTCTTTAACACCAAGTGTGAACATACGTTAATGTTTTTGAGTTGGTAACAACATAAGAGCATTCCCACTAGGGGTTCCCCTATCCCTATCCGGATGAGTTTCATCTGGATAGGAAAGAAATCCTCCCACCAACATTCCCTATCTCTAAATATTTAGGGAAGGGGGATACGAGTTCCCTATAGGATGATGAATAGGAAACTCAAATGGAGTAATTCCTAAACTATTTTTCACCCTTCTAATATGAGTTGTGTTTCATTGATTTGTGGGAGTACTATTCACAAGACCTTGTTACTATTTCTATAATTTCCTTTTGACTTCTCACTGCTTGTATTTAGCAATAAGTTGAAAATTTAGGGAAGAATGGGTGGGCGCTTGCCTTCCCAATCCCCAATTGCTCCCCTTCATCCCAATGGAGATACGATAGGAATAGGGATTAGGGAAGCCACTGGTGGGGATGCTCTAGCTACTGTACAATACAGTTGTACATGCGCCACCTTTAACCCGCGCCCTAAACTCGGTTCCAGTAGGCCCAAAGCTTCTGCGAAGATTCCAGTTCTCTGCAAAGAATGTCGGACGAATCTTCGACGCAATTTCGAAATTGTCTCGCAATTCGCCATCTGTAGAAGATTTTGCAGAGTTCCGGTTTGGTACGTAGCTGACGACAGATGGTGTTTGGTACAATTCGCAACAGAGTTTGGTAGAGAAACAGAGCAACGCCACTTGAACGAGGATTCGTCACATAATTCAAAAGTAAGTTAGTCGGAGTTTTGTCTTTGTTCTGTGGTTGCCTTTTCTTTCGCGGAACGGTCCCACTGCCATGGATTCTGGCCAGGCGATGATGTCGTACGGGCCCGAGGTGCAGGATTCCTGGTCCACATTTGATCCGATTTGGGTTTTTCCAAGTTCCTTCACCCTGACTCCGTTGCCGTGCAACTCGGCAACTCGGGACTAATGAAAGTTAAGCCGGTTGTCAATTCTTTTGAAAAGTCGGTACGTCTCCTCAACGCTTGCGTTTCAGGACCAAATGCGACATGAGTTACCGTGAGGATAAGCATTACGACAATCGACTGAGTCGTCGTCCCGGGGCTGAAACTAGGGTTTCGAGTTTGGAGTGGAACGCTTGCCTTTGACGTCATCGAATGGAATCGAAAGGACTGTGAAGACGTTCTGGCGATGGAGAAGAGCCGACACTATTACCACAAACTCGGGCAATTGGATCCCGATGAGGTAGAAGATTTGGAGGATCCCGATGTGGAGGACTGCCTGCAAGCGCGCGTTCGAAGGGAGCATATGCTGGAGCTTTATAGCGGTGATTACCCGGAGTTGAGACTGGCGTACGAAGATTGGGAGCGAAGTTTCAGCGGATTGCAGAAACGTGTGAAGCGCGGGAGGGAGGTGTCTGGATTTGCGAAGAAAGAGGTGTGGCATCTGCTGGGGGTGTTCTTCGTGGTGGAGGGCGTGCTGCTCACCACTCTGTCGCAAGCGCAGCTCTTGACGTGCGAGAATTGGTGGGTTTGCTTCTACTTGTCGTTCCTGGCGTCGCTTGTTCTTCTTGTCCCCCTCGTCCAGCGGGTTACGACTTGGTGGAGCGTGCAAGCCCGAATCGGATCGCTCCTCTTGGCCCTGGAGGTCAGTCAGTTTTCCAAACTTGTTTCAAGTGTTTTCAGGAATTTCTTGCTTGTCTTGAGGTTCTGCTGTTGAAATTGGAGGAAATGGAATCTGACATGACTATTACTATCAGGGCACATTTCTTCCATTTGCTTGCTTGTTGCTCTTCCTTTTGCCTTCATAACATTCTTGAGTAGCAGTGGCATGACATATTTTGAGAATAGTGTCAACTAGGAGTTTATTGCATAATCATGCCAAATCCAGCCAAATTTGAGCTTAGCCGTTCTCACTTGAAGACAACGGCTCATTGATTTCAGGAGCTCTCACTTGTTCAAAGTGATCTCAACATTGGAAAACATCCCTGCTACATGAATACGGATTCTTTTGCATGTGTGAAGGTCTCCTTGTCATGTGTTAGGGGTTCCTCTTCACGTGTCAAGGATCCTTTTCCTTTTTCATGTGTCAGATTCCTTTTCGTGTCAGTTAAGAGGTCACTTAGAAAGATTCTCAGGAATGCTGTTTTGTGCTTCTGATTTGAAACCAAAGTTTTGTTTTGTGCTTCAATTAGGTTTTATCAAGACGGATACATGTCATGAAGACGTTGGGACCGTTGGAGTGCACGTTCGATGAGAAGGCGGATGACGTGGTGCTGCACAAGGTTTTGAAGAAGCCCGGTTTGTCTACCACCATAATCCGGATCGTAGTGATCACCACCACAATCCTTGCTTTCGTGTTTCTTCTCATGCTTGGCGTCCAGGTCCGCTGTGAAGGATCCATGAAGATGCCGCAACGATTGCATACGTTTTTCAAATTCTCTCCCAATTCCCTCACCCCTTGAATTATGGACTTACACATGTGCTTGAGCTCTGGGTGGCTTGAGAGCAGTATCTGACAGAATGCCAGTTTCTACTTGAGCATGAATGCCTCAATTTAGAATGTCAAGATCTATACTTTTTTTTATCATTGATTACAGGGCTTAGAATGAGGAGAAGGGTTTGGGTTAAAATCCTCCTCTGACTAGCCACAGAGATAGTGACACGGTTCTCTTGAACCCCGACCTTGGCATTATGAGCTGGCACTTTGGGGCAATTTCATTGATTCTTTCAGGCAAATTAAACGAAGTATCTTGCCGCTGCTCAAGTAGATATTGGACGAGTTGATGTCAGGTACTGTAGATGTGAGTGCAAATTGCGGTGTTACAATTTTGTAGTTGTATTAGGATTGAATCTGTCGCCCTTTCTCACAAGGGTGTGTAAATTTCATGCTGTTTGCGGTAGTAAATGTTTACCATTTGCCAGGGAGAATTACTGGGTGTCAAAGGATCCACTTGATGACAAATGCCGAAATTGAGGAGTACTTGTCAAATGCAGTTGTTGAGTTGGTGATGCTATTCGCATCTTTTTCGTCGGAGATTTGTTTAGCTTATTTGTGCTATCCAGCCATTAAGTTACGGTGTTTGTTTTGTTTGTTCTGTTTGTTATGTTGAGATCTATGGGATTGTGTGTCCCATGGTTGCATGCTTAGTACCATCAGAAAGCTCTTTGTGAGGAAGGGTGCATGGGCTTTGTTTCGTGGCGTTTGGACCTACAGTGTGAAAGTTATTGAATTTTGAAGTTTTTATGAATTAAAAAAAAATTAGAAAATGATTGTTACTTTTATTGACTGTGGCAGGGACACAATGTACACTACACTAAAGATGATATTTAGTGTCTTGTACACTAAATACAAAGGCATACACTAAAAGCCAATTACCCTATGAAAGTAAGTAACATTAAATGTCAATTCAAACACTAAATGTGAACCAGAGTTGTCATATCAGACGGAATATCACTGTTCACGGACAGAATCGGACCGATTAGGGCTAGGCGGCTGCAAACTTCAGAGCCTTGTAACTTTTGTAAAAATTCTTCAAATCAGTAAAATGAGATGTTTTTTGGCATCTACAGTTTTTGTAGATGCCGAAAAACATCTCAGTTTACTGATTTGAAGAATTTTTGCAAAAGTTACAAGGCTCTGAAGTTTGCAGCCGGCACATTCAAGTGTAACACTAATTGTGGACAAGTTCAGATTTAGTGTTGTAGCTAGTAGGGGGGTAAAAACACTAAATGTCACTCAACACTAAATATCATCTTTAGTGTAGTCCATCCACGAACCCCTAAACGTCCAAAGTCTTCTCCCAAATTGATGATTTGAGAAAAGTTATCATAAAGTATTCTTTAGAAGCATATTTTGGAATTGATGAACAAATAAAAGATGTGAACTTTGAGTTTCAAATTCCATTTGTATGGTTAGATTCACCAATGCTATCACCAATATTTTTCTATAAATTTTGGAAGGAAAATTTCAAAATTCCTTTGAATTCAATTACAAGCAAAATATTGTCATTTTTTGAGTAAAATTTGTTGGAATGGATTTCAAATGATATTCTCTTGATATGATGATTTTTTGAAAATTTTCTATCCTTTAAATCTATATCTTCATTTTTGCAATTACAATTTTGAACTAGAATCAATACAATTTTGTCTTAGTCAACCACTTGATACATTTCCACATTTGTAATTTTAGAAAAATATTTATCATAGTAACACCAAATTTAACCATTGGATAGGACAACAACTTGATAAAGTATCTCTGCAAATTAGGATGGCTTTCATCCAAGCAATGAAGATGAAAAAAAAAATTCAATCTATTCATCATTCAAAAATTAGATGTTGGAGCGTTTTAGGGTTAAGATAAGTTGTTTGTTTGTTTGTTACATTGGGATCTCCTAGACTGTGGATCCTGCGAGCACGTGCTTGATACTGTTAGAAAGCCCTTGGCAAGGAAGGGTGTATGGACTTTGTTTTGTAGCGTTCCGACCTGTGGTGTAAAAGTTATTTAATTTCAAAGTTTTTATGAGTTAAAAAATTAGAAAATTACTTTTTAGATTGTGGCAATGGCACATGACACACTAGTTTGATATTAAAGTCTTGTTGTCCCTAATGGGGATGAAGTAGATCTTGGGTATGTTCTTATGGTCCCAATTTTTGTTCTAATTTCTGATTTTTGAAGTTTTTTGTTAAGGTTGAAAATCACATTACTTTTGTGAGAGTATAATTTTTATTTCAATCAGTGAGAGGGAGAAAGAATTATGACATTCTAAGCACAAAATGGAACTCACCCAACAACATAAAAATCCTTAAAAAATAATAATAAAGTTCTTAGTAATATGTTTTTCATAGAATATATTTTTGTTTACATGGAAAGCTTTTATTCATTCCATTTTGATTAGTGATGTTAGAGTTATGGAGTTTTTTTTCTTGTAGGCAATCATTCTATCTTTTTGATGATATAATTTATTGGATTTATTTTTGAACTCAATTTTTTTTTTAAAGTTTAAAAAAAGTTCCACAAAATTTAGGAACTTGCCAAAACAACATCACCATTGGGATTTTTGTCCTTCAATTCCATCTTAAAGTTGCCAACCATTTAGTTTTTTTTTCAATCTTATATGTGATTGTACTTAATAATCTTTTAAAGAATGAAGTCAAATCGTGTTTTTGAATTTTTTTCCTAGACTATTCACTCAGTTCTTCAAAATAAAAAATTTTAAGTTCTTATTTGTAGTGCAAAAATTGTAAGTTAAAAAGATTCAAAGTCTTATAATTTAATCACATAAGGTGCAAAAAATCTATTTTCTTTATTTTTAAATGCAAATATCTTGCAATCCACTGCATGGTCAAAGTTTTAGAAATGCCTTCTACACATTTGTATACTAGCCTAGTGCAAGATCTTACAATTAAATGTGTGGTTTTGTTTTAAAATTTTTGTACTCTTTGCAGTAGAAATAACAATTTTGAGTGTTTATTATTATGACGATGAAATTAAGGTCTTGGAACTATAGGGGTTAAAAGGGCGTTAAGGTAGTGTTCTATATGAATTAGTGAAGTCTAGGATGCAAAGATTGATTATGTATAGGGTGCAAAGTTTAATTGTGATAAAACATAACACATTGACAATGACAATGAGCTCAAAAGAGGTGAACACAACCTTGTGATTAACACATGCTTAGCCCCTCTATAAAAAATCCATGGCCATTACATCAGGCAAGGACCCCCCCTTTCCTTAAACTCTCCTAGCCATTGATTAAATTTCTTCGTAGAAAACTTGAGCTGACAATCTAAAAGTGGACAAATTTAGACAAATTTGGACCTCCTTTTCTTACCATGATTGATCTTGATATAGATACTTATATGGATACAATTATAGAATATGGAATACTAAAAAAAGTATTTGAAATATGGATATGAAATACATACTGCAATCCCATATTTTCCATATCTAATGCAGTTCAATTGCTTCCTAAAATTACAAATATGGGAGGGATGAGGTGTGGGTGTAATTTAATACAGTGAATGAATTGTGCTCATTGTGTGACAGTTAAAAGAAAATTTATTTTGAGCTTATTGTGACAGTTTATTGCAATGGCAAAGAGCTCAAAAGAGACAGTAACAACCTTATTACATTAACATGGCTACATGTAAATAAATATAACTTATAATAATAGGAAAATAATTCATAACAAGAATTTAAAAATGACGTATAATCAATGGCATTTGCATATGGGCAGGATCAGACACAGGTCCATCTACTGTCTGATTCAAGATGGAACACTGAAGAGAAAGTAAGGTAGGATGCTCTAAAAGCGCCCATTTAAGGGCTGGTCCGTCTTTTGCGTAGGTTTTTGTGAATAGAAATATTTTTCACTCATTTTTCAGAGAAAGAAAAATGGATGCCAAACTTAACCCAAGTGGTTTCATATTTTTTGAAGCATTTTTGAATTAGTTATGAATTTTCAAAGATTTCAGTTGTAGGTACCTATTTGTGACCCTAGGTCTCCCAAAATGCGTCCACTTACAACTTCTAAAGTGATTTGAGGAAATCAAGGCCACAGACTGGCTCTTGCAATAAAGAATACTTTTTTGGAGGGTTCAATCAATGAATAAAGTGATCCATTTAAAGACCAACTCATATCTATTTAGTACCATTTTGTAGGGTTGATTTGAAGAAGCCGGTTGGTTTTAGAGCATCCTACCTTAGTAGTTAGTCCAGAGTTTTGGCTATCCCTGAATGGACCTCCTCTGCTATCAATCTGCAAACACGCAAACAATCTAATAAACTAAAACTAAAACTTGCGGGAGGATACAAAATGCTCATTCACGAGATAAAGAATAAATCAATAGCAACACACAGCAACGAGGAAGATGAGTACAGGCGGGCGGGAGGAGGCAGCAACAAGTCCAGGCCGAGGAAATCAGATCTAGAGTGTCTGGCGGCGGTTCTGTGCTGTGGCCTGGCTGCCCAGTTGGAAGATCTGATCGCGAAGGAGGCTCGTCATATAACTATAGGCGTGACCGGCGGAAACCTGATTCCCTCTGCGACATCACCACCCGACTGGAAAAACGGGTGGTGATGTGACTTGCAAATTGGCGGGGGGGGCATCCACTTTCCAGGCTACAGGGAAGTGGACAGCCCCACCAATAAGCTGGTTGACAGGCCAAATTTCCACGAGATCGATTGTTACCAATTCGCTGCTATTTCGGTATGATGGGCAACTGTTTCGGGATGTAGGGGGATGCTGCGGAATGTGGGTGACTTGCTGAAATTTTTTGGCAGTACATTGTTTGCAAGCTGGGCTCCGGCTTGCAAAAGAAACCTGTTTTACAAGGAAGCGAGGTTTCAAGCCGGATTTTCAAGAGATTCGTCCATTTTGCAAGTCCGACACGGACAAGTTATCCGTTTAGAGCCAGGCAGGTCCCTCAGCGAACCCGTGTGCGCGTACTGATTGTTTTGGCACCGTGGCAAGCTCCCTGCCGCTTTCGTCGTTGCGTTTCATGCTGCTCTTCCACCTTCATGATCAACAACAATCTCCCTACTATGGGTCCGGCTTGCAGTTTCCTGAGGTACGATACTCATCAACCTTGCCAGTGTTCACGTTCCTGGTCCGCCGCTGCATCGGTTCTCTTTTGAATGCTGGAATTTCAACCGACACAATTTTCTCGATCTTAGAACTCTAGAATAGAACCGGTAGTCCGCACTCCAAGTTCTTCGCAATGTTTTCAATTCTTGAACCGGATCGAACTAAGCATTCAGTGCTGAGAATGTTTCAGGTGGGAGCTCTGAGATTATATTTGTGCTGGACGTATTGCTTGGTACAAGAGCAACGTGTGAAGATGGGGTCCCAAAGCAGGTGGTTTCGTACATCGGAGACCGTGGATTCTGAACTGGTCTACTTGTATTTACTTCTCTTTACGTGTCTGGGATTCCTGATCCGGCTTGCTGATTGTGGCCATACGTATCAACCTGACTACCGTGGAGCATTGAATTCGGAACAGGGTCCGAGTGAAATTTCTCGCCCCAGCCAACCTTGAAGCCATTTTTTGGGAACAGATGGCAAGTAAAGTGATCGACCTAGCCAATTGGACTGTAAGCAAAATTTCGGTATGTTGGCTATGTTAGACTCTAGCCCTTTGGTTTTTGGCGGTTTGTAATCCGCAAGGTTAGTTTTGTTGGTGTTTCTTGCTGTGTGATTGTTTCGCTGTTATGTTCGTGCCTACATTTGTTGAGGTCAAAGCTTGGTATGCATGCTTTGTGCAGGTTCCAGAGAATATATGACCGAGTGGGGACCTGAATACTTTATGTTGGAACCCAGCATTGAATATTGTATGTTTGGTCTGTTCCACAATTTTTTTATTTTGTTGGGTTATGCTACACGAAGGATGCTTTAGACTGTTGGTATTATGGTTGAGTGGTACTGAAGACGAAACTAAGGTGATTCTGATACATGCGTTTGTTATAGATGATCACAGTTTGGATCAACTTAAACTTGATTCATTGAGAGATCTATTTGACAATTCAGACAATTTAGGAGGTTCGTTCGTGTTCCACTTGAAAACGCTGAGACGTAGGTATGTGCACATATTTGCCTTCACTCACTTGTCCCATTAGGGCGTGTGACGCTGATTTACCAAAGTCACTGTATTTGTAAAGTATTTAGATTGGTGCAGAGAGACGGATATAGTTGTGTATTGTTTTCTGTTTCTTTCAAAGCATGAAATTTGTAATTCCACTCGGATTTGGTGAAATGTTCTTGTACTTCAAAGTCTACCTGAGTCCATTTCCCGGGTTTGACTGTTTGATATGATGGGGGAGGGAGTCTTGCCCTCGTTGAACTAGCAGGGTAAGGCCAGTCTCTAATTTCCTTTGCAAATAGTGCCACGTGCCCAAAGTGAATTAAAATAATCCTTTACATGCAGACGTTTGGAAGTGACGAGCAATGAGAATGAAACCTTCAGTTGTGCTAACTACAGTGTTGTCCTACTGTTTGTTATCAATTTTGAAATATTCTGCTGTAGTTATTGGAGGCAACGATTCCATTGACCGTTGTCACCCTTGCGGTAATTTCATTCCAACTCCCAGAGTGGTAATTATCTTGCATTTCTCATATTCAACCTATTGTTCATGTGCTTACGTTGGTTGCTGGTTCTGTTTTATACTTTTCTCGTTTTTTATTCTGCATTTTCAGAATTTCAGTCATTTCTCTTTTCCTTTTTGCATTTACATCGGCTTGCAATTCACTAATCGCCAATCCTCCTTAATCTTTGCTCCAGGATGCTCTCTCAATTGTATTTGGGTTCGGTAAGTGCAGCTTTCCGTTGCTGACTTTGGAGAGAATTCGGGTCTTCTTTTTCTGCAGCTTGATTACTTTGATTGGTTTAGGATTATCCAATAGAGATATCCTTTAATTCCAAATCTGTTTGTTGTGCTTTGTTTTTTTCCTTTAACAATCAAATAGTGTATTCTACCATAATTTTAGAGTAATTGTACCCTAGCAAATTCAAACTTTAAAATCACTTCAAACACTAGGTTTACAAAGAGATGTGGAGGTTTGAAGTTGAGCATGTATACACCCATCCCAAATTCAAATCAAATGAAGCCCTATTCAGTTTCACGCTCTGTTTTGTCTTTGATTGATTGCCTTGTCAACTGAGCTGTCAACGTGACTTTCTCATGCTTGTTGCAACTCCTCTGCTTACAACATGAAATTTTAACGTTCATAGGCGCTTGGATTAGTGGTAGCAAAGCCATGTGGCCAAGAACCTGCCTTCCTTTGACTGCTATTGATGTTGCATGTATGAAGCGCGCAGAAGAACGTATTATCGGAAATGGATCCACAAACACGTCCTTGGTACAATTCCCGTCCCCTTTCAGAAATTTTCTTGACAGAAATTTCAGTTTTGCCCAAGATTTAGCTACACAGCATTCCGTAGCCTTGCACTCTTATGTTTACAAACGCTGTGATGTTGCACAAGTATCGTCCTGCTTTGTTCTACAGTTGTGTCTGCAACAGTGTGCCTTTGGGTTTAATTGCATCATGCTCTGTTTCTATATCCCTCAATCTTCAGTCTTTTTGTTGTATGTTGAAATGAAGATTGGGAGAGTGTGAGAATGGGAGAATGGGAGAATTGGCATCCTGAATTCCCAAGATTCAGGGCATCATGGGCGATAATGAGGCCTCTCTAAATAGTGATGTGTAGAGATTGATTCTAAGCTTGAAAATTAGGTGTCTGTAATATAATCTTGGGCAATATATATCTACATTAAATAGGGTTTTTAAGGGGATTCATACTAATTAATTGACATCACACTCTACATAAATATCTACCTTTGTTTTACATCAACAATTATTGAAGTATCGAAGGGTTGTACATCATGTTTCAAACATCTACAGTTTTCTACAATAAAGGCCCATTCTCACCTGGCGTTTGCAAAGAGCATGTGTTAAAATATAAAACTTCAGCATGAGGGGAAAATAATAATTTTTAATCAAGTCCAGGTTCGGCACTGCTGTACAAGTTTATGAACTTGGTAGATTTCACACACGGCTCATACTTCTTCAGCCGTCCTAAAGGCCCGCACCCTTGCAACTAAAGGTCACCCTCGGTCAAAAATAATCAAAATTTCAAAATCTGAAGGATTTTTGAAATTCAACTAGTCACCTGGCCAAATCCAAGGAAAATGAAGTATAACGAAAATCCAAATATTGAAAAAGATTTCTACACATTTAAATGCCAACACATGTCCAAGGGACTACAGAAAAAAATCGTTTTTCTAATGAAAACCATTGTTCATAATGAATCCTCAAAGGATATGGGACAATTTGAAGATGAGAGCTTGACCACTCATTGTCAAAACGCAGAAATTTATGTTCAATGTAGAACTTCAAACCTCATTTAGGCATAGTAGGATAACATTTTTCAAGAAATTTTGGATTAAGAAAAGTTGGAAAACCAAGCTAAACTTCATCTCCAAAAATCCTTTTGAGATTTAAAGTCTCATTAGATGGTTTTGGGGGGGTCTGGAGGGCCGTTTCGGGCCTGTTCCCGGCGTTGTTCCCCCGGCAGCAAAAGAACGGCCGCTGGCAGGAAAAAAAAATTTCAAAAAAATTTCAAAAAAAAAAAAATCTTAAAATGGAAAAATGGAAAAACAAGATGAACAAATTTTATTTTATTTTTTTTGAATTTTTTTTTTTGGTATGACGTGGCAGTCGCTGTGCCATGTCACGCAGCTGCTGCGACGCAGTTCGAGACAGTTTCGGAGTCTGGGAACCCTGGGGAACTGGCAGCCCTCCACAGGGGCTGAAAAACATGTAATGCAAATCAAAACTTATGAACAAATTTCAGAGAGGATGTTTGAAAATGCCAAAGAAAATGTCCTTCCCAATCCCTCTGTCAATTTTGTCCCTAACTTTTGATTGGAGGCTTCAAATCTCAAAAGAATTTTTGGAGATGAAAGATATCTTGATTTAATAACTTTTCTTAATTCAAAATTTCTTGAAAAAAGTTATTTTACTATGCCTAAATGAGGTTTAAAATTCTACATTGATCACAATTCCTACTTCACTAGGTATGAACAATTGAGCTTCTACTAATCCTAATTTACATATCCCACATGTGTTGTTTTACTTCCCATCATCCCACTCGTATAACCCCTAAAGGTTTTTTGACTATGTTTTCATCAAAACCACTCTAAAACTGTCATTTTTAAGACAATCACCAAATTTTAGAAGAAAAACAACTTAGGACAAATTTGACCGTAGGGTCTTTTAGTAAACTGATTTGAAAAGATGTGGAAAAAATTTCAGAAATTTCCGCCGTGTAGATTGCAAGATATTAGTGTTTGAAGTTACAAAAATCCTTTTTTTACCACTGCGAAAATCCGGGCAGCTGCACTTCAGAAGGCAATATTTGTATGAAACAAAGTCCAAATGGTTGTAACTCTTTGGATTCATTCTTCAATTCAAGTTGGCTACATGCTTGAAAATTTTCAAATCATTTGGAATTGTACAACATGTACAAAAAAAATAGTAAGTAGAAAGAAGTAGAAAATGAGCCAAAATACTAAATTGTAAACAATTTATTTATGGAATTGAAAAATTCCAATCCCAATGGTAAAAATGTTTTAATAAACAATCTACAACTAATGCTGTAGTTTTTTTCAAAAATATTAAAAATTGAATTAAATAAAGGATTTCAAATTTTTTTTGTAATGTATAGATTCTATAACTAGTGGCAAACTACCCCAAACTAAAACTCCTCATAACTTTTGACTCATCGATCAAAATGGGATGATCTAAAGCTTCCCACTTAGATAAAAATCTATAAACCAATTTAAAATTTTTATTTTTTGTAAAAGTCATTTTTAAAGAATTTTTTTGAGCTGCCCGGGCTGCCCAAAGTTCAAAGAAAATCACATATCATGCAATAACTTTTTAACCATGTAGTCAAAAGTTACAAAAATTGTTGGGCCTTAAAGCTACTCCTCGGGCACATGTTGTGTGAAAATTTCAAAGAAATAAAAAAAAAAAAACTCCATCTATAGTGAGCTGCCCAAAATCACTATGTTGCCAAAAAAACGCAGTTTGGTCCTTTAGGGGATAAATAAATTGCCTATACATTTCTTGACACTTACATTGATAGTAACTTTCAAGTTTAAGTGTGGTGATTGCTGAAAAATGTCTAAATTTTGGATTATTCCAAGTTGGGCCCCGCCAATTTTTGCCTTAGGCAGCAGCTGCTCTTTTGTAACAATCCAAATTTTCAATTAATACTACAAATTGCTAAGCCATGTCATACCTAGGCAGGTTCCTACAGAGGCAAAGGATGAGTAGCATTGTATTTGAAGGGCTTTAGTAAAAGATATAACAATAGATGGAACTAGAGTTTGTCTAGTAAGGTATAAAATCAAGAACCAGGGTTGCCATGTCTGATATATTTTGGGATTTCAATGACGTGTTGGACGTCATGTGTTTAATGAACCATGTGTCGTGTTAGCGTGTCTATAAGTGTCTAATAAGGTCATCAGCCGCCAACTCAAACAACTTGAAATATCACTATAATTATTAACTTAAAATTTAGAATGTAATATGTGTTTATCAAATTGAGAAACTTCACTAAAATGAGACTTAAATATATCAAAATCATAAAATCAACCATATCAAGATCATAAAATCAATGAAGTATGCTATTGAACTTCATTGACTTCAATAGCGTACATCATTGAAGTTTAATTTTCTCAACATTACTTTGCACAATTCAATACATAATCATTCAAAGACTAATATTTGCTTCTTTTGTTTGATGTTTCAAAACAGGGTGAAACTACAATTGAGGTTATTGGTTTTAAGAAGAAATTGTGTCCCATATTAGATGAACTTTCCAACGATACCATGGACAAATGTAATTACGATGTAGGATTACCACCCAAAAAAATCCCAAAGCATGTGCACAAGTCATTTCTATAATACTTACTGAGATTATTATATTTGTGATCATATTATTAATGGCATGGAAAAAAAGAATGTGATCCTGTTCAAATCAAATAATGAGTTGGATGCGTTGATCTTAGAGGTGTCACACTTAAGACAAAATTATATCTTGTTGATAAAATCTTGTATGAAAACATTTTGAAAGGAGCACAGCTAGTTTCAGAAGGCTCTTTAGGGCAAGTGTTTAAGGTCAGATTTCTAAAACTAGAGTGTGCAATGAAAGTTTTCCATTGCAAGAATGGATGTTAGAAAAGAATCCATTACCTTATTAAACCTTAGTCATCCACACGTTGTGAAGTTTTATATAATTTTAGAAAATCCTTTATTATAATGGAGCTTAAGGATGAGGACTTATTCTCCTTCCTTACCAAAATCCGAGAAAGGTGTATCGATTACGATATGCCATCGGAGGTTGCCTTGGATGTTATGCTCCAAATTGCAAAAAGGCATGTTCTACTTACACCACCATCAAGGCACTGCCCATCAAAATTTGAAGTCTTTGAACATCCTTTTGAAATTGCAAGGAGACTTTCATGATCCTGATTTTCAAATCATTGCTAAAGTTGTGGACTTCGGAAGTGCAAGATGTTTTGATCCAAAATAATATCCCATAGACTTTGTTCTTTTTGCAAACCATGAACATTGGAACTCGTTCATGGAGAGCTCCAAAACTTTTCCACCCTCGGGGAAGTTTTTAGACCTGTTTGGGGGGCCTCAATCCAAGAGAGTTCTACCGAAGCCTCTTAACATCTAAAGTAGAAGGCTCGAGAATAGTTCAGGCATTGAGAACCGCCCACGTGTAAAATGTACACGATTTATACATGCTGTTTTTTCGTAGCCTTCACTGATGTACAAATAGTGTACATTTCAGGGGTGGACGATTTTGGAGCCCTATGCCAATTCAGCTTCAAAATTTCATAACTAATTTCAAAAAGCTCCAAAAATTATGAAAATACTTAGGTTAGATGCCAAATCCACTTCTCTTTGAAGGAAAATTTAGTGAAAAATATTTCAAGAAGTTTCGCCTTTCCAAAGTTCAATTTCAGCTCTTAGGTGGGCAATTTCTGGACCTGTTACCTTACGGGTTTGCACTTTGCAGTAATATGTTCTGAACTTCTTACCAAGCAGATTCCATTTTTAAATGCCAAAGATCTTACATCCATAGTTTCATCATCAGGAAAGTCAGGACATGCCATTATGGTGCACTGAAACGCTATAAGCTAATTTGGTGCCAACCTCCATGCAAACTCAGTTTCAAACCTAATATGGAGGTTGGTACCAAATTAGCTTGATAGCGTTTTAATGCACCATATTGACACTATATTGGCATGCACTAAACTTTGTGATGATGAAGTTTGCACACACTTGATTGACATAGGTGAAATCATCTTGGATGTCCTGTAGACAAAGACCTCAAAGTTGAACAATTTTTTGGTAATAATTGTTAATTAATTAATTAATTTTTGCTTTCTTGTGGCTGGAAACAATTTCTATTTGTGAGTACTATGAATCAATCCTTGTGTGACCATGACATTAAATGTAATTTATGACTTGCTTGGTTTTTGTACGTGGAAAATCATTTGTGATTTCAATGTGTTTGGATCTGAGATTCGAAGATTGACATATTTGTTGGATGTCCATTTGGAAGTAGCAGAGGATCCTCATGATCAATTGGCTTCTTGAGAGTCCTGCAATTTCAGAGCTGAGCAAAGACATTTGCTACAAGTTTGACCAGGTACTTACACATGTAGAACATTTTTTAGTGCATGGTGTTGGGTCTATGCACTAAGAGAGGTTTATGCATGTCAGAGAGGTGCAATGAATGGCCATTTACAAATGTCAAATTCCAATACTATTTTTTAAAGAATGTTCTTCAAATTGGCCCCACTTACAAATTCCGTTACTGCACAAAGAAGATATACAGTAAGAAAGGTTCTACCTATATTGGAATCTTACAATGAGCCAATGAACTCAATCACAACTTTGAACAACCAAGTACAATTGTGATCTTCACGTTCTAGAAATTTATTAGGTCATGTAACGATTGAGGTCTAGTGAAATCAATATCCAAATAATCTTGGACTCATGCATTTATCATTTTTGTGGACTACAAAGTGGCATCCCCAATCAATGACGCTTGCAAGGGAAATGAGGCTCAGCTTTCTGGTTTATGAAGGTAGCAACTCTAGCCATGACTGAGAGGAAGTGCTTCCATGTAAGGTAAACCAGCCCATTGTGGTCAGAATTTCAAGTCTGCCTTCATGCCATTGCTGAAAATTCTCAAATTTTTTCTCACTCAAAGATAAGTGTGAGAAATAGTGAGAGCAATTGAAATTTTATTTTTTAGGCAAAGTGTGAATTAGTTATGTATTTTTGAAGTGGTCTTCCCAACACGGTCTACAGGCTGTCCCATAACCAACAGAAAGTGTATTCAATATGCTCATCTTAATCACCTAAAGTGGTCACAATAATTTCTAATGTGGAATGCCATGAAAAAACACTTCCTACAATGATTTACACTGAAAAACTGGGTGTTCCTAATGAGGTCACTAATCACTCCATAGGTGTCAGGTTAGATATTGATTGTGGTCTGAAAAACCACCATGGGGTCATAAGATGTCCACTATGGGTCATTTGACCGTAATGGGCTGGTTTACCTTATCTCCATCTTCATTATTTTGTCTTGACATTCCTTCTTTAGATTTTTTCCCTGGTAAATGATGTGTCAGCATGATTAATTCATGAGTTGCCGTGTAGCAAGGAACTAATATTGTAAGACATGATCAGACATCTTCAATTAAATCTCCTATTTTTTGAATATCTATTGTATAGATGAGTTTTCTTTGTACGAAACTTCGAATTGGCCCCACCTACAAAATCCATTACTGCAAGTTATGCAGAAAGAGAGATTCTACATGTATTCTTGCACATGAGGATTCCTTTGTTTCAGTAATTGGATTATACGTTGCAAGTACAGTCTCATGCATGCATATTACATGTTAAAATTTTGGTTGCCAGTAATGATACAGGTAGAACCTTTGTTAGTGCATCCTTTATTATAGCATATTATGCAATAATAGAATTTGCAGACAGTAGGTGGGCCTATACGTGATTCAAGATGGAAAGCTGAATGAAATGTTTATAGTATGTGTATCTTTCTAAATGCATAAACCTCTCTTAGTGCAAAAGGTAATTATACCTAAAATCGCACAGTTCCTAAAATTGCACACTACAGATTCTTGCCTAAAATGTACTCCCACTATTCATGAGAGTCTATGATTGCTTTTAAAAATATCTATCTTTAGCACTTTGAAAATTTGTAGTTTATTCATATAGTGTCCCAAAAATGCATTCTAAGAGAATCTAGAATCCCCTTTTCACTACCAACAAGACTCCACAAAAAAAAAATTCAATATAATATGGGAACCATGCTTGGAGTCAAAGAGGTGAAAGTGAGATCCCATTCAAGTAGTTGTGAACCATTTGTATGCAGCGTTAATATTTGAGCATGTTTAGGTTGAAAGGATTTTTGCCTATGTGATGAATTTTGGTCTTTCTGGGGTTGATTAGGTGAGGCTGGTCATGTGATCAGAAGGGATAACTTAGGAGGCTTTTAAAGCGACCCTTTAAGAGCCGATTGCCTTTTCAGGGAAGTTAAACTCCTTAGAACCATTTTCAGTAAATTTTATTAGAAAGAAAAATGGAATTGGAATCTAATCCAAGTCGTTTCATATTTTTTAGACCTTCATGGAATTAGTTACAAAATTTGAAGTTGAAATGTAATGTTTTCTAAAAGCAACCCCCTCCTGAAATGTACAATGTTGGTACATTGAAGAAAGTAAAATGTACCTCTGTGTTATCTTTCATATGCACTAAATTTCATGACATTTGGAAATGTGAGTAAAAAATTATGGCCTAATATGTCCTTTTCTTTTCTTTTCTGGATGGGCAATTCGGATAGATAAAAAAATCACTTTTTCCATAAACAAAAATTTGAAATTGGTTTTCTAGAGTTATGTACTTACGTGGAAAGCTTTGAATCATTCCATTTTGATCAATGAGTCAAAAGTTATGAGGAGTTTTAGTTTACAGGCAGGTACCAATTTTTCATTCTAAAATAAACTTTGAAGCCCTTTATTTTACACAATTTTTAATATTTTTTTGAAAAAAATAAAATCTTAGGATATAGATTGTTTATTACAAAATTGAAACCATTGGGATTGATGTTTTTCAATCCCAAGAACAAAATTCTTAACAATTTTGTATTTTGAATCATTTTCTATTATTTTCTATTTTACTATTTTTTTTTTCCTATATGTTGTACAATTTCAAAGGATCTGAAAATTTTCAAGCATGTAGCTAACTTGCCTTGAAGATAAACTCAAAAAAGTACCACCATTTTGGACATTTTTCATACAAATGTGACCTTGTGAAGTGTAGCTGCTTGATTTTTTGCAGGGCCCAAAAAGGTGTTTTTTCACTTCAAACGCTAATATCTTGCAATCTACTCAATAGAAGTTTCTGAAAAAATTTCCCCATCTTTTCAAACTAGTGTATTACAAGATCTTATGGTTACATGTGTCCAAATTTATTTTTTCCTAAAATTTGGTGCTTGTACTAGAAATGGCAGTTTTGGAATGTTTTTGGTGAAAACATAGTCATGGTCCTTTAGGGATTAACTAATGAAATGATGCACAAGAAGTTTAGTTTATTATTCACTTTACAGTTCAATAAAATTCTGAAAAATAATTTTTTTTATAGCAATTTGAAGTTGACTAGGTCAAAGGCCTAAAAACATTGAACTTTTCATTGAATCTACTAAATTGTTCTTGTGCAAATCTAAACACATGGAGAAGGCAAGATAGTTGTATAGGGAAGTCTTTCTACTCTATGAAGCCTATCTTTTTTTTATATTTTTCACTTTGTATCTATTTCAACCTCCTACTTTATGATATTTTCATGATTGCAAATAATAGCTACATTCACTATACAATCATTTGATGACAACACATATTGATTAAAAATTATTGTCAAATGCTTAATACTTTTATTACTATTGAAAAGACTAGTATTATGGGATAGAGGGAGTTCATGACAATTTCAATTTTGTGAGGTTTATATTCATTTAGAGTTTTCTATTTAATCTACAAAAATATTGAACTCTCTAATTCTTTCCTACCAACTTCCATCTAAGTAGAACCTAATAATTATACCATTGATTTTTTTTGAAAATATAATTTTTATGTCAATGAGTGCCTAGGAGTACAAGTTATGCCATTCAAAGCACAAAATGGAATTTGCGGAGTAACAAAATAATCCACAAAAACTAATAATAAAGTTTTTAATAATTTATTTTTTATACATTATGTTTTTGTTTACACGGAAAGCTTTGATTCATTCCATTTTGATCAGTGATGTTAGAGTTATGGAGCCAATTTTCTTGTGACCAATCATTGTATCTTTAAGAAAAATTAATGTATTGGATTTGTTTTTAAACTCAATATTCTAAATTTTCTATAAAAAAATTCCACAAGGTTAAATATGCGTGCCAAAATATTGTCACCATTTGGGTTTTGTGTGCCTTGATTCCATCTTAGAGTTGTTGATGATTTAGTTTTTTCTTCAATCTTGTACGTGTTTCTACTTAAATGCATAATTTTGTTAAAATGGGGGTATTCCCTATGCCAGTTTCAAACCGCTTGGTATAAACTATAAAAGTGATATCTAGGACTACTATAGATTTCAAATATATAAGACTGGTATAGATTTCAGATTGCATGGTTTGAATTTTGAAAGTGTCATTTATAACAGTTGTAGAGTTCAAATATGTAGGAATGATATAGATTTTAGACATCTAGGGCTGTTGTACATTTTAGACTGCCTAGACCGAACTATAAAAATTGCCAAAGTTAAGGAATTTTGTCATTTTAATGAAATCGCTCTTTTAATAATCTTTTAGAAAATGAAAATCAAGTTGTTTTTTTGAATTTTTTCCCTAGACTTTCAACTCAATGTTTCAACATATTTGTAGTGCAAAATAATTTGTAGTTATATTTGTAGTGCAAAAATTTTAAGTTAAGAAGATTCAAAGTCTTGTAATCTAGTCACACAAGGTGCTAAAAAACTTATTTTCTTTCCTTTGTAAACAATAATCTTGCAATCCACAAGGTCAAAGTTTTTGAAATGTTTTCTACACATTTGTATGCTAGCCTAGTGCAAGATCCTACGTTTAATTATGCTAAATTTTTTTTTTAATTCTTTGCAATAGAAATGACACTTTTGAATCTTATTTGCTGAAAAAAAAGCCTTAGAACTAAGGAGAGCACCAAGATAGTAGTATTTTGCATGAATTAGTGAAATCTACTGAATGCAAAGATTGATTATGTATAGGGTGTGAAGTTAAGTTGTGGTAAAACACGGTAAACATGGCTACGTATAAAAAAATATAATTTGTAAGAATAAGAATAAGAAAATGAGTCATAATAATAATGGTACAATTATTAGAGATTCCACTTTGAAATCAAACTCTTGCATGTATTGCTCTAATTGTGACCCCTTTTAAAATTGACCAAATAGTTTCTTGCATAAATACACGGCCTCTATCTCTGAGATTTTAGAATTGATTTTGGATATTGAGTTTGAAAACTTAGGATTGATTTTGAGTTACTTTCAACACTTTGAAAATGTATAGTTTATTCATAAATTGTCCAAAAAATGTATGCAAAGATAATAAAAAATCTCCATTTGACTTTCAATAAGATTCAACAAAAAGTTAGATAGTTTCATATAGGAACAAAGACCAAATTTTTGTTAAGCAACTTAACCCTATAAGGATGTTGAGGACAAAAAGTGGCCAATGGATGACTTTCCAAATCATTGTAGAAATGAAGAATGCTTCTATTGGTCCAAAAATCAAATCATTTTTGGCAAAGCACCTTGGTGATAGGTATCAACTCTTAAGGTTAAGGTAGAATTTTACCTTAGTAGTTGTGGGAAATACAACTTCAAAGTAGTTTTTTTGTGTGTTTAATCCAATTTGAACCAACATTTAATAGGTGGATGGCCATTCAGTACCTTTGTGTAGAAGCTATATAAAATGGATGAGCTACATAAAAGAATTCTAAAAATAATAATTTTTTTGTTGTCTATATTTCAACAATAGTCTTAAAAAATGTGACCTTCTTGATCACTCCATATTTTCATTCATTTTTTTGCACAGAGTTATGAGTTTATTTATGTAGAGGCGCACAGAGGCAAAAACAAAAATAGTAGAAATGAAAGATTTTTGGGTGGGATTATTATCAAGCTATAATCTCATTTTGAAGAGCTTTACATGTACATCCCCCCTCCTACCATGCTTCCTTGGCTCTCAAGTAAGTAAAATGAATAAAAGATGTATATATTCAATAGATTCTATACATTTTAAAAGGACAAACTTGTTAGAAGGATATGTTTTAAGGATCAAAACTAAATTTCACATAGTTCTTGGTTTAAATGTCTTTGAGCTTGACTAATAATCTACTTTTTATTCCTAATTTTTTTTTCCTATCTACATTCTTTCAAATCTCAATGTGTCCTCAAGGAGTACATCAATTATACTATGATGATTATCACTATCAACTCCAATTTTATTAAAAGTTTCATTCTATTTTAAGCATTTTTGTAGTGACTATGAATTTTATAAAGAAATTATTTCTAAAAAATCATATAAACTTAATTTAAATTTTAAATTAAGAAAAAAATTGATGTTGAATTTGGGATATATATTACTGCATGAAAAAAATATCCAATTTTTTTGAAAGGTGTATCAATTTAATGTCAAAAACTAATGAAGCCTAATCAATCAAGATAGAATGTCCCTCAATGATTAATAGACAGTTAATCATAAAGTGTGTGCAATGTGGGACTAGGAGCTCGAGCTTGAGAAAAATACAAGACAAAACTCCCCAAAACACCAAAACTCGGATTGCATGGAATTTGATGCTAGTTTTTTTTGTATTATTCTTAGTTAAACCTTCCTTTGCCACACCACTGGTACAATTGGGGATGACCTTTACGATTAACTCTAAGGTGGGTACACCCCAAACCGCCACTTTTTGCTACTGAGCCTAGTTACTACTATTAGACTGGTCAAATTTTCATATATTCTTGTTGGCAAGTGAAAGGAGGTTCCAACGCACCAGAGAACGTGACATTTGGACATTGTATGCAAAAGTTATTAAGGGTCAAAGTTTGTTTCTGAAAGCGCTCCATCCAAATAGGTACATAACTGATTTTCGAAATGTACATAGCCTGTAGATGGCGCTTTAAGGTCAGGTGCCATTTTGGGGGTGCCTACCTTAATGCATTGAAACATTTACAGATGGACTTCATTGAAAAGCCGAATAACAAGCTCGCAAGGATGATGTCAAGCAAGATGCTAAGTCTATCCCACCAAGTGAGACTAGCAAGGTGAAAACACAAATTCTCGGGAATAAAAGTAGAATCTTGCCCCCTGTTTTGTGCCATGTGTATGTAGGGTATGTTCTAAAACTCCCCTAGCTAATTTGGAGTCTCCAATTGCAAATATATAAAATTCCGAATTTGCAATTTTTTTTCATGTGTGAAACATAAAAAAAATTCTTGCGTCAGTCCACACGGGGTTTATCGTCGTGCTCATGTTGATGCCAATGCTGGATGCTCGGGCAGCCATGTTGAAGGGTGTTTGGGAGTCTCTTTTTTATTAGGAGACATCATGAAAGTCAAGTTGGTTGGGCTACTGGAGGTACGGATTGAAGTGTAGTGTGTTTGAAAAGAGTCGTTGGTAATGGTGTACTTCTTCCAAGCGAAGCATCCGAGGTAACCGCACCAGAAAGTGCCGGAGCATGAATCTTTTTTATAAAACTATGATCTGAGTTTTTGTTGGGTCTTGGTGGCAATTGAAAGAGGATTCTAAAGTTTTTTTTATTATGCATCTATTTGTATGAATAAATTATGAATTTTCAATGTGTTGATCGAAGGTGTATCTGAAATCAACCTAAGGTTTTTCATGTTCAACGTGTGCATTTTAGCCTTGAGAAACTAGAGGGTTTCGGTTGGTTTTGCTGTAGGACATAAAGGGTATCTTAACCCCTAAATGCATAAGCCTTTTGAAGTGTATTTTTGCTATGAAAAATGAGCATGAACTTATAGTTATCCCCAATGGAGTAAATTATTATTTTTTTCCAAAATCTAACCGTAAAGATGTTTAAGGAACTTGCTTATTAATAAGCATGCCAATTTTGAGTCCAAAATTACATAGGAGTTGTGAGATTATAAAAAGAGTAATGTACATTTTTTAAATTTTAGTATGTTGCTTTCTCCCAAAACTTCAGAAATTTGCACATAAGAGTTTTTTTGGGATTGAAGGTGACATGAACAACTACAAATAGTGCTAGCACACTAAAATGCATTTTCAAAAGAACTTAGTTTTACATGAAAAGCTATCAAATTCAGTACACAATCCACCTTGCAATTGTTGTAATGCAATTTTTTTAATAAATAGAAGATTGCAAATAGCTCCAAATTAACATTTGCGTATTTACATTTTCAACGGTGAAAATCATGAAAACACTTTACTCTTTCCGTTGGGACCATTTTCAAAGCAAATGGATATGTACAATTTTGTAGATCTCAAATCAAGTGAAATTGGCAAACTTTGCTCAAAGTCCAGAAATTGTGTAAAATTTGTAAACTTTACTCTTCACTAATGGTATATATATGCCTTTAAGGACCTCTCAATAATAAAATATTTAACTTTTTCAGTGAAAAATGAAAGATTCCAATAGTTAACCCTAAAAAATAGGGGGTAAGGTAAAGGTTGATTTTCGTAATTGGAAAGACAAAAAAACATTGTTTCAATGTTGTTTGGAAGGTTCTAGTTTATCTTTGGCACAATTCAATACTTAGTTAGGATCTACTAGGTTGATTGGCCTTTCAAGATTGACAATTTGTTTAGAAGAAGAAAAACTTTTGCTCTATACCAATACAAGATTTGCTTGAATGAAGATTCCTATGACATGCACAACTTTTTCTTATCACCTCATACATTCGAGTTCAACTTCACTCTGCTACCAAACTCTCTCCTGCAATAAGAAGTTACATTCAAACAAAGAGTGCGAGAAAAATTTAGACCACCTTTTTGAACTCTTACTTAGTAGAGTAATTCATTAATGTCACTTTTACATGCAACACTATTGCTACAAGATACCACATAGTTACTTGCACTCTTACTTAGTAGAGTAATTCATTAATGTCACTTTTACATGCAACACTATTGCTATAAGATACCACATAGTTACTTGCACATGTGCCTAGTTGGGTGTTTAGGTTGTGGCATTAACCCTACAATGACACAACAACCTAAACGTGTCCGGTAGATGATAGAGAATCCTTCTATATAAGATAGAAGTCCATATGCTCATCCTTGGAATTTTGTGTGAAAAGGGGAGGTCTTGCACACTAGTTTGACCTCCAATGAGTGTTTGGTTTTATTTAAACAAATGATTCACATTGTACCCAAAAGGATGATTTTTCTTGTATAAAGATGCTACAAACCTAAAAGGTCCAATAGATGACTACGCTATTAATTGTAGAAACAAAAAATGCACCTACGGATCCAATAATTGGAGTACTTTGGTGACTACCTTCGTCGTGGGGGGACCACATTCTTCCAAGTGACGCAAAGCTAACAATGCCCTTGTTCTCTGCCTCAGTGATCTTTCAAGTGGGTCACTATAGTGTCACTTATAGTGGTCAACAACCTCCCAGACGAAAGAAACCATCATACATAGTGATAAACATTAAGGTAGGTATACCCCAAACCGCCACTTTTTGCTACTGAGCCCTAGTTACTATTATTAGACTGGTCTAATTTTCATATGTTCTTGTAGGCAAGTGAAAGGAGGTTCCAACACACCAAAGAACATGGCATTTGGATACTGTATGCAAAAGTTATTAAGGAACAAAGTTTGGCTCTAAAAACGTGTCTTCCACATAGGTACAGAACTGATTTTGGTGATGTGCACATAATATAGATGGTGGTTTAAGGTCAGTGGCACATTTGGGTGTACCTACCTTAGATCTCCAAAGATTGATTTGGCTCTTGTACAAATGATTCAGCTCACAGTTCCGTCCATGGCATCAACTACACATTGCACCAAAATTTCCACGCAGACAGGGTTTTCCACGGCCACTGCATTTAAAGAGGTTTCCATCTTCTCGCCATAGCAGGCGATTAGCATTGACTTGCTTCGATTCAAGCTTTAAAATTTAGAACAAGCACAGGAACTGACCACGATGTCCCAGCTAGCAAATTCAACTAAATGTTACGACGGAAAGCATCTGAAGATTAATGCTAATCCGAAACTAAAGTAGTGAGTACATCACACAACACGCTGCATCCTCTTCCCTGATGGTCGGTAGATTCCAAACACAAGCTTCCATCTTCCAGGCACCAAATTTATACACACTGAATGAAAGATGCTTAACATATTCCAAGCAGATAGGGTTATACGATGAAAGATTGCATTGTAAGACACGAGATCTTCCTTCAGGGTGCTACAAAAGCTGCTCAATTGAATGTAACTGAGGAAAGGTAGGGAGACCTTACCACGTGAAGTTTGTGGTAAAGTCTGACCATGGTGTCACAGCTAGCTCGCTAATTCAAGCACAAGTTACGGTAAAAACTAAAAGTACCCAGTATATTACACTACATTCGCCCCCCTTCTGTCGTCGGCAGATTCCAACCCCGAGCTTCCACCTTCCACTCACCACTCCTATACATAGTGAATGAAAGCTGTCTAAACATTTTCCCAAACAGACAGGGCTATAAACTGAAAGATGCATTGCAAGGCACGACACCTTCATCAGGTTGCTACAAAAGTTGCTCTGAAATCGAATGTAGGGCGTGTGACTAAACCTCGCCACCGTCGGTGCTCACCGGAAGAGCTTCTGCGCTGCAAACCTAACAACGTCCATCCCAGGAAGCTGCGGCAGATTGGTCAAAAGAATATACGCAATGTCTTTCAGATTATCCTGCATAAGATGCAGCTCCTCCGCCAGATCCGCAATATCTCCTTTCAGCCTCACAGCCAGCGGCAACGGCCCCAATCTCACCGAGTTCACATAGTTACAAGGATTGTGGGACGCCACTCCAGGCAAAAACACCCCGGCGACCCTCGCAATCATCCCGAGCTCATTCTCTCTGAACTCCTCGCCATGCTGGGACGCAATCAACAACACCCCTTGCACAAGCTCCCACAAACCATTTAAGTGCATAGTAAGCAACCTCGCAATCCCAAAGAAGTTCGGGTTGGGCTCCTCCTTGAGCGTGAACCCATCGTAGACGCTGTTGAAATAGTCACATTCCCCGAAGTGCTTGAACGCAAACAATTCGTTGTCAAAAGGTACTCGAGGCACCACGTCGTTGCAGTAGACTACTCGGAAGTACTTCCCTGCGAGATGCTCAGAAGCGTACTCCGCGAAGTCTGCGTCCCCAACTCTTGGCTGCCCAAATGTATACACAGCACCAATCTTACTTGCAATCTCAGTCTCACCAGTGTAATTTAGCATGGTGGCGTACAAAGCAGCAAGAGCACCCCCAAGGCTGTGTCCCGTGATGATAAGCTTGGCTTTCGGGTTGTCGTGGAGAAGTAGTGCGACTTGTTTTGTGATGTCGTCGTAGGCGAGGAGCTTGTTGTCGTCGTTGATGATGTTATCAGGAAGGCCTGAAGTGGCCATGCTGTTGATAATCTCGCGTTTTGTTTTGTGGTGGGGGCTCGGGGGGACTGTGGGGGAAGCCAGGGCTTCGTTGTGCTCGGTTTGCTCCATTTGTTGTCTTGTGGTGATGGCGTGGTTGCGGAGCTTTACGAAGGTGTCGATGGAGTCGCGAGTGGCCAAGCCGAGGGCTTCGAGGAAGCCTAAGTGGACGCCGCCGAGGCCTTCGAGCTTCACCCAGCTGAAGTCCAGGTCGGTGCTCCAGTCGTAGGCGTTGAAAGGCTCCGTGCCGCGGAAGGAGACGACGATGGCGTTGGCGTCGTGGGACTTGTCCATGACCACGAAGGCCTGCGTGTTCCACATCTGCTGGTACTCTGAAAAACAAGCACCCCATTGCAACACCATGATCAGAAATGAACACAATGATAGCATTCACATACAGTCGATCAAGGTTTTGGATCACTTGCAGAGCAATGGAAGCGTAGAAATCAGTCAACTACCTGAATTCGGTGAAACCCGATTTCAAACAATTTACAGCTACCAATAGACAATTACTAAATCAACTCAACACTCTCTAAAACCAGTGGCATGGCATCTGTTGAGAGCATGCAGTGCCCACTAAAGGTTATTTGGAGCAAAAGCCAGCGTCATATCAAAACAATGCAAGTGAAATTAAAACTGACATACTCCAACAAGTGAAGGCAATGGCTCGTTGCGGTCAGGTTTGCAAAACAAGGAGAGATTGGTTCCTTTTCATGTCAATTCACAAAGGAGAAATCCGAAATAGAAACTCGACAAATGTCCTTTTCTGTCCAAATTCCATTCTTAGTGTAATCCTATTCTATTATCACTGGACCACTGGACACTCGATCATTAAATTCTTCAAAAATTCCATAGATGGACATTCTGGATTTCTCCTGTGTTGTTGGCACAACAAGGAAACTCCAACAAGAAATGATGTGTGGTTTAGGACAATTAGTTTACCGTTCCAGCAATTGTAGAACTTGACGAAGTGCATCTTCCAGTCGTTGACGACGGCCTTCTCCACCACCGCTGGATTTTCGTAGGCGAGCTTGGCTGCCATGATGCACACGTCGGCGGTGGAGCGAGCGCCCATATTCTCGGACGGGAACACCTCCGTGTCGGTTCTGGTGCTGTCCGCTTGGGCCGCTTGGGAGGTGTCCAAGAACAAGGTGGATCGGCGATCCAGTTGCCCTATCAAGCTCAGATAATTTTCCGTGCCTTCCTTGGGAATCACCACTTCATCTGCACATGGAAATCACCTCCGACAATTAGTTTTGTGAAAGAAACTGCAGCTACGCTACGAGAGTCTCGGTCCATATAGCACTGGCTCGCTCTTTGAGTAAGGTTCTACTCAAACTTTCTCACATTCAATGCAAATGTAGCTCTTGTAAATACAAAGTCTCCTTCCCTTATTCAAAAGCCAATAATCCAATCTCCACTGGTGCAAGGTAGAGGATACTAAAACACTTAGGAACCTGATTCCACCTCCTCTACCAATAGCAACTCAAATTTTCGTATCAAAATTCAATTTGCAACCGTTGGGTTTAACATGACTTGGCTGATCATGGCTATGGCCACTCTTCTGACCTTTCAAGAGTAGTCTACATGACCTCCCAGTGTTTGAATGATTGCATACGAAATCATCCAATACATTGAGTAAGAAATACAAAGAGGCTGAGAAATGAAACGAAGTACGCACCCCACTTGAAGGTTAAGAGTTTCCAGAGAAGTCGAAGAAGGCCGTTGTTGAGGAGCCACAAGTTGAGCGTCCACTCGACGATGAAGCCGAGTAGTTTGAGCAGCTTGCCGCTCCGCCACAAAATGGCCACGAGGATCATGGACAGTTTCTGCTGCCAATTCATCTTCTTCAACTTATCAAAGGTGGCTCTCACCAAGTTGGGTTGCCCGTGTCTGATAAACGAGGCCAGCGATCTTCGGGAGTGCTGTTTGCTCAGCTTGGGCTGAGTGGCCATGTACTCGGGCGTCCCAGTCGCAGTCCCATTGCTGCTCCCGTTCTCTGGAGCCATGGTTTGTGGGGTGTGTTCAGAGCTCTGCTGGTCGAAAAATACAAGCACGTTCAAGAGTTAATAGTTTCAGAAATCAGGAACTGTAACATTCTTTACCCTGAAATCTAGTCATAACCTCCAACACTTGAACCTTAAAACTGAAATCAGCATTTTGTTAGCAAAAGTCGCTAATCCACGTGAAATCTCGAACGTGCGGAAATAAGTCCTAAGTTGTGTGCACGTGAAATGACAGAAAGCCATGTTTATTGACTTGGAATGCTGTAGACTAGAGCAAGAGGAGCCCCCCTACCAAAGTCCACCTGGCTCAGTGAAATTAAGTTAGAACAGGACAGGAGTATTATAGGAGACCAACCATATACTGTACACCCGACATTCTTAAGGAAATGGAAGTCCTGTCTGAAGTATAGAGGACCCTAGTGAGATCAACCCTAGGACCCTTTTTCGTAAATCTTTGATTAGATCCTAAGCGAGACGCCTTGCACAGCTTTATCACAAATCCTACTCAGTCTGTTCTGTAAGATTTATGGTTTATGATGGTCTTCAAAGTGCACCCTGAAGCCGGTCTAATCGAGGATCTTCATTCACGGGATCTTAATAGCATAAGACCTAGAGGAAGCAAACCTCGAGTATTTCCTCTCCAGATTCTCTCCAATATAAGCTAGATGTACAACTATCCCAGCAAACTCTTCTTTCACGCCTGTCTTAGGGCCAGATTTATTCTTCTCTTCTTCTGCAGACTAAGAATTTTAAAGTGAACAGCTCTTGAAGCACAGACAGCACAGATGTGCACACCGACTGTAAGCTACCAAGAGCCCAACGGTGATCACCCGAACAAAGCTTCTCCGCAACTACCGGATCAAAAACCTCCCGAGATCACAGCGCAGTCGAAACCAGCGTAATTACCCTCTTTCGTTTCTAAACTGAAATAGAAAAAACGTCAAAGCCGGCAATCAAGCTCCCCGCCCGCCCCCCCCGCCCCCTCCCCAAGAAAAAAGCAAATGTTCGAATCTCGTTCCACTCCGCAACCTTCGATGAATGCACAACCTTCAACGCATGCACAACCTTCGAAACCACGATGCGCCAGTAATACACAATCGAGATATATAAAACTTCGGAGACAAGGTTCGGATTATTTGAGTGTGTGCATCGAAGAACGCGGAGACAACGATGAACCACTAAAAGCACAATCGAGATGAATATATACACAACCTCCAAACCGGTGAGAAAAATCTGATGTATAGTAGCGACCAGGTGAGAGAATTTACCTCCAAAACAGTCGGTTCTAGAAGCTCGTCGAAGAGAAACAACGGGCAAATGGTGGCTCCTGCAACTGACGAACTCAATCGTCCGCTGTAATTCTAGACTGAACAATGTGATAAAGACTGCGAGATGCTTGGAGCTTTATAGAGAAGTAGAGTGCTGGGCAAGGGCTTTGAATGCAATCGAATTTCGGTCGTTCTTTAATTTTGGTCAGTTTTCTCTTCGTGGGCTCCCGAGTTTTCCGGTCATGATGGTTTTCTGCGTTCATGTCTGCAAACGCGTGATCGAGGAAGCTCTGTTTCCAGAAAAAGGAGCTCTGGTCGCCAGGATTGGAAACAAGGTACTTCCCGTTCAGTTCAATGAATCAACCCTCTCAATAAGAAATAATAACAGTGTGTAGCACGTGATATCTGATTGTCAACTCGGGGACGGAATTCCAAGTATAGAGGCACATGCTGGGAAAGGAAGGGACTGTCCGACTGGACTGAGATTCCATTGTGACGTCTTATGACGGAACTAACGGAAAAACAGGGGGATCTCCATACCTAAGGTACATCCGTCCATGATGTGGAAGGCATCGCTTCTTGTGGTCCCAGTGAGAGTCTGGTTGTTGTCCATAAACTTTGCTTGATTTTTAAAAAAAATTCAATGATTTTTTAAAAATCTCGTGCTCATCTAGCTCATTGAGCATCTGCAGTGGTAAAATCAGGGCAGCACCTCCAATTGTTAGCAGTACTGGGTTGTGGAAAATCATATTTCGCCACTGTCAAACAACAATTAGCGGTAGTCACCTTCTTCCCCAAGCAGTTGGAGAATGGAGAATGACAAGTTCGTGAGGGTTTGGAGGAGCCAATGGGGAGTCGCGGTGGGTGAAGAAGGTGTGACACCCCCGAAAGTTGTCTGGAGAACGAGAGTGGAGAATCGGAGACCAACATTTGACGTGGAGCATAGGATGAACATGAAGGCGGTGTACAACACAAGATGAAGAATATAATTAAATGAACAAGTCTTCACCACTCCCATTATTCACCTCCGGAGGTGAAGACTAGGAGTGTGGAAGATACAACTAGTTAAGAATATTCTATCATGGAGGGCCAACATGAAACCAACCTTAAGCCGCCACATCTCCGTTCTCCATTCTCCAAGTGCGAAGTGAAGAAGGTGTGAAAATGAATCATAACGCTGGGATAAAGAGAACATCGTGAATAAAGAGTCGGTTTCGTAGTTTGACTGGCCATGGCTCCGTCACGGCGGGGGCTATCCTCAGTGCCGCTTTCTGGAGGTTGACTCCTTCAACGAGAGACATAATAAAGCGGTGGGCTACTCACAAGCTACACTGATTTGTCCTACAATTACAGTGTGCGACATTAATTCTCCAGTTGCACTACTTGTGAAACTATTAAATTAATGCAGCCTGAAATAAAAACCAATTTCCACATAACTAGAATTATGTAGTTGAAACTAATTTTGTGGGGGACGCCAATTTTGTACCCTTGAGAATTACTAGGACAAATTAGTGTACCATACGTCACTGACTCCGGCGTCAAGTCAAGTGTTCACAAGGCATGATTGAGAAAACATAGAATTCACAGGGGCCTCCAATAACTTAACATTTGATGTGAGCTTTCACTTTTTAAAATGGGGTCTCCGCCCACCGCTTTTCACCCAATGGTGCAGTCATTGACCTCTGGAGATGCTAAAACTGAAAACAGGTTGCTTTCATTGTCCATGTCCCATATCAAACCTGAACGAAAGAAATAGCCTCGTGCGCCGATAATCCACTGTTCCCGCACTAGGTTGATTGACACATGAGCACTGCCTAATTTGGCGCCTCTATGCAAATGGCACCCGGAATCTGCTTCACAGGTACAGTAAACCTCATGTTCATTAGGCCGTATTAGAAAGTCTAATAAGTACGGCACCACGTGATTTGGGCGGGGCCAGGGAGGATTGACCCCTGTATTGCCTCGTGTTTTGCCCCTGCAGAAAACACTGGAATTTTTTATTTGCTGCACATGATAAATTTGCAAATTCTGAATTCATATTGGCAATCAGAAGCCCCAGATTAACTAGGAGGCTTGACGAAGTAGAAAATTTAAGCGGCAAAAAATAGGGGACAATTTTTACACTTACCCTTTGATGGGGCAATCCTCCCTGGCCATTTGGCGGATACTAGATCGGAACTCTCTTGCAAGTAGACAGACGGAGGCCACGGCGTGAAAGCTGTAGGCAGGATATGGAGGTAAGGTTAACGTGGGAGTGAAGGTAAGTATTAATTAATCACTGCGCAGATGCTTCGCAAATCAAGTTTTTTAAATAAGAAATGGGCGGAAGAGCGGTATGTATGTAAAGAGTGCGCTTGATTTTCAACTTTCAACATGAACATAGCACTAATTCCGTCATCCGAAAGAAAAGGGCTCCCTTCAGTTGGGGATGAGTTGTGGTCTGTAACGTTTCATTTTGCTGTTGAATGACGATTTGAGTTGCGCTAAAAAAAATTTTAAAATGAAGTTAGGGACCGTTACAGTACCTCTAAGGAAAGGAGACTGTCTGTGTATCTGTTTGCGGACCTTCTCACCAGTTGGGCTGGTCTGGAAGCTGAAAAAACCAAGGACTCTGATTCACAGCTCACTCCGATTGGAACTGGTTCACCATGAAACCATCGAGCTTGTGAAGCACGTCCATGGCTCAGGTAATTCCCAAGTCTTGAGCAAATCCACGCCATTTCTTTTCATACAGAAGTCCATGACAGACCCTCGTCAGAACCAGGACATACCTACGTCATAACCGGGACAGATCTATGTCACAGTCAGGATGGAGTGATTGACCCCTGTCAGTATCCCACAGCCTTGACAGACCCCTGCAGTGCCGATAAGCCACAGCCTTGACAATCCCTGCCAAGATGCCACATCCCTGACAGACCCTGCCAATATGCCGAAGCCTTTACACACCCATCACCCATGTCACAGCCAGGAGCCCAGGACAGACCCAGTCAAGTCCAAAATATTTTATTGGCTTTGTACTTCGGACAGAAACTGTGACATCGACTCTCAGGTTTCTGAATTCGAGTTTCCAAATCCTATCTACAACCGCATTCACAGTGCGCAACGCGGTTAGGGTTAGGGTTTGGGTTTGGTTGGAGTGAGGATCTGGGGTCCGACAGAGCCTCACGGTTACACCGTTCTTGTTTGATTACATGTCAGAGATCCGACTTACCATACTTCGATATTAATTGGCCTCTTCGGTGGAGTGGCAGGCCTGTAACTGGCAATGCGACGTGAAATCATTGGCGGGACACTGCAATAATTGGTTATGGAGACGCATTCAGTTAGAGGCAGCCTAAACGGCTAAACCCTAAACCCATGTCAGCACTTGTGGATGAAACAAACCCCAAGATATCGGGTACGTGCTTTGCATTAAGGTTCTTGGGTGGAAGTGAACTAAAAGACACTCTGCTCCCATGTGAAGTAAGTATTGAGACAAGACATTGAAGCGATCTACGGTTATTAGCTTCACTTCGGACAGACGAGCTTCCAGTCGCTCTGTGTCTGATTGCACATTCGATAGGGTATATTGCACATTACGAATTCAAACCTGAAGTAGTTGTGAATTGGCGCAGAAAGAATCGATTGAATTTCACTGATTTTCATCAAACCACTGCGTAGTCGTCTCCTCATACTCGTCGATCGAAAACAAGGCTAGGGGCAATCCAACTGACCCGTAAATTTACGGGCAACAAACTACATGACGATCACTATCCGACGCTGTCTCCTGCCAACCAAGGTACAGCAAAACATGTTCAGAATTCGCATGGTAACGAGTAGGGCCCCGCCACATTCTTAAGATTAGGTTACGTAATTCAATAGAGAAAATGTTAATAAGTTGCTAGAAGTAAACACAACTTGTGTATATATTAACCCTAACATTTGAAATATCTTGTTGATAAGTTCACAGCAAATCGCTGCAGGGATCGATTATAATTCTCTTGAAAGTCACAACACCCCACCTCCCTTTCTCTTTTGAAGTACCATTTCATGCTTGGTAGTACCGATCGCCCGGCATTTGGTGCTCACCTTCATGATGTGATCCTCGTGGATATGATTGAGCAGCATTCTCCCGGATAGAAGCAACCACAGCAGCTCTCAATGCTTACAATGGCTGCTGGTGAAGCTCAGATACACTCAGCGTATTTTCACGACTTCTTCTGTAACAAAGAACCCATCTGTTCAGCAAATTTTGTTGCCAATGCATTGGAAACTTGAAACGCAATTCCGTCCAAAAATCTCAGGCTCGTGAACATTTTTTCAAACCTCTTGTTTCTTGAACTTGAAAATAAACTCCGAACCACCGGATTAGGGTTTCGAAAAACGCAATAACAGAGATTGAAGATTTTCAATTTGCATATAGGATTCCAGAACACAGCTCACCTTCGCATCGACTGACTGACGCAAATATCACCGATCTTGCGCTCCAGCTGCGCAGCCATCTCCAAGAACTTGCAATTCTTACAAAGCGAGCAGCACTGCGACGCAATTCGTCCGCTAAATCCTAAAACCCTGACAGCAGAAACCTGAAATGAAATCCTTTCAAACCCAAAGGTTACCGAAATGCAAACGATCGAAGAATCATGAAAGAACACTGGAATTTCCATATTTCCACAACTGTAATGCAAATACCTTCCAAATTCCATGAAACACAAGAATGCTTTACACATTTTGCAGTCTGCAATCATAGAAACACCTTGAATGGCGTTAGCAAATGCTACAAAGATACTGGACATTCAACAACCATGACAAATTCGAGAGTGTTACCACACAGACATGCATCATGGCATTGTTTTGCACTCCAAAGCAAAGACATACAATGTGGCCGGATTCCTAAACCCGTAAAACAAATGTATGCTAGAGCACAGTTAGGGACTTCATCCCATCTCGTATAACTTAATGGAGCTTGCTAATTAACAACAGCAACTCACCTAATCATCACTTAATTAGTGTAAGCATGACGTGTGATTTGGCTTTTGTGCCCAACCTGATATCTCCACAGTGGTCTCCCAAATCACAAGCCTGCGACTATTGTATTAAATATCCCTAATTTTGTTAAAATTGGTGCAATTTTGGTGTCAAAAATTGTGACATATCTCTTAACAAAGGTCAAATTTCGAGGCACAAGCACAAACTAGGACAAAGACTAGCCTTGCGTCTTGAAACATGTCAAAGTATAGGAATTCCCCCATTTTGTTAAATTGTCATGATTTCACCATAACAATGGTGGCATATATTCATCCCAAATATATTTTCCAAATTTGGAAACATTCTAGGGTTTAAAATTTGATTTTGACAAACTAAAGAAAATAGTTACTATGTTTCTTATGCAGCAAAGGGGTTGTTGCAAATGTTGCAACGGTTTTACAAATTGTATTGGTTAAATGCTCAAAGTCATGCTAATTGTATCTCTACTTGCAAAATTCAGTGCAAACCACTTCAATCCATTTGAAAGTACACAAATACCAAATTGGGCTCTATTAGACAAGCTACTAGAAAATTATTTACTAAGGAAAGAATTTGTACACATACAATGTGTAAATTATAATTAATGAAAAGATTAGACCATAAATTCTTGGAACCTTATTCCTCAATGCATAAATCTTTTATGTCAAATATGCAACAAAAAAAACTCATCATTAGAGAAATTCTAGACTCTCTAGAGGGTTGCTAAGAAGTGCCCAAACTGGTTGCAAGATTACATTTATTTTGCAATTGCACATACTTTCCCCCTATTATTGTGCATCATTGGTCATTGGTGCCATGGTACATTCAAGTGTTAAAGCATGGTATTAGTATTTAAATGGAGGAGGGTTGTGGTAACTAAGATATATTCTTTGTCAGTCTTGATATTCTTAAAGGTAAATCTTCTTTTTGTTAGAGATTCCTTTTTTTGAGTAGCTCAATAGGGTTGGAAAATAGCCTAGCTTGTCAAATCCTCACAGCCCTTTGGAGAGTCCAATTTTTTTTTAATGTTTGTCCAGAATAAGGTTTATGAGATCTTTAAGGGTTGAAATGTATATGCTTGCTAAGTATGATAGCCAAGTTTCACTATTTAAAATATAGCTATGATTAAAATTAAATTTTCTTATGGTGTATTTCCATGATGTCTATAAAATTCATGCTATACAATAGAAACCTCTTTCAATTGCTAACCAAAATTGAGGTGATCTAATTATAATAAACAAGCAAAAAAATTTAATACCCCTAAATATGAAAGTGGATGAAGATCGAATATAAATGGAATGATTGCTATACTCATTGAGATAATATAACAATATTGTAGACCACATTATATATCTATATTCATTTGATTCAATCTAAAAATACTATAAAATTCCATATCAGTGTACTCAATTGACAAACTTACATAATTCTAGAAGTAGAGCAAGGTAATCTTGCAATTGGAAGGCTCCCCAATTTGACTTTTCTAGTATAAAGATATCCAATGGAAATATTATTTTATGCTAATTCAACTCCCACAGCCATTACAAATTATCAATACAAACAAGTAAATTCATCCAAGGATTGAGTTGGAATATATAATTATACATGTAATAGACAATGCAATAGTATGCTTGCAATTTAGCCTCATGAGATTGTACTTAAATATGAAATAAACAGAATTCCAAGGGTACCGGCCTTGGTGCTTAGCTTAGCACTAGAGAGATTGGCAAGGCCGATCAAAAGAAGAAAATTACAATGCAAGAATCATTCATTGATATATTTATATACATTCTACGACTTAAAATCAGTATTGTAGGTAGTACACCTTGTGTTTCTAGCTTGCAATTAATCACCAAGTATAAGAAGTAAATATTTTTTATCATGAAATCCATAGAAGTAGTGCATATAGAAGTACATATACAGTACCTAATCAACCTAAAATTTCAACAAACGCATAACCATTGCATTTGAAGTTAACCCCTAAAGTCCCATTGTCCCCTCGGGGGACAAAATGGATTTCTGACAGGCTCCTACGGTCTCAATATTTTTTGTAATTTTCTAAATTTTTTTGTAAAGATAGTGAATCACACTAGCTTTCCGAAAATGTAATTTTTATTTCAATCGGTGCCCGGGAGCAAAAGTAATGGTACAAACCCCCCAAACTTTAGTTTGGCGGGCAGAAAAAAATCCTCAAAAAAACTTTAAATTAAAATTTTAAAAATTTGTTTCATATAGATTTTATTTTTATTTACATAAGAAGCTTTGATTCATTCCATTTGGATTTGTTATGCAAAAGTTATGGTCAATCTTATTTTTTGGGTAATTAGAGCATCTTTTTGAAAAAATAACTTTCAAGTTACTCAATTTTAACAATTTAAAAAGAATTTTTTTTCAAAAGGTCAAAACTTCTTGCTAGAACAATCTCACCGTTGAGATTAGTACATTTCAATTCTATCTTAGAGCTATTAATGATTTAATTTTTCCTTCAATCTTGAACCTACTTCTACTTAACAATTTTTTAATGAGTGAAAACTAAGTTTTTTTGTTTTTTTTTTAATTTCTAGATTCTCAACTCAACTCTTCATCATATAAAATTAGAAATTCAAAATAATTAGAGCAAAAATTTGAAGGTAAAAAGGTTCAAAGCCCCAAAATATAGTTGAACAAGGTGCAAAAAAACTAGATTCCTTCACTTTAAATGCAAATTTCTTGCAATCTACATGGTCAAAATTTTTGAAATTTCTTCTACACATTCTTATACTAGTCTAGTACAATATCCTACAGTTAAATATGCCAAAAAAAATTAATTTTTTTTTTTGCTCTTTGCTTCAGAAATGGCAGTTTTGAGTGGTTTTTGATGGAAAAATGGCCTTGGGACTTTAGAGGTTAAGATTTAAATTCTATTGCTAAATTCATACTAGAGTACAAAATAGGAGAACTAAAAAACTATTGCAAGGAAAGTGCAAATGAACAATTGGTCTGTAATGCAATATGAGAGCTTGGAGAGTTCACTTAGAGTATCCATTAGAACTCACGTGCAAACAAAACTTTAAACCCCCTATATACTTTTTGAATTTTACATTTAAAAATAAATAAAAAATAAATAGATTTCCTACTTTGAAAGTTTATATTTTGAATTATTGATATTTTTATTTGTTAATAATAATTAGTGACAAATTTTTGAAGTAAAAAGATACATTGTAGAACAGTAGAATTGAAAAATAACTATCATGCCCCTATATTATATAAGAAAACATTGTCTAAAAAATGAAAAAAATTCCTAAAAATAACTCTCTATTGAAAGCTCATTTTGAGTTGAATATTGGTTCAATGGTCATCTAAATGTGTTCTCTATAATTATTTGAGCAGAAAAATATGCCATTTTAGTTCATTTTCAACCTCTTCTAGAAATCATTTCATATTTTTTTTGAGTTGAAAATTTCAAAAATAGAAACTTGTAGTCATTATTAAACAATGCTCAAAATTTTAGATTGAAATTATAGTTTATTAGAAACCACTTGTTTGCACGTAGTTTGTTGTAGTAGAACTAAGTGCACCACAGAGTATGAAAGTGACTTGCAATTGGTTGGAACTTGGAGGTCAATATAGAGAGCAAGGCAAAGAAGTCATCCATTCGGAAAAACAATGATCTTTTGATTTGACTAGATGAACTTTTGCCGGACCAATGGTGACGCTATAATATACAATTGAACAACGTCCATATCTAACATTAACGCTTTACATCGCTGATTACCACAAAATCTCAAACGTAGTTAGATACATCAAGTAGAGGGTTCATAAAACAATCATTTACTAGTTTATTGCATTTAAGAGGAAGCTAAACTTGTTGACATATTTTTCTATAAATTTTCATTCAAAAATAAATAGAACTAAAACCAGATTCAAATTATTTTATATTTTGGAGCCGTTTTGAAATAATTTGTGAATTTTCAAAGCTAGAATAAGTAATATGACTACTATTGGTACATTCAAAACTCCAATATCTACCTATGTGTAATAGAAGTCCCCTACCTTACTATGCATTTTCACAAGTTTATAGGTTATAAAGAGCACTTCCATAGGGAATTTCATTCAAATGGCACATTCCATATGCCATTTGTAGATTGCAAGGTCTAAACTATAAAAGTGTCATCTAGGACAAGTGTACATTTTGGACCGTACGATCTAAACCGTAAAGTTCTAAAGTTGCAGAGGGTCATTGCAAGAAAGACCAATCCTATTTCAAATCACAATGAGGGTATGTCTTGTCATCCTCTATAACTTTTGAAGCATAAACTTCATGAACTTGAAATTTTTATTTGAGATGTCTAACTTGATGGTAATAAATTTTATTTTATTTTTTTAAATTAAAAATAAACATATTATATTTAAAAATCATATTTGCTAATTTATCACACTGTGAGGTTTAGGTGGGTTAACTACGTTAGGAATCTCCAAATTTAATGATTTGGAGCTAAAATTTTCATGGTCTATTTGCAAAGTAAGAAATCATGTTCCTACCAAAGAAAATTTGAAAATATATTATTTAGTGTCCTCCACATGAGTACAAACAACACTCTTATTGCGTGCAATTTTTGAACAATGAAGATGGTTCTAAGATCAATCTTTTGGTAAAATCCCATCACTACAAACTCTTTCTAAATGTATAATTTTTAGTTTAAAAAAAGTGTTATTTTCCTATTTTTACAAATTAAAATGTGAAACTATTGTGAAAGTTCTAATTTCGTAAGATTTTGTACTTTTCTAGTTTTCTTATTTAGAAAAAAATTCTATATTTTTCCTTCTTGGTGTACCTTCTTAAAGGTGTATACTATATATATATATATATATATATATATATATATATATATATATATATATATGTATATAATATTTTTTAAATTGTTTTTCTAATTTAAAGTGCTCCCAAAGAAAAATATGAGTAATATGCAAAATGCTACGCTTTTTAAACAATCTTTCTTGCAATGACCCTGGAATGGCGCCATTTTAACAAAACTCCACATTTTTGTCCAAAACAATTTGTTGCCAAAGTTATTTGGTCACATTTAGCGCAATCCCATCCCAAAATCTCTTAGTAGACATTTTCTAAACCTTAATCCTTCGACTTTGGAAACCTTCTATGTATAATCCCATTCAGAAATCTTCTAATGGACATTTTCAAAATCTTAAACCTTTGACTTTGAAAATTTTCCTACAAGTCCAAAGGCTATCGAAATGCAAATGAAGAATCATGATAAAATAGGGTTCCATATTATTTTTCAAAATTGTAATACCAACACCTTCCAAAATTCCGGAAAACACAAAAGTGGATAACAGATTTTGTAGCTTGCAATCATACCATAACTTCTGAATGACCTTAGCAATACTACAAAGACATTAAAAGCAATGCACTTGACATTCAAAAATCATGGCAAATTTGAGAATGTGTCTTTACTTTTCTTTACAAAAACAAGACGTCATGGTTATTATTCTGCACTAAAACACATATACATTCAACAAGGATTCCTAAAATTAATAAGCCTAATGTATGGCAGAGTACATGACCTGATTCCGTTGTCTAGTAGAGAGGGATTTGCCTCGGAAATCACGGAGATCCTAGCTACAATGAAGAAGTGGCTTAGAAATAAAAAATGGTAGCCATATTAATCTTCAAACTGGATCATTGAATCTTCTATACCGCCATAAAATTGTTCCCCGTTGGCCTATCATGTTGGGTCTATAGGTTTGGATTCAGGGATCAAGGTAGGGATAAGAAACCACATGATACAAGATGGGTAGAACCGACAACATACTACGAGATATTGTTGATGAGTATGGCTCCTAAACTTTCAAATTCACAATCTGCTGGTCATCAACCTAACCTCACTAGGCGAACAAAGCAAGTTTCTACCATGTGGACAAAGAGCCCTACTTCTTTGCCACAACAAAAATGAGGCTAAGCAATGGTTTGTCCCTTGCCGCCCGCAATAACAAAGGTTATAAAGAAACAAAGTCACAAGCCACAATACACAAATCTTTAAGACTCTTCCAACTTCAACTTCAACTTTTTAACCAAACTTAGATGTCATGTCATTGTTGTTTCAAGAGTCTAAATGAGATGAGTGTTAGCTCTTTGAAAAGTTAATATAATTTTTTATTTTTTCTACTTTTCTTCAAAATTTCAAGTCATTCTAGTACGATGTTCAATTTCTATGGCCATCCAAAATTTTGGCCCTTAGAATTGAGGGCAACAGACCCTTCTTTCACTTTGACACTCACAATTCATTTATGCAAGTTACAAATAGGATGAGTGATATCTTTATGAAAAGATAATACAAATTTTCACTCTCTCAAAATGTCATTGCAAACAAAAGACCTGTACGTCTTCTATATCTGGTTGAAATCTCTACACCCTTACATAGAAAGCAGTAGACTTCCCTCCACTCAAACTAATACAACTTTTGCATGAAAACTTCAAATCAAACAAGTGAGGGCTTTTTGAAAACTCAACACCATGATATACAATACTTCAAGTGTTTATTGCAAATTTTTCATACACCATAAGATCTCTTCTCTCACATTCAACTCCCTCAACTTCTTTCAAATTCCAACTCTACACTACTCCCAAGCCTCCTTGGAAAAACTTCCCAAGTTCTTTTCTAGATACCCAAGCTATATAGGTCAGCCCATATCCCTCTTTTATATGAGTGGGCCTCCAAATATATTGGCCATCATTATTGACCACTTATCCCCTTCTTATCTTTATTTAAAACACTTATCTCCCTAAAATTTCAACTTGAAGTTAAAATAATATTTTTTTACCTTCTTACAACTTCATACACACAAAAAAAAAACTAAAAAAATATTCCAAGTATAGAAATAAAGATTATGATTTAATAATAGATTAATAGTCTATCAGAGGTAAAAAATAGAACTACAAATAAAGCATCACTCCATCTTCAAGAACTTGAGAATGCATTTAAAGACAGCAACAACATAATCTTCACAGTCCGCCTTAGTAAAAAGATTGAAGTCCTGGCCTTTGCAACCAATGTTGGTGACTATGATTCCCTTCAATAGGCCTAGCCATACAATAGTATTGATTGTTGTTGAGACCCCCAAAACATCTTTAAAATGTCATTTCTAGGCTACTAGATTCGATACATCCAACCTACAATAAAATCATCAAAGCTCAAGCATTATGTTGAAGATTTTTGTGCCATCTTTCCTTCAGTCAAGGTTGTTTCCACGGTCAAGAAGGCCTGACTTTTCCTTGTGGATACTCTCGTGGCGGTGCAAGGTCCAAAGGTCGATTTGGCAAGTGTGATAAAAAAAATTCAAGCTTTTGTTCTAATTGAGGTTCTTCATCTTAAGAGTCTACCCCTCTCCCTTTCAATTTGACATACTGAATCTAGTGAGAATTAAAAATTAAAATTAAGACCAACAACAACAAAATTCCATAAAATAAAAAAATCACTCTAAACTAATGAGACTTATAGGTGACTCTCTTCTCCCAATAAATAACATCTATGAGAAAGCGTTACCTTGAAACCACTTACAATGTCGTCATCTTTTTCTATACATTATTATAATCAAAATCTAATAAAATAATATATAATTTAGTTTTCTACATAATGTAGGCATTTGTAATGCGATACCGTGTTGTTTACAACAACATCTCATCTGTTTCTACACTTGGATTTAGAATTACTAGCAAGTGGCATGGTGAAATCATGACTTGGTTAAATGAAGAACTTTGTTGAAATGGCAGCCATTCCGTAATTTTGGCACTTCTACAGTTTAGACCGTGCAAATTGAAATCTAAATAAGTCCTAGATGTTATAGACCATGCAATCTGAAATCTATACTGGTTCTAGATGATTTAAACCGCTCAGTTTGAAAATGGAATATGGAATATCATCATTTCAACAAAATTTTCTATTTGAATAGTAATGGTCATTCACTTCCATAGGAAGATCTTGCAGCATTAGCCCCCAAGTCTACAGTTTGCAAGGGGTGTAAACTGTCCTACGTTAGATTGCGAGCTGTATTTACAAATGAAGATGAAAAACTTCATTATTAAAATGCAAGCAAAATGGAACAATAAAAGCATGCCATTAGAATTATAAGACTAGACACTACACAAATTTTTGAAGGTCTACCAAATTTAAATGATGATTCTTCTAGAATCTCTATTGAAGATAAACTTGCTCCTTTAATTAGGATGATGTTTGAAGATTGGGGTGGCATCTTAGAAGAATCTACTTCCACCCCTTTAGCTTTTATATCACTAATTTGTTTATACAAAAGATAGGGCCTTGTGCAATCTAAGAGATGGAAGATGTCCCTAGACGCTAACACAAATGGTTGAATGTGCACGAAGCTCCTCCATTTATTGTGAATGTTTGGCATGGTGAAAAACTAAGGGAATACCAAGACTTTTGGAACCCAGAGGTCGAGTGAGAAATCCCCGTTATATGTTCCAACACAAAGTATCAAAGATCATATTGTGCTTTCCAATAAATTGCAAAGCACTACCCAATCCAAATCATTGGCAAGTAGAAACAAGTCCTTATAAATTCAAGTGTAAACTATGCAAAAGGCAAGTAGTGGTACCTAATAGAATGGTACAAAGGGATCTCCAGAACCTAGCTTTGTACCATTCTTTTAGGTACCACTACTTATTAAAAAATTATAGAATAGAAGTAGGTTTAAGATTGAAGGAAGAACTAAATAGTTAATAGCTCTGAGATGGAATTGAAATACAATAATAGGAATAGTGAGATTGTTCTAGCAAACAAACCTAATTTTGTCTAACATTTTTCTGGGAAAAATTATTTAAAATGCATTAAAAAATGAACACTATAAATTATTTCAAAAAAAGATGCGTATATTGTTCAATAAAGTAAGATTGTCCATATCTTCCTTAGCACTATTCCAAATAGAATGAATCCAAGTTTCAAATGTACTCAAAAATATAATCCTTCAAGAAAAAAATAATATTTATTTTGACTTTTTTTTGTGTTTTTTGTGCTGCCATTCACCCTCCATTTTTGACTTATTGTGCCATACAGATTGAAATAAAAATTAGATGTCCACAAAGCTCTTACAAAACTACACATCTTCACAAAGTTTAAAAAACATTCACTACAAATTTAGACAATGAGAACCTACATAGACCCAAATTGTCCCTTAAGTGGAGAAACGATCCTTTAGGAATTAATATTAGAGCAGATGCTTGCTATAAAACAAGAAATGGAGATGATTGAGCCTTTTGAGATCAACATACTGAGTTTCTATAGTCAAATTCTTATAGGTTTACATGAAATAGAAGCAATGACAAAGTCATGGGCCATCCATTGCTTGTAATGTATATGTCAAAGTATTCAATTTTTACTAAAAAGAAATTCATAGGAATGATGAAAATTTAGTTATGTACAACAAAAAGAAGGAACATTAAAAAATATAAATTGATAAAAAATGAGTCTATCTTAGAAAATTTTACATATATAAAATTACAAAGTATAGAAGTAGGTTTGAGGTGTACATGAAGTTTACCTCAAGTGTGTGGAGGTTGGTTTGAAGTTAGCATGTAGACTATATCAAACATGTTGAGGTAGATTTGAGATCTATTTCAAGTTAACCTCAAGACTCAAGTGTGTTTTTCATAAGAAGAAAAAAAATAATTAGCATTATGGGAATATATTATATACTTCAATTCGTGCTTGAAAAAAATTATACCACAATGAGCTTAAAATTCACTTTAACGATCAAGACAAAAAAAATCAGAAATAGTGAAAATAAAAATAATAATATTTTTTGCCTTCAGATATTATGAATTTGTGTTTATGCAAAGTTTAGAGTAAATGTAATTGGACTTGTGACGAGAAAGTTGTTGCATATTTCTAAATTAAAAGAAATATAAGCATGTTCAAAAAAATTACTTACAAGATTCATTTTGGAAAGCAATTTTTATAATTGATCATTTTTTTTTTGAGAAGGTGTAATTTGCTTGCTAACTTATCCTCACCATAGAAATGAACTCTTAAAGATCTTTTATGCTTAAGAACCAAAAATACTTTGAAATACTAGTATAGAAGTTATGGCTAAAATCTTCATCTATATTAATATTACAACCAAGGTTATTTTATCGGACACATTTTTGGATTTTGGTGACATGTTGGACGTCAGACGTTGCTTTTCTAATAGACAATGTGTCAAATAAGCCTGTCTATAAGCGTCTAATAAGGTCATTAGCTACTCACTGAGATAATTTGAAATCTCACCATAATTATGAACTTAAAGTTAGAATATAATATGTGTTTATCATAAACACCTTATTGAAATGAGATTTGAATATGTTGAGCTAGCATGAATGAAGGGTTGTTTATTTGAAAGTCAAATTTATCCATGAGTTGAGTAGACTCATACGGTCTCAGTATTCATCATAATTTGCTAAAACCTTGTATAAAGCTAAAAAAACACATAAGCTTCTTGGGAATATAATCTTTATTTCAATCAGTGCCTAAAAGCAAAAGTTATTGCACAAAAATCCAAAAATGGAAGTCGACAGGTAGCCTTTAGCCCCCAAAAAATCACAAAAAGTCAATTTTTTTTTCCTAACACATTATATCTTTGTCTACATGTACAACTTTGAATCTTCTATTTGGACTAGTGATGAGAAAGTTATGGACGATCTTGTTTTTCGGGCAATCTAAGGACGTTCTTGAAAAAACCACTTTTTGTTCGACTTTGAATGCTAATATCTTCCAATCCGTACGGTAGAATTTGATGAAATTTTTAGTACATGATCTGAGACAAGTAAAGTACAAGATCATACGGTTAGATTCTTTATAAAAAAAATCTTCTTTCTTGGGTGAATGCAGCACAGATGGCAATTTTGAGTGTTTTTTACAGAAAAATGGCCTTCGGACTATAGGGGTTAAATCGCTTCCAGATGGTTGAAAGAGACCCTGTAACTTTTATGTTCCATGGTGATGAAGCCTAGTTACAGAGTGCCTCAGATTGTTCAAAAGCTCTCGGAAGTCTTTCTCGGCAGAAGGCCTCTCCGGTCAATTCACAGAGTTGTGATGCAGCCAGATTGCTTCCTTTCACCTTTCAAATTTGAGAGTTTCCAATGACACTTTGAGCTGTCGCTAGTGTTTCCCCGTGTCCTCGATCGAAAGCAGAAATCAAGGAGGCTACAAAACACACTGTCTGAAAGGACGCAATGTTGATTAAGAGTGATATTAATGAGTTGCGACTGATCGAAGTCCTTTACTAGAATGTACCTTGGGAATTGGGCCAGCTCACAAATTTGAATACAGAGAAGTAGTCCAGGAAGAGAACCGCAGACCCGACCGTAGATGCCTTGATCGAGATGTGCACGCTGTATGTGGGCCTTAGCTTCAGTCGAGCTTGAGATAATGAACTCAAAATCCATTAGCATTTGTGCAACTCATCGTTCGCATGTACAGATCATGGCAATTACCTAAAACAAAAGCCTCGAAAACAAAAACAGAAAACTGTTACCCACGGCGCACCACGGCGCACACTCAGTGGAAGGCGTACAGTTATCTCCTTCCTGGAGTGCCACTATCTGTACCTCCCGCCGGTCTCAGATGGAACTCAAAGGCAAATCTGGATTCCTCTTTCAAAGATGTTCAAGCACTTCCTCAAGAACTTAAAGTATTAGTTTATGAACAAACATTCTACACCGGTGAATGCAGTCAAGCTCAAACAACAAAAGGAATCGAATCCTCGTAGACACGTGGTCCAATTCTGCTAACTTGTACTAACTCTACACTCCAGCTTTAAGCTAGTTCCTGCACAGATGTAACATTGACTATCTGCTCATCAGATTTTTGGGCTACGTCGAAGTTTATCTAAGGTAGAATCGAATAATATTCACACCATATCTGGGAATACTCCAACACGCTAATTTACAGAAAGGCCGAACTAGTAACGATATTCAAGTGCACAAAGCTCTCTTTAATAGAGCCAAGGCTCCAATCCAGCAACGAAAGAAGTGTGGCAACTAGTGGAAATCTTCCCACTTCCTTTGACGGGAACTTAGTTACTGCGAACTTGAGGCGGCCTTCTGAGCGGGAGCGGGAGGCTGGTTCCGGTGGTGGTCCTACCCCGAGTGGAAGGCAGCGCGGGCCAAACCAAACAGCAAATGCACTGGACCACCTCTGCGACGACGGCAGCCGTGACACCCGCGGCAGTTTCGGCACCCACGGCACCCGTTCGCAGCACAAGCCATTCTCCGCGCTCGCTTCTTGCCACACCTCCCCAGCGGGTCTTGCACAACCATCCCCACAGGCGTAGTCATGGGCACCCCGGCTGGATATCCCGCCAGATGAGCGCCTGCATACGTCGCGGCTGGATATGCCATTGGCGCCCCTCCCGCAGCACCGCAAGTACAATTCGCCGCGAAGTTGGCATGGTATGCCCTGTCTGTTTGATGGGTCCTCACTTCTGAGGAAGCTGGGTCACGAACTCAGAGTCTGCACCATTGGGCGCCTCAGTACTGAGCTTCTGGTTGTCCTGCTGCTTCGACATGATGAGTACTCTCTCTCGTTCTCCCTAAGACCACAATCCTCGTTTTGATCGCGGAATTCATCAGAAGCTTTCCAGATGAACTGACACTAGGAACGGGAGATATCAAGGAAATTAAAGCGGGCAACAGGGAAAATATGTATCAGAGGGACCAATTTCCCCTAAAGTTTGACAACACGTACGCGCGTACTGTACTCTCACCAGCAGGGATTGCAATATTACGCGCGAGAACCATAGAAAATCCACAGCGGTCCTTGCAGCACTACGGCAATCCTCCTATCCAACCGAACCACCTACGGCAGATTCCTGTTCTCAGAGCTAGATAACCCAACCCAACCCTGCAATGGTGCAGAACGAATGCTGTGTGGAGAGCTAGAGTTGACAACGTGAGCATTATACAACGATGAATCTGAAACGTTACGTTTATGATTGTGTGGATAGTGATGAGTTCTTTGCATCGCCGAAGCCTCCTTAAATATGTTCCAGGCCCGCGTATCCAAATGCCAAACCGACGGATTGAAGGAGGACTTGGGAAGGAGTCGTGAAGCATCCGCAACACAAGCAGTGAAGGTGGCGCGGAGAGCCCACCTGATTTACTTCAGTCCTTGAGGGAGTGCCGCGTGGGAAGCTGAAGGCTTTAATTATAAGCTCATAGGACTTTAGATATGACATACAGGTCGTAGGTCTTTGAATGTCAGAAATCTATGGTATAGGCACATTGCAGGCTACTCTCGCTGACATTTCAGGCTTCCAATCCTTTTGGGCCACCGACTGAATGCGGGTGGTACAGTAGCCGTACAATTGCTGCACAGCCCGAGATCTTGGGACGGAATCTGAAGACGATTCAAATCGCCGTGGTTGGATGTGCCAGGCTCATGCCAGGCTCGTCAGCTCGTGACCACGAGTATTGTTCACATTTTAAGGAAGCCGACCTCATTCCGACCATTTAAGCAACTACGCATATTTGGAGCACAGATTTCTTGAGTGGAAAAACTTTCCCAGCACCAGGTCGGCTGGGAGATGTAGTCAAGCAGCCACACAAAGCTCCTCAGCCGGAAGGAGCTGGATGACAAGTGCATTTCCTGTCCGATAGTTCAATAAGCGATGAGGTTACAGGGCCTCCGCTCGAGAATCCGAGGACATCCAGAAGGAAGAGTGGAAGTAATCTGGCCAAGTATCTTGGCTGTGCAAGAGATACTGCTGGGAAGAAGGTTGCGAAGCGACGACGGCAAGGTAGTGCAGCCGCAGTGCAGACGCGGAAGGTGGTCAGCCCCAAAGCGAATTTGAACAGGGACGTCGCCGAGGGGGAACAAGACACTATAAGAAACTCGTGTTTTTTTGGACATGAGGCATTAGACATGGAGTGTCAAAAGTTGAACACAGTGTGTCGATGGAGACGTCTGCGTGTCTGGAAGACGGTTTTCCATTTCGGACATATCTTAATGGATGTTGCAGCGGACAAGCCGAAATTGAGGTGGTAACCACTTCGAGCTTACTTGATGTGAAGTTTTCTTCAGACATGCTTCAAGACAGAAGCATGTCCGGAGTAGTGTCTGTAAAAATATGAACTGCCACGTCAACGAGGTTGACCTTTTTTCATCGACTGTAAAATCAGTTTTTTGGATTTTTTTAAATTAAATTGGCTGCCCGACAGGGAAAAACTGGGGCCGGGCAGTGCCCGTGCTTGAAAAAATCTAAAGAAGTTGACATGGCAGATGACGTGGCAGCATATCGGGAAATTGTCTACATGGCAATTTTACGCGCTGGCGTGGCACAGCCACGTCAGCCCGGATTTAAAAAATGCATATTTATGGCATTTGTGTTCCTCCTATCGTTGTTTCCTCAGACGTTATGACGCTTGTTCAGATGTCTGTCAGGACATAGTAGCATCAGTCCGGACGTCTCTTGCGGTGTCATGAGTTGCCCGGAGACTTCTGTACAAGGAGTATGATGTTCATGTGGGTGTTTGGAGTAACCTTTACATGTCTGCTTAGATGTCGTGATGTGACGTCACTTGCCCTAGAGGACATCTACGCGATAGTACAGACGTCTGTCGTAACGTCTTTACATTTCCGGGGACTTCTGGGCTAACACTATGCTGTTCACAATTATGTTTGCAGTTTCTGCAAATGTCTTCAGAGACGTCTATTTTATTTTGACATCTCTAAGGAAATCTAGCATTGCATTGTTTCCGTTGCGTTGATGTCCTCCAGTTGGCTAGTGAAGAGTAAGCAGGTTGAACAGCGAATACGGAAATACTTCTCCACAATGGCATTATCCGTTCACATTACCTTATACAGGACTTGCTTTTCAATGCATGACCATCTTATTCATTTCATTTGTATGCAACACACGATGAGCACTTCAAGCATCGTATGTATAGTCTATTTCCAAACTATTATAATGAAGAACATGCATTCATGAGGACAGCTTACTCATTCCCAATGAACACATCGACTATAATGTATCTTGATGCATGCCCTTCCCACAAAATCATTGTGAGGAAAAAAAGAAAGCATCTCCGAACACAAGGACTACGAAAGTGGAAATGCACCAAACATTTTGGTGCACATCCGTTTAAACATTACATACAGAAATTGTCAGATGTTCAGTCTACAAACAACACTCTCCTCAATATGTAGGCACTCCTACAGAGAATGGACGGCTAACAATAGTGACGACTGGGAACTTCGATATTCATCCCGAAATTGGACAGCGAGACCCATGACGGACGTCACTACGGACAGTGCATACCATGTCCCTCACGTCGTCATCAACGTCTTTCCGCTGTTTGTGACATAATTGTGAAGGTAGAGAAGCCAGTGCTATCCTTCGTCCTCTGACATGGCATTGTTGTCTGCTACATCGCTCAAGTCTTCCACGTCTTCCCTTGGACGTCGTATTGGCTCCGTTTCTCTTGCCAGTGGTTGCAGCGCCACAAAGTCAGCATCGTTACGCAGTACAAGCATCTCTGGCAGGACGTCCGCATTGTGCTGTGCCATACGTCTCCCGCGAACATCTGTGCGGCACACCACCTTCCACCCAGGACGATGTGGATCATCCGAGAAAAAAACTTGTTGGCAATATAGAGGAAAAGCAAATGAATCGGCATGGACCCGCCCATCCATGTGATTGAAATTCGCAATGCTGAAGCCGTATTGGTCTCTCTCTATGCTTGGTTGCCTGGCTTCCCGTGTCCCCCGTACCCAATCACATAAGAGCACTGTGACGCAATGGTTCTTGTAATCCAGAACCAATATTTCTTCAATGTACCCCACATACTCCTCTGTGGCTTCCAACGGCCTTCCATTCCGAAGTCCCCATCGAAGTTGACGGGAAAAACTTGCTACCACAGCTGAGTCCCGTGTGACCAAGCTTCCCTCACAACTACGGACGTGAAAGTGCTTTCCATGACAGTACATTTGACGGTGTGATGTTGCATCTCGCTGTGGAGGTTGCTTGTACTGGACGACATCGTGTTCCATGTGACGTCCAGAACGTTCAGCTTCTGTCACTACAGACGTCAACCAGTCCGCAAAAGGTGGTAGATCATTGAGTTCTGTTGGATATCGAACAAGTCTTCTGGGATTTGACCGCCTACATTGCTGACGAAAGGCCTCCCGCTGCTCCCATCTCTGAGTCCGAGCGTCAATGTACTCCCTACGCAATGAAAATTAAAAGATCTAGTCATTTGGCTAAAATGTTGCATATCACTTTCCTCGGTATTCAGGCTAACCAAAAAAATGGAGAAGTATGTGTACGAGCTTCTGACTTCTTGTAGTGGACACTAAAGACAAGCAAATGGTACTCACTGCCTCCAAGTCTCCAAGCATGGTGCATTGTCGATGACAAATGCATGGGTGTGCTTACGCACTTCATTTGACAATCGTCGTGGTTGAGGTGCCCTAGAATGTATCACTTCATCCGTCATGATGGCGTCCTCTTCAGCATCCCACACTCGTTCAGACGTCCCTTCATAATCTTTCATATACTCTGTGCAAAAGCCAAGTGTGTCTTCATTTCGATATCCTTCAGCTATGCTACCTTCCGGATGTGCGTACGTGCGAACATAATCCTTCAATGTCTTCATGTACCGCTCAATAGGATACATCCACCGACAATGCACCGGGCCACAAATAAATAACTGCTCCACAAGATGCACTGGCAGGTGTGTCATAATGTTCAAGAAAGTTGTAGGAAACTCCTTTTCCAACAGACAAGTTGCCATAATTACATTATGCATGACAGTGTCCTTGTCTGTCTCCTTCACTTCCTTGTCGCAGAGTCTTTGGAACACTCTGTTGATTTTTATTATAGCCAGCCGTACATTGTCATCTAAAATGTTTCGAACAGCCACTGGTAAAATCTACATCAACATAGATGACGAGGGGTTAGTTCACTGTCCGTCTTGACATTCAAGTAGACATTTAATGACGCGACTGGACATTGAATGGGACGTCTAAAACAGCAGCAACGGCACTGCGTGCCTCAAAATGTCTTCCATTTGGCACTGTTGTGTCCGGAAAAGCTCGGCATACGATTTTTGTACCACCAAAGAAGACGCTACAGTGCATTGTGGGCTACTGCACTGGCTTCAATGATGTCCGACACAGCACATCCCCGCAGCACAGGCACTTTGACAGCGACGTATACATGTTCTAATGTAGCACTTGGAAATTACAAACCGTTCAAGCTATGAAGAAGGACATGCGGTACATCAGCATTTGCAGGAAGACACAGCTTTCCTTGTAAAGCATACTGAACATGCGATGTAAACATGTTAACATTGTAAGCGATAGCTTCGCCATGCGATATGTCCGATATTTCAGTCCAGGCATGAGCATGACCTTCTGCTATTGGGATTACCTTCATAAGGACATACTACGAATGCTGCTTGGGTCTATGTGGCTTACCTGTTGCATGAGCACGTGATAGTCATGCGTTTTCATGTATTGCAGTTTTCCATCCTTGAATCGTTTTTGAATTGCACTGACGTAGTTCGTGGGTGTCCGTATGTTGCTCACTATAGCAATAAACTCCGCCCGTTCCTGCGCCGACAGGACGTACAGTGCATGCGGCATGTGGAAATCATCATTGCGCCGCCTTGGCGCTTGCAACTAGGTTTCCTCACGGATTCCAAGTTCTTGAGCGTCCACACGACTCCCTGGGGTATCAGTCATTGACAGCAATGTCTTCACAATGTTCTCACACAAATTCTTCTCACAGTGCATGGCGTCCAGCATGTGTTGTTCCAGAAGATGCTGTTGAAGGAAAGTAACAAAATGTTAGAAGGGGACACTTTCTGAGCACAAACTGTTGTCTGAGATGTCTCCCTAGACACAATAATGTCTACATTGACATCCGAATCACACATCGGGTCTTACAAGGACGTCTACATAGACGTCAAACATGACGCATCCCTTTACTCACTGTCAACTGACTACCAAAGTATTGAGTGGCCGTGCAGCATGCACGGCCAAAAGACCCAATACAATAGTGTATAACATAGATAATTACATTTGGAGGGAAGCATGAAACCTTCAGTATAACCTACGACATGGACATCCACGTTTCAGACATTGACAAGACTACCCAAAGAGAGAAAGGATGCATACTCACCTCCCAATACGCTAGTTCGTAGAAGGCTGACAGGCGTTTCACACCTGTACAATGCACAGGGTCGTCTTTGGCGTCCTCTTTTCCACCAAGGTCGAGATAGACTTGCCGCCATGCAGCGTAACGAATAATTTCCTGACCAATCATTGTCCGAGGCCTCGCACGCAGCTCAGGACGTCCGTTGAAACGCCGGTTTCGGCGATACGGGTGTTGCCGATTCAAATACCTTCGGATGCCTCCATACACTATTTTCGAACCTCGTGTACTACGGTTGGCAAGAACATCACCTGTCCTTGCTAGTCTAGACTCCGTTTCAAGACCACAACAAGGACACCTCTTGTATCCTTTGCAGCATAGGCCTGAGATGAGACCGTAGGCTGGGAAATCGGAAATGGTCCACATCAATAGCCCTCGCATGATAAAACGGCGTTCTCCTTCGGGTTTTGAAAAATCTTGGGCCACTACACCTTCCCACAACTGGAGAAGCTCGCGGAGCAAAGGTCTGATAAAAACATCAATGTTTTTGGATGTCGGTGACTGCTTCCCTGAAATTAAGATGCATAGCGAAATGAAGAACTTCTTTGTCACAAACCATGGCTCAAAGTTATAAATGAGTATGAGAATGGGCCACGTCGACCAGTTTGTGTTGTTCAACTTGAAAGGATTGACGCCATCCAATGCAAGTGCCATACGCAAGTTCCTACTCTCAGCTCCAAAGTTGTCAAAGAGAACGTCGCGGTCGACATGTTTCCAAGCAGGACTGTCCACCACTGACCTCATGACGCCGTCTTCGCTGACATGCTTTGTCCAACCCCTCAGCATCACTGCAATTTCAGAAGACCGAAACATACGCCTCAACCTTGGTATCAGTGGGAAGTGTCGTATCACCTTCGCTGGTATAGAAGTGGAACCTTGCGCCCAACGCGCACCTCCACACTTGGGGCACACATTCAAATCAGCATGCTCCTCTTCATATAGAACGCAGCCGTATGGACAAGCATGGATATTATTGTATTGCAAGCCCAAGTTCCTTACGAGCTTTCTTGCCTCATAATGACTATTGGGCAGCTTGTTGTCTGAAGGAAGCAAATCTGATGATAAGTAATGTAAGAGTTCGTCCGTGAACTTGTTGCTTACACGGAAGACAACACACATGTTCATGATGATGATGGTGGCAGACAGAATACTGGACGTCGCACCTGAGTACACTGCCGTTGTTGCGTGCTGAAAAAGACGTTCCATGTCATCTACGTTGTCCGAGTCAACATCAACTTCGACGTCTTCAGGAGCATTGTCTGCTGCCATTGATTCGGTGTGTATGGCATCACCGTGGTCGAGGGCCTGGAGCAATTGCCTTTGCATGTTGTGTTGTGCATCAAGCGTCGGGTCAGACTCCGGATGCGCAGCCCCTCCGCTGTCATGCGCAGCATCTGGTCCCCCTCCGTCATCCTGAAGAGGAACATGGACATCTTCTATGTTCGCCTCTGCGTCTATGATGTCGTCATCATATGCAAGATCTTCCACCCAAATGCCATTTGGAGGATAACCATCAGGAGGGTCACCCCCTATCATGGACTTCGTGAGAAAGGCATCTCTGCCCACCTCGTTGTGATGCTTCCTGATAACATCAATTTTTTTGCGCCGTGCTCCATGACAATTCTTGCAAGGACAAGGATACTTCCTCAAATTCAACTCCGTGACCACCCTCAACTCAGTCTGCAAAATCAAGTCTCCAACTGGAATGTGACGAAGCACACGTCCGTCTCTGTTGATGCGGATACGGGTGCCCCGTCTCGCATTTGAGGCACGCATTACTGCTTCTGATGTCAAGGAAGACAAAAGGCGTCACATGCGACGTTGCGGATTCTATCTTGCTCAATAGGCAGCTGCAACCACAGAGAACATTGTGAGGTCGAGGTTGGCCCCACATTGGTGGAGGGAAAGGAATACACCATGCACTGCACACAGGTCCCCTCAACTTTTGCACTGTATCACCTCACTTCCAGTTCTCCTCCTATTATTTGTGTAGACAGGTGAACCTGAAACTTCTTCATGACTTTGCATTATGTGATGGGACTTATTGCCCTCACCTTGAACAACATTTCACCCATTTGGCAAGGTGGTGTATGATTGAAGCATGGACATGACTCCACAACAATTAGAACCAAGTTATATAGAAAAGACAAGCAATGACGTCAAAACAGTACTCCGTCAGGCGCTCTTGCAGTGGACAAGAGGAGTTGCAGAGGACATCAGGCAACATGCAAATGTCCGTGATATGTAACGGCAAAACGTCATTCCTGATGTCTTGTAAGACACTGTAAAAAATGTACGTCACATGCAATGCCTTGTAGCATGTCAAGTATAGTGAAGGCACCAGAGAACCTAATACGATGACGACGGTGAATTCCAGAAGGGCTGAACTATGAAACTGAATATCCCTATACATGCTAGGAACACAAAAATGTGTGGAAGGTAAATGCTTAAGATGTTGGGGTCTTATCCACACATTTTGCAAGGATACTATTGAACGATACTACCCGCCATTTCAAATGAGAGGGAGAAGTCTCGCGCAATGGGTGTCCCGCGTGAAGTGAGGAAAGGTCCTTGAAACTTGACACTGTAAAGGTAACTATACAGAAGATGTAAGACTTCCTCAGTGCACATCACATGAGTATGACACATGACAGGAAATGCGTCGTACCATGTAGAACTGAAGGAAGACAACGTGCTGTTATTGACATCTCTACAAGCACTCAGCACCTCCTTGGACATATTACGGAACGCGCCTAGTAGGCCAATACATCATGACGTTTGACCGCATCATGTTTTAGGACACGTCATTTCAGGTAGCTGTCATCGTCGTTGCGATGTCTATTACTAAGCCCCTTCTGCGCTTAATGTACAGAAATGCATTTCCTATGAGAAACGCCACTGAGACAGCGCGGTTAAACAAATCACGTGTTTCAAGTTACGATTGAAAGCCATGAAGGTTGTAGGAAATGCGGTTATATAATTGAATGAAGTGAAATGTTTTAAATTTGACAACACGTCCGCTGCGGTACTGTGCCTAAGGAGCACTTTAGTACAACCATGTGTACAGAAACTGCTCTTCCAGATGCCAATGCCTTAGAAGTGATATCCACCGTGAACATGGTAGTGAACATGAGGTGGTCATTGCCTCACGGAAGGACGTCCATAGTCCTGACGTATATAACAAAATATAAGAGCAGTGACCACATCGGCAGTCAGCTCTAAAAATGTTTTAAGTGATGTCCGACTGAACGTCAAAGAAGACGTTAGCTGAGACTCTCACATGTCATCCTCAACAGGTTATGTGTCGCCGGACTTTACGTTGTGGATGTCAACATAAACGTTCATGGAGACAGGAATGTTAGTGACTTGGGCAACGAGCTGCCAAAAAGAGAGCACATGCAGCGTAACAAAATGTACATCCGAAGAATACAACGGTAGGTGTACTATTCATTTCCCATCGTCATTTCTTCTGATTCAAAATGGCAACTACAACATTTTATGTGCATGAGTGACCCAACACACAATGACTTGTTTTATACATTATTTCGTGTAACTTTAGACGAACAATCCACATGTCTCTTTTTAAAGAAGTTCAGAAAGTGGGAAACATGTGGGCAGTCATTGCATGAAACTACCTTGTTCCTACAAAGTATGGATTGAATTCAAAGTTAAGATGAAATACCTATTGCCTGGAGAACTCCACAATTGACGTGATTTGATCTGTTGTTCAGAAATTCATAAAGGATGGCCCAGTACAGCAAGGTAGTGTCGCTGTAAAAGTCCACAATTGAGGAATCCCGCAGAACTGCATGACATGCAACGTCCAGTGGGATATGAGCACACAGTTTTTGACGTTTGCGATGACGTTGCATGAAACGTCTGAGCAGACGAGATACATGTTACTGAACGTAAACATTATGCCCTACAGATATTGTACTACTGCTAAACGTCTTTGGAATTCCCTATTTTCATGAATTAAATATGTCCACAACAGAGTGAAGGGAAGACCAGCAGAACACAGTAAGCCAAAATTTCTTTCCCAAGTGAATATTAATGAGCACATCTTCATTTAAAAAGAATAGCAGACAAATCATTTGTAAAGATTTCTCTTTTTCTAAATGAATTGTGCACACCAAATAACTAAGAATAGCAAGAACCTACTCGATGTGAAACTTGCTTCGTTTCTAAATTACAAGCTGATAGCAAACAAAAGGGTAGATGAAAAAAATACACCAAGTCATAATTCGTGTCTTCTGAAAGTACATGTGTACATATAACAAAAGAGAAGACGCAAAAAAATATAGCAAGTGCGAAGGTATGTCCTTAGGAATTACGTATCTACAAGTAGCAACATCGTAGACGGAAGAAATTCACAAAGTAAATATTCCTTTCTTTCTAAGTGAATTGTCTACAATGAACAAAAGAATAGACTGAATAAATATACCAAGTGAAAATTCCTTTCTTGTCAAAGGAATAATCTACAACTAACAGAGCTGTAGATGCAAAAAATAAAAAAATTGAAATTTTCTTTCTTTTAAATGAATGGTCTTCAACAAATTGAATAGGACCCAAAAAAATAACACAGCCTACTATTTCCTTTTTTTTTAAATGAATGGTCCACAACTAACACAATTGTAGACGAAAAAAAAACACAATCTAATCTTTCCTTTCTTCTTAAATGAATGGTCTACAACAAACAAAATTGTAGACGAAAAAAAAACACAAAGCAAAGTTTCCACTCTTTTTAAATGAATGGTCTACAACAAACAACATTGTAGACGGAAAAAAAACACAAAGCAAAGTTTCCACTCTTCTTAAATGAATGGTCTACAACAAACAACATTGTAGACGAAAAAAAAACACAAAGCAAAGTTTCCACTATTCTTAAATGAATGGTCTACAACTAACAAAATTGTGTAAAACAAAACAACACCAAGTGCAAATTCCTTTCTTTCTAAAGGAATTGTCTGAGTAATTCTGAAGGGACGAAAAAACATCTATAGTGTGTGAGAATTTACATGTTCATGATTTACATCCCGTCAGGAACCATCTGGCTATTGGAAATACCATGACTCTAAGTGTGAAGTCCCTCTCTGCAATGAAAACGTAGTATGTACACCCCACATCTGTGCCGGCAATAGGAGCACAGTAAGGTATGATTTCTGAATGAACAGGAAACTATGCAGCCCTTGTCCCTATGAATCATCTCCTGGTCTATTATGACACTGGCCCACACAGAATATGTTCGGAATGTAATGTCCCCTTGGACATTATAATCTATGGTGCACGTCTTTTATGACGTCATCAAAGATGTCGGCTTTGACATTTTGCCTGTGGATTAAGCAAAGCTTGTACCTGCTACAAATGCACCCTTTACACGTGTTTCGCTAACACTCTGGCAGAAATGCGCAGAACCCTAAATGTTTTCGTCGTTTCCTGGGCACAGAGCATCTCTTGTACGCGGGTACCAGCTTCACGAATTACGACGTTAGCGACGCAACATGCCAATTCCCTCAACAGGAATGAACGCAGTAGGAGAACGAGCACTAGTAGAACTTCGTGGTCCCGATCAAGCAAGCAACGAAGGCGCTCTCATTCTTTTCCAGAACTTTGTGGATGGGATTGCAGCTGCGTCACTCACCTCAACAATGGGATCAGTTGAAAACCCTGTGGTTACCGTTTCCAATCGCAGCAGCAGGCGTCTCCATGTACAGGATGGGTCGTTCGCAGCCCCTTGTCCGGCGACCGCAGATGCTTCTCCGCCGACGCATGACCCCAAGATATCGAAGCAGGTGAGTCCCCGTCTCGCATCCGTCAATGCATCCGAGGTCCGAGCAAGTCCGCCAGACTCTTTCCTTTCCCAGCCATCGGTGCGTTTTGTGGACGCTTCCGCTGCCGTAGTCCTCAAGAATTCAAATTTGAGCGAAGCACCTACGCATAGGGGGCTTACAACGACAGTAATGAGGACGACGTCATGGGCGTGGTGGTAGCGACGGAAACGGTGTCTTCATCCAATGACATCCGTTGCCGTCCGCCGATCCTCTCCCTCCGTGTCCAGTTTAACACCTCGTGAGGCTTATTCTCTCCTCGGGTGTTGGACGCTGTGCCGTGCTTGGGGATGCACTCTCCGCTGCTGTGAATTTGGAAGCGCAGCCTTCTTTGGTGAGTGTTGAGAGGTCAAACGTGCTTTTAGTTCCCCTGCACCATGTTTAGAGCATTAGGTGTGGCGGGAAGTTCTTTGGTGTTTTGCAGTTTTTTGTTTTGTTTTGCCGTCTTCTCCTCCATCGCGCGGCAGCTACCACTGACGTCGGCTCTCCCCCAGCGTCGCAGGTTGGCTCCTGTCCCTTCCGTCGACTTCGCCAGACAGGTCCCACACAGACACAGCAGCCCTAGACAGGTCCCACATAGACTCCCACACCTCTGTGCAAGAGTTCCAAGGTCGACCTTGTCACCTTCTTGTTATGTTGATGACTGCGTCTCCTGCCCTGTCGTCGTCGTATTCTTATCTTCTGCCCTAGGACGGGAACTTAGAATGCGCGTGATTTGCCGTCCGTGTGGATGTCTCTTGAGACGTGATAGTGTTTCTGCGGACGTCCTCGCTGGCGCACAACGCCAGCTTCCAACACAGGTATTTCGCACTTGCATATTTCTGGTGTCATTTTCAGCTTTGGAAGTGAAACATACCGTGCAAAGCATGTGCGGTGCGGACAAGCAGTACCGCAGGACCTTCATTCGACTCCGGACACTGACTCCAGACCGTTCACCTCGGGAACTCAGAAATTTGTAGTAGATTTTAACTCGTGTCTTAGGCAACACCGTCGACGTCGTGGGAAGTTTGTTTGTGGTGTATATGTTAGCACCATACGTCCACCCGAACATCCGATGTCAAATCCAGTGTCCGCGCAAACGTCTTCCTGTTTTATCAGACATCATTGATGACATCTACAGTGCTCTTTTTTTTTGGTTTAACGTCTACTGACTTCAATGTTTTCCTTTCACTGTGCAGGTGACGTGGTCCGAGCAATTTCTAGTGTGGCCATCTCCGTCTCCAACTATGACGGGCCCTAAGAAGAAGTTGCCATTGAAGCGGCCGGCGGAGTCACAACGTAGGCGGGCAGGACACAATGACAAGCCTGAGCCTCGACTTCGCCCTGCCACTAAGGCACGCTCCAAGTACCGCAACGACGACTGGCGCGTGGAAAGTCGTGGTAAGGGGAAGGGAAAAGCAGTGGGTGAAACTTCCCAGCCAAGGAAGCGTCGCAGGCGCTCTACTCGACAGGAGTTTGAGGAGGATCTGCAAGAGCCAGAGCCGGCATCCAACGACACGTCCACCGAATTGTATACGGGGTCCTCAGTCCGTAGGTAAGTGCAAAGCAATGTCTGTTGTAATGTCGCACTCGACTTTGTTCGATGTAATACTTCCGTTTTCCATTTGATTATGACAAGCGCCAAAGGTCAACGATACTGTCTGACAGAACATCAGTGAAGACTGAGAACATCTTTGACAACATCAGGTGAGCCGTGCAGCACGTCTTGTGAGTTCTGTTGGTCGCTGATTCTGGCGTCAAAGTGGATTTCTAACTGAGGTCTCTTTGGGCGTGCTTGTGCAGCATTGACAGTGAGTCAGGGAGCAGCGATTCAGAGGAAGAAGAAGATGACACCATCGTCTTGGACGCCACCCCCAGCCCTGCCACGAAGAATCCAAGAGTGAAAGTGAAGAAGGAGACGCAGTGCAGGCAAGAGATACAGCCTAGGCAAGAGCAACACTGGAAGCAAATTGTCATGGTTGATAAGCGTGGCAAGCCATACGGGACCGGAGCTGACTTTCTAGCAGAGGAGGTGAAGAAATTTGCAAAGATGCTGAATCCACAATACGGGTGGTCCGACCAGCCCCTGGCGGACAAGCAACGCTTCTATGATCGCGTCTATGCTGGTATGTCATGTCCTTTGTTACAGCAGAAGCCCATTTGAAGGTACTCAATAGTGCATGTGAAAGAAGCCTGCGTGTTTGCTCAGACGTTGGCTGCCTCTGATAGTGTTGTACCCAGACACTTCCCACGACGTCGTACTTTACATTTTGACCTCATTATGCAGTCGAGGATTTACTTCTTCCTATTGAGTTCATTTTGCTCGTTCTGGTCCTCGTAAATGTTGTAAGCACATTAGCATTGCGTTGTGGTTGACACAGATTGGGAGGTTCGCGGACCTGCAACAGAGATCAACCCTGCATGGTTTCCGCAGTATGTGACGAAGACTCTGATCAATGTCCGACACAGCCTCATGAAGATGATTGATGCGAGTGTGGAGCGGCCACCGGAGGTGGATCCAGATGTGTGGCTCGCTTTGGAGGCAAAAAGGAAGACCCGGGAAGCACAGGAGAAGTCCGCAAAGATGCGCTCCATCTCCAAAGGCAAGTCCACAAAGGAAGCTCAAATGAGGGCCATCGAGAAGACCATGATCGGTGAACTCGTGAGGACTACATGCTCCCCTTTGTGTTCATTCTTTTCATTTTTGGACGCACTGCTTTACTTTGCAGCAGTCAGTGGGGTCTGCATTTCGGTATGTCAGCTACAACACAATCGTTGAAAAAGCAGTTGTCTTCGTAGGCGCCAGATGATTTCTTAGACGTCGGAGAGGACGTTGAACGTCTTGGAGGACATCAGCATACATTTACGGTTTTGTAGCATATCTTATGCTCTCCTTGTTTATTACACGTAACTCCTGCTGTTTCCATTCTTCTGAGTTCTATGAAGTTTTATTCAGTACTGATTGTCACTTTCTGTCGTATGTGACAGACTTTGTTACTGCACCGCATACCTTACGAAGGGGAGGTGAAGGAGGCCACTGAGAAGGAGTATGCTCGACGTCAGGCACAGCTCTGTAAGTCACCCACTGACTACTCAGAGGACATTAAGGACCTTCAGGCTTCGACTTCTGAGGTCGGCGGTAGGCTTGCCCAGCTGGAGCAGACAATCCGGCAACTGATCCTCTCCTTAGGCGACAAGGTTCCGCACGAGCAGTTGATTCTGCTAGCACCCGCCGGTGGTCCGCTCTGCCCGGTGGTAGTGGAGGCCGTTGCAGGTGCGGAAGATGTACTTCCAGACATCTCCAAGTACGCCGCAGCCGCAGCTCGTGACGTAGGTGATGTTCTTGAAGACAGCGTTGCAGACATGGAAGCAGATGTGGACTACCTGGTGAACAACATTGTGGACGACATCGACAAGGAAGATCATGCTGCAGTCGCGGAGGATGTTGAGCAACCTGCAGCAATAGACAAGTCCAATGGTGCGCCTATGGCAGTAGCAAATGAATCCGTACCTCATGGTAGCATGGCGTCGCAGGTACTGTCTGATCCCTACAGCATAGGGGTGAAGTCCGCCGCAGGAAGCACGGACGCTGAAACAACAGCAACTGAGGTATACATGGCATTTTTGGCATTTGCAGAAGCTTTGGCGTTGAACACGTTCCGTTGCAGTTGATGTTCACGTAGACGTCTGGAAGTGCACTCCTGTATTTCAGTTTTGGTTTCCTCATGACATGGTATATCTTCGTAAGTGGAGTGGCGTTATGACGGTTTTGTAGGTTCAAGCATTGCCGACATCGGTGTCTTCTTCTCGATCTAATTGGGTGACAAGGAACACGGTGCCAGCGAAGGCTACAAGGTTTGTTGCTCCCACCAAGACCAGCAAAGGAGCGGCACCAAAGTTTTCAAAGCCCAGCCCTCCTAAAGCAGCTGATCCACCCAAAAAGGGTGCTTCACCACGGAAAAAGTGAAGGCACAGGTTAGTTTGTACCATCTTTGCGTTCTAGAGATGCTGATGTAACTTACAAGTGTTGAGAGTTATGTCTGCAATCCCGTTGGTGACGTACATTGTGTTTCTATACGACAACTTTCAATCCTTTGACACCGTTGTGGACATGCAGATGCCGTCTACAGTGTCTTTCAGGACGGCTTCAGTCTTATATAGCACCATTGTGGACACGTACTCGTCGACCTCAGTGAGCGCACCATCATAGCCGATGTGGAAGTGGTTGTCCTCTCTAGCAGAGTTTCGGGGCTGAGGGTCAAGTATATATGATTAGAAGTGAGTAATCATAATTGTTATGGTGGCTTCAGCTTCATTTGTTGCAAACATTGGGCTGTTGTTGTAGGAAAGGTAGCATTTATACTTTGCCGTATGTCAGTGTCAATGGCAATTTGGAATTAATGTGATCGTCATTGGCCTATGTTTGAGTGCGCATCTCTAAGCACATACTCATGGATTTCCTCATGACACAGATCTTAATAATGGAGCAGATGCAATGGCAATCCCCTCAATTGTGTCCATGCAGCGTCACATTCTGCCTTGTCTTTGTCATGTCTTGTGGTATGTCTAAGCCAGTGTTGTGATGGACGTTCTGAATGCACACGTACAACGCGTGCGTCTTAGCCAGTGTTCACTATGTTGAAAAATATGCAATTTTGCGTTGTGAATGACGTCGCGTTCAACAAGTTTCAATTCACATCCGAACATCTCCGTAGTGGAAGATGTCATTCATGACATCACATTGTCACATGCCAGACCAAGTACGCCTCCGCGTCAACATCATGTAATTCACGATCTCGTCAAGTATGATGTCCTCAAACATCGCATGTGCCGTCCATGAGCATATTAACTCGGATGTTCACACCATTGTCGTAGACGTTACTGCTTGCATCTGTATGCTGCTCCAGACGTCGACAGAACAGTGCAACCTGTGTTGTCTGACACATTCGTGACTCCTCGGCAGCATGCAAAGCAAACTGTGATGTGGCCATCCATCGTGGATGTTAAAACCGTTGCACGTTTGTGTTTTCAGAAGCACCCCCCCTGTCACGAACAATGTCTGTAGTGACGCCATGAATGTCATGGCATGTCGCGTTGGAAACGGATGAAAGAAATTGGACATCTGTCTTTCCACTGAACGTGGCATTAAAAACATCCAGAGTAATACGAGCACGTCTTCGGAAGCATGGAATGTCTACAGCTCTGTCCATGCTGACATTGTTCAGGACGGTTTAACGTCGGAGTGGATGTCATGACGGACTTAAAAGCCTAAACAAAGTAGCCATTTTCAGGCCCGAAAACAGTGCCACGTCACATCCCAAAAACATGCCATGTCGACATGCCACGTCGGTGACGGAAAATGGATGAAAAAAATCCGACATGGCTTCCCGCGCTCACGTGGCATGACAAATGGCGGATCTTCAGAACCCCGTTGACTAATGTTTTTTTGGACATCACGAAGTTGACATGGCATGTCCGTCCAGATTTTCGATGTTTTTTGCATGTCAACCGCAACGCAAAAAAATGGATGTCTGATCAGACATAACCAGACATCAATTCAGACATCAGCATACAAAATTCCAGGATAAAAAAAAACACGAGTTTCTTATAGTGAGATCCGCAGATGTCAACTAGGATTGTGAATCCCGAAGCATCACAAGCGGCAGGCATACTTCTGACATGTGCTTGCCAACCGTCAACCTTGGAGACTGTTGATGTAGGCGTTCTCGACGAGGAGGTGGCGCAGACAGCTAGTGCTGATGGAGTTATTAGGAATTTGCTCGATGGGACAGAACCTGCCAGAGGGATGAATCAGACGGAGGTCAGAAGAGTTCCAGGTCCATCAGGGGATCACACGATGAACACAAGGACTGTGTTGGACATAATGAAGGGTCTGGAAAACTCAGATGAAAGCACAGGCCGCCAATCAGCTGAAGGGTGCCCAGAGCTTACTTTTGGTGGAGACCTCACGGGGATTGACGCCAACAGACTTGAGTTTGGGGTTCCCGCGACAGATGCCCCTGCACCAGGATCTGGAAACCGTAATAAGGGGGTTGGGGCGGGCACAGAGGCATCGTGGGATCCCCTGATCGTCCAGGAATCGGAGGTCGTCATGGCGCAGGTTGATCAGGCAGCAGGCGAGGATATTGACAGACATCTGGTAGGGTTAGCAACTTCTACATCAGGGGATATCACGACGGTCGCTTTGCAAGGTGTCTTGCTCACGGGAATTATAGTAGACAAACAGAAGGACACCCTCGTTGACTTGATACCCATGAGTCCGAGATTCAGAGGGAGGGTGGCTGTGGATATTGCTTCTGTCGTCTCCACTGTTGCATTGGAGGTGTCAAGCAAAGTGGCTCCTGGAAACGGTGAGGGAATTAACAAAGAAGTGCTGGAGGCCTTACCATATGAGGCCCCAAACATAATGAAATTGTGTGTTGTGGATGCGGTCAAATCAATTGCTGAATCTCCGAGTAATGATTTAATTGCGTTCGGAATCATTGATCCTTCGGATTCTACTGCACTTCAAATTAAAGAAGAAACAGCATACGCAAGCCGTAAGGCGAGCGCTTCGATTCGTGTACAAACCCTTCTTTAACTGGGCATTTCAGAATGGGCCGCATGCAGGACTGGAAGGAGGGGATCCAATGGATCAACTATTCTACGAGGAAGGCGATGAGGAAGAGCAAGTGAGCGACGACGACAAGGGGAGGGGGCCAATTACTGATGACAAATGGTGGGAAGAGTGAAATCACAGCGACGAGAGGGGGAAAGGGCCAACTTTTCAGGACGAGATAGGAAATCGGCAACGGGACGGTGATGAGGGCAAGAAAGCACTTCAGGGTGTCGACAGGAGCAGAGAAAGGTCTCCCCGAAAATACCTCCGACCCCGGATTCCCGGTAAGAAGCTAATCGTTTTTTAGAATGCTTATACTTGAGAACGGATTCTTAACTGGACTCTAATGCGTTGTTTGTCGGATTTTCAGCAGATTGTTGAGTCATTGAAGTCTCTCGTGAAGAGGTGGCGAAGCCGTTGAATAAGGTAGAACCGCGGCCGTATTTTGTGATCTTTGACCTGAATGGAGTTCTGGTTCACAAGACTTTCGATGATCGTAATAGACGTCGCTATGCTGTGCGACCGAGTTGCACACACTTCCTGGACTGGGTGCATAGGACTGTTAAGCTCGCATTCTGAAGCAGTATGACAAAACAGAATGCGACATTCGCTTTGAACCAGATGCTGTCCGGGGCGGTTGTGAAGCCGAAGGATGTGCATGTTCTCACGCAGGAGGACTGCACACTCTCGTCTTACAGAAACCGTCGTCGTCCGGACAGGCCTTACTTTCTAAAGGATCTGTCACACTTCGCCTGTAAGCTGAATTTGCGGACACAGGAAAATATTCTACTCATCGATGACGACCCATTAAAGAACCTCCAGAACGACTGTCATAGCGCCATCTTCCCCACCACTTGGGATGGTGACATGAGAGATGATTACTTAATGGGGAAGTTGTTTCTTTATCTCAACCAACTTTTCAAGTCACAGGAAGCTGTCCCAGCGTATGTTAGAGCCCACCCGCTTCCTCATGGTCAGCATCCGGAGATCCCATTGACCAGACCGGGGTGTGACATATTGAAGGGTGTAACTTAGATGTGGTTATTCTTCTGCGTGGGACTGGATCCGGAGATATCACGATCTCATTCTATCATACTTCATAACTTACTGTTTAATACTCTTGAACTCACTGTAAATTTTGTAAATGCATTTTTTAAATACTTGACATTCCCATTTCATATGAGTCATTTTAAAGTTTACTCATTTTGTAAGGCACATTGTAAATGTTATTGTATGGTTATATGTGAAATCCATTTGTAAGATAGAGGTATGATTTCAATTGGATATTTTTGACCTCCATAATTATCGTCGTGCGTGAATATACTAAGATGTGTTTGTATAGTATGCAAGTTCATTTCCTGTCGTGAGATCTCACGATGGACTGTAGGGGCGATTTTAACTGACATGTATTGTCGTACTCATTGTGCACAGTGTCAGTCTCTCTTCTTTTTTTTGTTAAATCGCATATCATGTTGCTGGGGATAATGAAATTGTATTTAACTCTGAAGTATTTTATTTTTGTTTCTCCGAAACAACTGATGGATCATTGCATTTAGAATGGTAAGCAAGATTGAAGCCATGACATATGGCATTAAGAAATTAGAGCAAAGTAAAGAGAAAAATGAAGAGAATGGAGCAAAGGGAAACATGAAGACTAAGTGAAGGAGCAGAGTGGGGGACCTACACTCCAGCAATCCCCATCACGTCTGATGACAATGGTAAGGTGTCCCATCACGTCTCGCGAAGATGGGGGAATGCTGGGAAGCGGTATCTTCAGTAGATTTTATTAGTATGGGCCTCATAATGTTTAGCTGCTTAGTTCAATCAGGAGATCGCACGATCTTTCCTCTTGCCGTCCAAGGAATTTAATGGATTACCATGTACTTGTCCGATAGTACAAACAGTTGTGCGTCTTTCGTCCCCGTAATATCCTCCATTTTGGTTTATGTAGTAGGGGATGATAGTTGTAGTTGTGCTTCTGCAATTTGTTGGGCGTGTTCTTCCTATTGTCAGCAAGACTTCACCCTAAAACCGCTGAAGTCTTGATTTGAATTTGTTTACGTAATCTTGTCTCTATGGCTTGATCGGGAGATCTCATGGTCGTGTGACTTTGCCTCTAATGGATACTCTGAACTTTGCAATTCTTTCGCTGCAATGTAATGCAGATCCTTCTTTTCTTTTGTATTTTGGATCTTTTATTATTTATGCCTAATTTCACTTTCTGTGTTTAAAAGAATCATTTATTTGCATGCCTCACTAGTCTTGCATTTTTGGACTATAGTCACATTCTACACATAATGTTAACTTTCCTAAGCTCATCTGCAAATGAGATTTTCACTTGATGTTCTCTTTTCTAATCCGCCAATTCTATTCGATACGCGGTTCTATAGTAATGCATAGTGATCGTGATATCTCACGATCATTCGACATCCTCTTCTGTCTTTACATCATTTCTGTGTGCTGAGATGTACTTGGTCTTTGCAGAAGGCGATGCTCCTTGTACTGACTGGGGATCTCTGCGTTAAGGGCGGTGTGGAGGATCTTCCACAGAATATACAAATACGGGCTGGCTTCCACGATCTTCTGCGATATCTTGTTGAAGAAACTCACTGTGGCTTGTGGGCGGCAGTGCAACCTTCGACATTAGCTGTTCTCCTTCGACGTATTCTATCGCTGGAGATTCTTTCAAGGTTCCTTTTCTTTTCTGGATCCGACAATCCATGCAAGAACCAACTGTATCCGCGGCGTCATGCACTACTGAGGACTCTTTCAAGTAATCCTCGGACGCGCAGGGTACTCTTGAATGACACTGTCGTAATGCTTGTTCTCGATCCTCTGAATTGGGCACGTCCGCATTTACTTCAACCGGCGTTGCATGTGAGGGATGATGTAGATACTTCAGATTGGCAATGTGCACACGTTATAGGACCGCGCTTTGATTGGTCGTGGGCCCAGAAATAAGCATAGGTTCACATGGAACTAGTGGCACTTATTTGATTGGCACCCATTTGATTTGAATGGCACGTATTTGTTGCATCCAAATGATTATAAAGTCCTTTTCGCTCGTTATCACTTGGGTTGTGCAGAGTCATTGCTTTGGCTGTTTTGTATTGTGTTTTCAAGTAGTGGGTTCGCCCTATTCGTTTCACCAAAAAGTAAAAGATGATTATGAATTGGTGAATCCACCTTCTGTATTTCACTGTTATTACAACTTATCAAATGTCCGTAACTGCATGATTGTTTTGCCTCATCACATCTTTCTTCTTGGATAATGCTCTGCGAAATATGTCGTAACATCTCCCGGTCTGTAATGTCGCATATTAAAAGCCAACCCTAAATACGAAGGCACTCCTTACAGTAAATATGGGAGTTGACATCATCCAAAATGCATCAATTTGTTCCTACACTTTAAATCCAAAAGGGATACAATTCCACTGCATCAACAATCTCCCGATGACTCCACATCCTAAGGCGGTTTAAGCCTCCATCGAAAGGCATTGCGGCCTCAGTTTACATAAGATCAGGATATCCTACGATGCCCTAAACCTTCACAAAGTCCAGAATTCCCGCTAAAGTCCAGAAGTAGTTAAATGTGGCATATGTAAAACTTTGATTCATTCTATTTGGACTACTAGTGAAAAAGTTGTGGACATGCTTGGTTCTTGGACAAACTAAGCATCTTCTTCAAAAATTAATTTGTGCAAATTTGGGGTCTGTTAGGAGTGGAATAGTGACTCAACATTTTTTTGAAAAATCAGAGCTGCTGAAGATGATAAAACCACAAAAATCCCACAAGTAAGGGAGGTGCGTAATTAATTTCTGGAAATTATAGTATACCTAAGTATTCCCAGCACTCAAAACTATATCCGCAAGTCTGCTAGGATCGACGTGCAAGGTAACGGACAAGTGCCTGTCCGCGTTGTGGCGTTCTCTGTTATCTTCTACAGGTCTCCTGTGCTACGAACTGCCGGTGGAGAGGTCAATAAACAAAGGGCTACAACAGTCGTTTGATCCAAGTACTGACAAGACAACTCCTTCAATGAACAAGTGGTCCAATGTGGGACGCCAAAATTTTGGTCCAATTTTTGGAACACCTCAGTCTGCAGGTGCTGCACTTGGGGCCCTAGTTGAGACACTCGGGGCCCTTAGATGTAGCACTTGGGGCCCCAGTTGAGACCCTTGGGACCCCAGGTGTAGTACTTGGGGCCCCAATTGAGACCCTTGGGACCCCCAAGTGTAGTGCTTGGGACCCCAATTGAGACACTAGGGACCCCAGGTATTTTTTTGTAAATAAGTATGAATTTTAAGACTTTGTCATTGTAACAAATGGTATTATTGAGTACCACTCTAGTCATTCTGAAATTTTTCTTAAAGCAAAGTATATTTGGATATTGAAAAATAGAACTCCCAAAAACTGAACTTGCAATGTTTCTAAAATAGGAAATGACATTGTTATAGGATTTTATTAGGTAGATCACTTTTTGTAATTTATGGTATACACCTAAGTGAAGAAGGTATTTAATTTGGAGCTATTTACCTTATTTTTTGTATATAAGGTGATTGTATTTTTACAGAAATGATACAAGGGGCATATTTCTAGTACTCTATATTTTATGAGAATTCATTCATTTTAGTTTGTAAATGGAGCTTCCTTATATTTAAATTTAGTGTCCAAATTTTTGTAAAACCCACACTGCTTTACAAATTTTTTTTCCTTCACAACATATAAATATGGAGTGTATACAGTGGAACCAACAGCAGTCAATTGAATTCAAGTGACATTGACGAAGTGGTATTTTGAAACCCGTAAAGGCCAATAATTCATGAAATGGACAATTGAAAATTTAAATAGATTCATATGAAGTCAATATTGGTTGGATGTTCACAAAATTTTGATGGAAGGTGTAAACATGTATTCCCTTAGTAGTTTGATTATACTTTTATTTTTCTAATTGGATCCCCAAATGAAAAGTAAAGCTTCTAAAATTGTTTTAGCAAACTGGGCAATTTGGGCATCTTCTGGAGCATCTTTTGTGAAACTGCTCATAAGCATTTGAGATTTGACATTTATGTAACCATAAAATATGGCATACAATTTTTTAATAAAATTTGGTTCACAAGTCACATTCTAAGAGGAGTCAAAATTTATTAGCTAGATGAGTGCGACTTCAAGAAAAAACATTGTCTTTTAATTTTGAGCCCTATTATATTGCAATTAATAATGTCGAAGTTTCTTAAAAAATTTGTACATATTCCATTTTTTTTTCTAATTTTTTTACCATTTGGATTTCAAATAAAAAATGCCCTCATCGAATAAGAAATCATAAAAGAAATGACTTGTATATGGCTAATGCACTATTCCTCCTCTCATTGCGAAATGATTTAAAGTACATCAGTCTCCATATTTGCTTTTGAATTTTTTGGTGAGTAAACCTAATAACATATTCCTATAAATACTCAAAGTCAACATTTTGTGCAGAGAATTAAATTGTAGTCCAAAATGTTTCAAAGTTTGCTTACCTTACTTTCTATGTTTTAAAGAAAATTGCACTTCAAAATTTATAATCTTATAACCCATATAATGAAATGGGCTAAAATTTTTCCATGCATTGCTAATATAAATGGTTCATTGTTATCCAATTGAGGGGTCTTTTTTAAATTAATTTTTTCTTTGAGACAATGCATGAAAAATTGACAATTTTGGATATTCTCTCTTCCAATATAATTTCTTCTCTTTATGGGTTAATAACAAATTAACCATTAAATACTTCAGAATCCCTATTGAAGCTATTATATGAACATTCCATCTAATCGTAGTTATTGAATAGATATGGCTTTGAATATTGAATGTAAATGGACTATAAAATGTATCTTCATGTTGTATAATTCTCAGTTTTATGAACACGCTAAGGTATACCCAAAACAAAGAAAATTACTATTTCTACGACGTTTGTAAAAATAAAATAAATTAAAATTTTGGAACTTAACCACAGGATCTTGTACTTTCCTTGTTTGAGATCATGTGATGAAAATTTCATGAAGTTTGACCGTCCAGATTGAGAGATATGTGCATTCAAAGTTGAAAAAACAAGTTTTTTTAACACTAGCCTGCAATTTCAAATGACTTTGACTGTCCCTTGTGGAAAATATTTGCACTGTGGAATTTGAATTAAAAATTTATTGTATTGGAGAATTGAGTTGGAAGTCTAGGAAATAAATTTCGAAAAAGAAAAATATAGTCTTCATACTTAAAAAAATTGTTAAGTAGAAGTAGGTCCAAGATTGAAAAAAAAATAGATTGTTAGTAGCTCTTAGATGGGATTGAAATACAATAATCCCAACGGTGAGATTGTTCTAACAAGCAAACTTAAATTTTTTCAAACAATTTTTATTGAAAAATTGTGAAAATTGCATTCGGAATTGAATCCTATGAATTTTTTTTTTTAAGTAATGCTCCAATTGTCCAAAAAATAAGTTTATTCATAACTTTCACATTACTAATCCAAATGGAATGACTACAAAGCTTCACATGTAGACAAAAATATGATCTGCAAGCAAAAATAAATAAAAATTTAATTTCAAGTTTTATGTGGATTTAGTTTTTTGCCCACCGAGCAAAAATTTAAGCTTTTTGTAGTATAACTTTTGCATTGAAGCACTGATTGAAATTTAAATTACATTCCAACAAAGCTTTAAGTATCCTTATCTTATGTGAAAGTTTCAAAAAGTTTCACTGAAAATTGAGATCATAGGAACTTGCCGAAATTCCAAATTGTCCCCCGAGGGGACAATGGGCCATTGGGGGTTAGGTCTATGTGAAGATTAATTTTCTTGGAAAAATTATTGCAATACTGAAAGTCTAAAACTATACAATAATAACACAGTAATCATTTAGAAACTTAAATTACAACAGTACCCACCTATGTCAAATTCAAAGTTAATACATACAAAAAACAAGCACTACTTGCAATTCAGCTTGTACACTAAAATAATTTAATAAATATATAAATATATTTATTAACAAATTGATATGCAACAGTATTGCAACGAACATGAATCATTAAAAATTGTTGCAATACTACAGCAATAACGATTCTATATTGTTTCAATTACAATGCAAAATTGAAAAACGACCCTAAGCAATACAATTTCAAGAATGAATCAATATTGAAAAATCTGGTCCCAATTTCAATATTGCAACATGTTTGCTAATATAAATGGCTACATTCTATTCAATTGCAATATATCTGCAATAACTCCTTAAAAGCAGTATTGCAACAACAGGTATTGTTTCAATGATGTTTCAATATTGAAACTATTCACTTTCTGTATTGCAAACAAAAGTGATTGCAACAGTACTGTTTCAGTACTGTTTCAATTGTTATGATGTAAATATATGTTCGAGGCCCGCTTATCCGAGTCCCAAGCCGACAGGTTGAAGTGGGACTTCGGAAGGAGCCATGAAGGATCCTTAGCAAGCGCAAGGGAACTGAAGTCTGGGAGACTTTCACCTGCTGCGGATCCTTCACAGCTCCTTCCTAAGTCCCTCTTCCGCTCCCCCGGGCGGATCCTTCACTTTCAGGAATCTACAGCGTATCTACAGCGTATTTCAGGAATCTATCGCATTGTAGGCTACTTTCGCGGTTTCAGACTTTCGTCGGATACTCGGATGTGTGGCACCGACTGAACGCGGGTGTCACAATCGCGGCACTGCCGTATGGGTTGGGACGGAATCTGCAGAGGATTCTCTCTGAAAGGACGGAGCCTATGACCACGAAGCTGAACCCCAGAATTTTTAAATTTTTCTTTAAAAAATGAGGCGGAATCACTCAACAAGGGAACTGGTCCCATTGGAAAGCAAAATTCTCAAGATTTTTTCCGGAGAGAATCAGGACACTTGGTAATCGCTGAAAGACACTTGTGTTATCCCAAGCAACTCTGCCATAAGGTGGGTACACCCAAAACCGCCACTTTTTGCTATTGAGCCTAGTTACTACTATTAAACTGGTCAAATTTTCATATATTCTTGTTGGAAAGTGAAAGGAGGTTCCAACGCACCAAAGAACGTGGCATTTGGACACCGTATGCAAAAGTTATTAAGGGTCAAAGTTTGTTTCTGAAAGCGCTCCATCCAAATAGGTACATAACTGATTTTGGAAATGTACAAAACCTGTAGATGGCACTTTAAGGTCAGGTGCCATTTTGGGGGTGCCTACCTTAATCACTTCAAGCGGTCCTGCCAAATCAACTTTCGCTACTTGCTTAACCCATAAACACCACCAAGGACATTTTTTGGTCGATGAATGACAATGAATCTCTCCCTCGACGATAGAAGTGCAACTATTCATCCTTCCAATTTTGTGTGAAAAGGGAAGATCATCTATAGTAGTTTGTCTTCCAATTAGTGCTTTTGCATTAGTTTAATCCAACAATTCACATTGTGACAAAACAGATGATTTTCACGGTTATGAGCTCGTCGTTTAAGGGTTAAGCTTTATAAGATGGGTTGATGATGATTGTGGAATCATGCCATTGGCTTAAAAAATGCGAAAGCACTCATTGGAAGTCAAACCACTATAGAAGACCTCTCCTTTTAATACAAAATTCTGAGGATGAATAGTTGCATTCTGTCTTATATGGAGAGATTCATCAACCGAAAAACGGCCGCAACGTTATTTAAGGGTTAAAATTCCATAAGCTCGTGTAGAAAAGGACTTGATTTTGAGCAATCCAACTAAGTATGCCTAAGTGTAAGGTCTCAAATGAAGATCCGCATCCTTCACCCCAAAAGGACGGGCACCGAGGAAATCAACCTTTGGTACCATGTGAATCATTTGCTTAAAAAAAATAGAGTACTCAGTAGAAGTCAAACGATTGTGCAAGACCTTCCCTTTTATACAACAAATGTTTCAAGGATGAACATCTTTACTTTATCCTACATAGAAAGATACTTTCATTCATCAAACACTTAGTGTCCTTGGTATCTTTTTTGGATTAAATTTGGAAAAATGTGGCCCTAATGACCAAGGTACTATAGTCACCAAAATACTCCGATTATTGGACCAAATGACCAATAGGTGCATTCTTATTTCTGCAATTAACAATGAAGTCATCCATCAAATCTTTTAGGTCCTTACATGGTTGACTTACATGAACAAGGGACTAGTCAATCCAAAATTTATCAAATTTTTAGATGAATGGATGCATTCTATTGTTCCTTTGAAAGTCATTCATTAGAATATTCTCAAAATTGAATCAAATTTATAGACTAAACCACTTCAAAATCTTTTATTTTTAATTTCCTTGTTTTTTCATTTTGTGGCTATTTATGAAGGAAATTTATTATTTTTATTTATGATAGAAGTCAAAAGAATTCTTAAGATGTTTTTGTGAAATTGTGAAGAGATTGTTGGATTCAAATTCTAAAGAGAAAGTGAAGAAAATTTAGATTAAATTTAAAATGCAAGTAAGAGAAATCAATCTGAGATTTTGTCCATATATGTATATAATTGTGTAGAACATCATAATTATTGTAAAAACAAAATTTATTTTCTATTATTAGACAATCAATAGACCAATTATAGGTCCAAAGCTCAAATTAAAACATTATATTTAAAGATAGTTTTAAAAACCAAATTGGAAGAGAAAATAAATTATTAAAACTTCTTTTTATTAGTGGAGCTCAAATTCGAAAAAGACCATCTTTAAGGATAAAGTTCAAAATAATTGAATTGAAAGAATAAAATGTGGTTGTATTCACTTAATGGATCTACAGATAATTAAACATGTCTTTTTGTAGGATTCTTGAAAATATCAAAATGAAGTGATGTCCAAGACAATCTATTGCAAGTGCTCTACCTTTTCAATCAACTCCTCTCCAAAAATTTAGATGAATTTTCTTTTATCCTACAACATTTATTAAAGTCATCCAAAGGACATAAATAGGCCGTGGCATCATTTCCAAAGCTAACCTACATGCTGTCTATTACGGAAAATTTCCTAACAGATGATGAGAGCCCCTCAACCCCTCGACATTTACTTTTTCTTGGTCTTAGAATCTTTGTGGTCCATTACCCTTTTTTTAATAAAAATACTTGCAACTTTGAAAGGAACCTACTCCAAGTTGTTTTGTAATTTTTTAATCCTCACATAAAATTCTATGAATTTTCAAAGTTCATAGCCTAAATAACTTAATATGACACTAATTTAAACTCCCCTAATACGAACATCCTCAAAGCATATCAAATGCTCCACTAATTTACTATGAATGGTTGCTCAAAGATATCTTCAACTCTAGCTAGTTGTTCTTCAAAACTTGTGGAGGTTTTGAGTGACTAGACCATAAAGCTATTCAAGTAACAAATGTAGAAGGGAGAAAATAGAAGGTATTGGCACAATATTCACTTGATGTTAGTAATAATTAATAGTAGTGATTCCAATGATGACCTTTAGTTTGGAATTGATTTAGTTGATAGTTTTTATACATTGATTAAAAAAAATTTCTTTTGATGATTATAGGGTCCAATTTTGATGTGTAATTTTGATGTGTAATTTTGATGTGTCATGACTAAATTGTCATAATTTTGAAGTTAAACGTCTAAATGTCTAATTGATTACAATTGAAGCCTTGACTTTGTTGGAAGTCATTTTTTCATTAGCAAAAGAATTGGGTCTCAAAGAGGCTACCAAAGCTAAACCAATAGTGTACAACATGGCAAATATATAAAATTGGAAAAAAAATTCCAACTTAAAAAAAAATAGCTTTCCAAAGTGACACTTGATATTTTTCACGTCAACGTTGGTGGTCCAACTCTAGCGGCCCTCTTGAGGCCCCATTCTTTCTCTAATGCTATCCTTTCATTTACATTTGGATTTTGAATATATAGACACTTACACCACATAGAACAACTCCAAATTTTCCAAAGTGTAGCTAATCTCAGAGTTACAGAAGTTATGTGATTACATCTCTCAAAAGTAAATATAATATTTTTGTTCAAGTATAGTTGCAAAATAGAAGCATACAAAGAAACTTTGAAGTTTGTACAAGTGGTTATACGCCTATTCTTTTGAGGTTAACTTTGAAAGGATAAATCCACGACAATTGATTTCAAGCCTCATTGTGTATCATATTGTTTGCTCCCATTTTGCAACTACTCAACTAAATATGAATAAAGAATTATATTTATTTCTCAGTTATGAAATCATATATCTACTACAAGTCATAAAAGTTTCAAATTTGTTTGGAAAAAACTGAGATTATTGTGAATTTTTTTTTTTAAATATGAAAAAAATTCATATCAAATATCAAATATAGTCGAAAAATCTAAAATTTCCACAATAAATGTATATTATAGTGTATACCATCATTGTATAAATCAAAGTTATCTTGTTATTCTGAATTAAAAAATCAACAAACCATGGATATAGGCTCAAAGTTCATATTGCTATATAGGTAAAAGCACACTATGGTTGTCCAAAATCGTAGTCATGGCAAAATTTCTATACAAGATGAAAGTTTGAAGTCAATTTTTCTATAGATTTTGTGACTTAAAAAATAAATAAAAAATGGATCAAAGTCTTATATTTTGCATACATTGATAATTGTCTAGCAAAAAGTGAATTTCATCTATTATTGAACATATGGAATAAAAGCATTAAATGTTTGTATTGTCACAGATTCATGTTTAGCACTGTTGTATTTTTTTTGACTAGTTTGGAATTTCATTCTTACAATTCAAAGAGCTAAATCCAACGTCCTAATGCTTGAGTACTTAGACTAGGCACTAAATTAGTGTTTTAGGACCTATATAAGAAAATATCCCAGCAAATGTGTGATTTTATGGCTAAAATTCAAATCAAGAGTTTATAGCAAGAAAAGGCCAAAATACACGACAAAGATGATATGTGGTTTAACCCCTAAAGGCCCATTTGTTCCCTCGGGGGACAATTTGGGTTTGGGTAGGTTCCTGTGACCTCAATTTTTAGAGAATTTTTTTGGGATTTTTTGAGGTTGTGCGGTTTTGCAAAAGCTTTGTGGATATATAATTATTATTTCAATTGGTGCTCGAGAGAAAAAGTTATGCCAAAAATAGAGTTTGGCGGGCAGCAGAAAAAAATCACAGAAAGTCAAAATAAATTTCTTAAATATTTTTTTCAAAATCTATGTCTTTTTGTCTACATTTGAAGCTTTGATTCATTCTATTTGGACTAATAATGAAAAAGTTATGGACAATCTTAGTTTTTTGGGCAATCTAAGCATCTTCTTGAAAAAATAACATTTAGGATTCATTTTTGAATGCAATTTTTACAATTTTCAGAAAAAAATTGTTAGACAAGGTTGAGTTTGCTTGCTAGAACAATCTCACCATTGGGATTATGGTATTTCAATTTTGTCTTAGAGCTATTAAAGATTTAGTTATTCCTTCAATCTTCAACCTACTTCTACTTAACAATTTTTTAATGAATAAAAATTTAGTGTTTTTTTCTTGAATTTTTTTCCCTAGATTCTCAACTGAAGTATTCAACATGTAAACTTAGAAAATCAAAATCAACAATACAAAAAATTTAAGTTAAATAGGTTCAAAGCCCAAAAATCTAGTCAAGCAAGGTGCAAAAAAACTTGTTTTCTTCACTTTGAATGCAAATTTCTTGCAATCTATTTGGTCAAAGTTTCTGAAATTTCTTGCATACATTCTCATACTAGTCTAGTATAAGATCCTATGGTTAGATATGCAAAAAAACAAACAATTTTTATAGTTTTTTGGTCTTTGCAATAGAAGTGGCAGTTTTGAGTGTGTTTTGATGGAGAAAAGGCCTCGGGGCTTCAGGGGTTAAGCATCTTCCTCTTTAGAAAAGTCAACAGTACTATAATGAGGGAATTTGCAATACTATTCATTGAAATGTACTCAAACAACTTCCAAAAAAAATTGGATGAAAAAAAATATTTTTTTATCATCCTACAATCTTAAGTGAAGTCATCCGAAGGATGTTTTGCATCCTCAACAATGTTTCAGGATTAAGGATGAAATTAATGAATGGCAACTAATGCCTCATTTCATTATGAGAATTACCTAAGGCTTGATTGCATGTTTAAACTTTGAAGACAGTACTTAGCATTACTTGCAGGCGTTAAGGTAAACCATCTCATTGCGGTTAGAATTTTGAGACCATCCCATTGTGGTCAAAATAATAATGATGGTGTACATTTGAGAACTCAAATGTACACCACCATCAACATTTTGACCACAATGGGGCCTACTCAAATTTTGACCACAAATTCCGCAATGGGATGGTTCACCTTAGTTGAAGAATAGGGAATTTTGTTAAGATGGAAATATTCCATATGCCATTTCCAGACAGGACAATCTGAACCGCAAAAGTGACATCTAGGACTGGTACAGATTTCAGACCATGCACTCTAAACTGTAAAAGTGCCAAAGTTTGTGAATTGGCACCATTTCAAACGAAATTCCCTATAGGAGGACCTCATTCACACCAAAATTGCATAGACCTTGCTTCAGTCCAATTTCACATACCATAACATTCCTCAGCATTTGTGCAAACTTCGACCCTTCTGCCACAAACAGGTGAGAGCCACAAAGGTCGAGAGCATCCATGGCACTCAGTGAATGCGCAGCACCGCAACACTGCCTCTCTCCCTCCTGCGACTCTCGATCTGTACCTCCACCTAATGGTTAAGGTGAGCTTCAGATTGTGCATAAAACACGTTTAGATTTCCTTTTCAAAGATGATGGGGGCAGCTCCTCAAGAATGTAAAATTTGAAAAGCAAAAATTGCATACCGACAACTGCAGTCTAAGTTTGCGCACAAAACGAATCCAGCCACATACATTTAGTCACTAGATCCAATCCTGAAACGACCTGTTCACATAAGCTAAGTTGACAACTTCAAGGTAGGAGGTCCATAAAGTGCTCAGGTTCTAGAAGCATTCTCTAACACAAAGGTACATTTTGCTTTTTTTATTGCACCAGAAATGTACAAATAGTGTACATTTCAGGAGGTGAAAGCTTTTAGAGCCATTGTGTCTCAATTTCAACAAATTCACAACTAATTTCACAAAGCTCCAAAATGATATAGAACAACTTGGGTTACATGCCAATTCTAGTTGTCTTTCTAGGAAAATTCAATGAAAATTATTTTTCAAGAAGTTTAACCTCCTCCAAATTAATTCTCTGGCCTTAAATGGATGCTTTATGGACCTCCTACCTTAGTTCCTGCATAGATGTACCACAAGTTCAACCCAACTCATAATTGGTTGTTGACTTTTCAATGCTAACGTGGTACCATCCCATTCGCAACCCATCAACATTGCCATCACAAGTTGCAACCCATAACCTTCTTTCCTTCCAACTTGCTTCCTACACCTTTGGATCATGAAGATTGAAGATTGTGATTGAAAAATGTAGAACCGATTATTCGCTGCTAAATGCACGTCACCACGTTTCCCACTGTGAGACTCTGCCTACACTGTACAGAGTCTAGATCGAACTAGTCATACTTCAAAACAATTGTGCGTTCCAAACCCGTGACCAGCACAAATGCATGCAGCATTGCAGCGCAACTTCTGCCCAGCCCGAAAATCTGTCGAGCATAAGCCATGTATAAATGTGATGAGCATGTGCCAGATGAGCATTTGCTAGGTATAATATACATGTACGCCACTGGTTACATATCTGGGTCATTTCTATTACGCTAATTTTCAAAAAGGAAGGAAAAAAACACACCCGGGAGAGCACCCCGTTCAATCAGTGTAAGCGCACAGCAGAGTACACTGCTTACGATGCACTTCCCAAATTAAGTTCCCCATCAATTGTGAGATTCTGCCTACACAAAGAGTCATACTTGAAAAACAGTTGTTTGTTTCAAACCCGTGACATGCATTCCAGTGCAACAGAGCTTCAAAAACATGCTCTGAAAAAGTGCCAGTTCGTTCCAATTTCGCCATTCTCACGACTTTGGGTGGCTGGCTGGCTCCTGATTACTAGAGCCCGCGTGATGTGCAGGCGCGGGATGCTACTTCCCGAGGTGCTCCTTCCCCGAATGAATGGCGTGCCGGACTAAACCAGCCAGCAAACGTACCGGTCCACCAACAAGCAAAAGTACCGGTTTAGGCCTGCGTCTACCGCCCCCGTGCGCTCCTCCCGCCATTCTCTTCGCCTGCCTCCTCGCGGGCTTTCTGTCTCTCCTCCCCAGGGGATCCTCCACACCCATCCCTACTGGCCCCGCCATCCCGCCCGCCATAGACGGTGTCATGACTGGGTACCCCGTTACAGGTGCGCCTGCATAGGCCGGGGCTGGGTACGCCATGGGCGACACTCCCGCAGCTCCGCTGCTACTGCTCGCTTTGTCTGTTTGATGTGATCCACCCGCCTGTGGAAGCCGGGCCGCAAACCCATAGTCTTCACCATCGGGAGCATATTCAGTACTGAGCTGCTGATAGCGCTGCTGCTTCGACATGGTGAGTCCTCTCTCTCTGCCTCTCTCCGCTGTGGAAGTATCCTCAACCAGAAACTTCCAAGATGAATTTGCACCAGGAACTAGGGGTATCAGCGAAACCCTATTGCGAAATTAATCTAGTGTATCCGTCGCGAGAAGGGAAAATCCGCGGCGCGAATTGTTTCTCTATTGGCAACAACCGTAATTAATACGGGAATGGCAATCCGGGAAGCAAGTCTTCTAAGTAGCAGAATGAACTCTCTTAAGTACTCTCTACTACCTCCGAGAATTCGAAACGCAACCCTGCAATTGATCGAGCAAAGTGAAAGGTACGTGGAGATTTCGAACTGTCTGGTCCACTCAGGCAATGAATCTGCAGGCGGGTGAAGAGTGGAATGTGATGAGTTCAGTTTGTTTGCAAATATATGTTGAAGGCCAGAGTTTCCACTCAAGTCCAAAGCCGAGTTGCAGGAGGAATTGGTGAAGGAGCTGTGAACGTTCCGCGGTACCTCCGGGGAAGCTTTGTGAGGGCATCGTGATTGACTTGCGGAAGAGCGCGGCAGGAGGAAGCCATACAATGGGTGCATTGAAGGCTACTTCCAGCGGTGATTGGCTCGGGAGTCGGGACCGACAAAAGCCGTGGCCTTGAGAAGCTACCTGGTACTAGAAAAGCGCTGAATAGTCCCACGCACATGCATGGAGGTGCGGACTGCGGACGGAGCTGCCTGCAGGGGATGGGAATCGTTGATCGGACCCGGCCACAGCGGAACTGAACCTCTGCAGAACTTCAGATGCACAGCCATTCTGCATAAGGTAGTATGCTCTAAGCGCCACTTCACACTATGGCCAAAGGTCGAGAGGTCGTGGGTATCCACCAATCAAATTTTAAGAAACTAAAAGTTCAGCCTCTCAACCCTTCACACCAGAAGGCACAAGTCCAAAGATCATCGCCCTCCAACTACCTCCGTGGCAATAAATTGCCTACATGGTGACGGACTCTCAAAGAAAGTTTGGGTCGACTAAAAATGGAGACCAAAACTATTGTTAAGAGGCTATCAACTTATGATAGGATCTCAACTGTTAATTGGTAGGTGGGAGTTCATTGCTAAGAGTTTGGGCTTTGGGCTTGGCCTTTGGAAGCTTCACACTTTGGCCATCAAAGTTGAGAGGCCGTGGGAATTCATTGCCAAGGGTTTGGACTTTGGACTTGGCCTTTGGAGGCTTCACACTATGGCTGGCCAAAGGCTCCAATTCCTATATTTTATTGCCTATTTATTGCTCATTTCTTTGGACTCTCAACAAAGTTTAGCCACTCAATCCCACAGCCTCTTGACTTGGTCGGCCATAGTGTGAAGCAACCCTAAAAGCGAGCATGTTCTAAACACAGACCCTATTTAGAAATGAGTGACATATTGCTTGAAATATCTATTACTGTCAATAATACGTTAGATAGGCTTAAGTGGTCACTTTAAGAGCAGACTACCTTAGAAGCACCTAAATGTAACACTTATTCAAGATTTGCAGATTTTGAGGGTAGCTACAAAATAAAATGATGTGCATTTGTTAGGAAATGGTTTAGGAAGCTAACAAATTGGTTTTGTATTTTTTTGAGCTTGTATGAATATAATACAAATTTGTGAAAACAAGTGTGTAGACGCACCTATGAGTGGAGAGTAGCCACTAACACAAAAGTCGATACGAAATCACCCAAAAGCAACGAACCATAAGCTTGTATCATGCTTGTTTTATTGGTCAACACAAAACCCACCCCCATCACAATGACACATTCATGTAAACTCACCTATCATCATTAAGTCCACCTATGCATTACTTAAAAGCTTATTTTAGGTGTTATAAAACAGCTTCTATTACACTTGGGTATTCCTACCGGCTTATAAGGTAGTCTGCTCTGACAACAACCATTTAAGAGTTGATTGCCTTTGGGGGGAAGCTAAATTCCTTAAAACAATTTTCACTAAATTTTTGTAGAAAGAAAGTGGAATTGGCATCTAATCACAGCTATTTCATTTTTTTTTTACCTTCATGGAATTAGTTACATTTTTTTGAAGTTGAAATGCAGTGGTCACTAAAAGCGACCACCTCTTGAAATGTACATTGTTGATAGCTTGGTATATTGAAAAAAGCAAAATGTACCTCTCTATCTTGATTGCTTTTCGAGCACAATCACTTCAATTAGAGCAAACTACCTTAACCACATGGACAATGGTTATCCCTAGTGGATTTTTTTCCATGCAAACAATACACCATGTAGTAAATGGAGGATGTTCCCTCTAGATTTAGACCATTGTGACTGTGCCACAACATTGAAGTCTAACCCTGTGAGGCCCAAAAAATAACATTGGTCCTCTCCATACTGGAAAGATATTGTATTTTGCTAAATGCCTACAAAGAACTTATTAGTTAATTCAAGGATTAGAGGTGGTTGGAGAGCCATATATGACAATTTTGTTTACATAGTAGGGGGGCCTCTATTAAGGATGCAATAGGAATCCATGCCTCATTGGTAAATAGTTATGATGGTTTTGGATCCAAGATGGCTCGGTAAAGGTTTGACCTTTTCAAATAGGGTTTCAACATGTGGGGGGGAAACTACAATGTTGTAGTTTAAATGAAGTGACATTTTGTAAAAACGGTCAAAATGTATGGCTTGAATTAGAAAGACATTTGAAACTATACAGATGCAAATTATTTTTCCTATGAGTACTTTTCCCTTAGTCCCATAATACTAGTCCCTTTTGTTTCTTTCAAAGGGGCCTCAAGGATGGAAATAAAGTTTTTTCATTTGATTCTTTTAGGAAAATTTCTTAAATCAAATTTTAGCCATAATAATGATTTTTTTTAAATTTGAGATTTTCTAATGGAATGAAGCTTATCAAGTCTAGTTTTTCTTCTAGTATGAAATTTTGAAAAATTCCTAAAATTCAACATTTTATTGCAAAAAATAATTTTAATTTAAAAATATACCACATGTATACATTATAGTGTAGATCATCTACAATTATGTTTTGAAGCCTAAAATTGCTTCAAAATACTCGTACATAGAGCATTAGAACAAGCCAAAAAATTTCATCTACATTGGACTTTTGTACAATCCAATGGGTGGAATATATATTAAATTAACTTTTTCAAGTACATCTTCCTCAATTTCAGAGTGAAAATCTCCATCCAATGCAAGTTCAATGTGCCTACACTTCAATAAGTAGGCTTTTAGCCCTTCCTACAAGAACTGATTTTTTTGCCTTTCAAAACTAATGGTGCGTTAGTAAGTATTCTGGATGAGTTGAGCTAGAATATAGCTTGAAAAAATTTAACCAAAAGAACTTTCATATTCATCATAAAAAATAATAAAGTGGAAGGTAGTATTAGATGAAGAAATACTTAAACCACTAATTACTTTGACAGGAAATTGGGAATTGGGAACTCAGATGGTGAGATTGTTCCAGTAAGCATTACATCATGTTCTTTGTTTTGGGTATTTTATTTGGAAACTTCCATACTTGAGTTAAGGAATGACTTTATATGTTTTTTCCACCATCATTGCCACAAAATTAAAGTCCTCATAACTTCATCTCAATATTTGAAATGGAATGATTCAAATGTTCTTGTTAAGTATCAATCTAAACAATCAAATAGAATTAGTCAATCTTTTTTAGAATGCATTCATAGCTCTTGGATTTGACATTGAAATATTGGTAAAACTTATAACTTTTGTAATATTTATTGGAATAACTTGAAACAAAACTTTACATGTAGATTATTTTGATTAGCATCCATAATAAATGTTTCATTCAAAAATTTCAAATCAGAAAGTCAATAGATTTTGTTCAAGTTTTCAAAATCCTTAAATGGGCTCCCTAATCATGTAGGGGTTAAAAATTTAAAATTGAATCCTAAACGTATATTGTGAGTGTATTACTTGCAATATAGTTTGATTTTATATATGTGAGACATGCAAGAGGCAATTAGAGGTTAGTATTTTCTAAAGATTAATATTTTATAATAATATAATAATATGTGCAGGATGGTATTTCAAATTTCCTCATTCAAATATTCCTACATAGGAAGCTTAATCCACAAACCAGTTTGTACTATATTTTGACAACTTCTAGCTCTTTGCTCTTATTAGAATTTTGCCATCAAAATGTTCTTAGGTATATTTAAGCTTGATTAATACAGTGAAGTTTATCAAATCTAGCTTGTTCACCACTTTGAAAATTTGAATAATTCCTAAAATTAACTATTTTATTGCAATAACCTCATCATATGTATTTTCCAATTTTCCAATGACACAAACATTTGATTCATACAAAATGTGTGCATTGTACCGTACATTTGTGGTGAAAACTTCCAAATTTTTAAATCCTACTATTAACACCGAATTAGACATTCTTGCACTTGGGGGGTGCGACATTGCACTTGGCTAGTACGGCATCTAAAATGGACAATCTCAAATGTTGAGGGGGGGAGGGATTAATGAAAAAAACATTTGCTCTTAGTAGGAGAAATTGCTTGGCGAAAAGTTATCAAACACTCCATTTTTTATAATTACTTCATAAAAATCTTTCACACTTTTCACTCCACACTACTTTTAAGACATATTACTCTGCACTTCACACTAATGTACTTCTACATACCTACAACTACAAGGTCAAAGATTACTGCATAATACCATACTTCACTAGTACATATTCAAATCATTCTGCAGACGTTCGTCATCTAGGTTCTCCATCTGCATTGCCATGTATTCGAGAAGATGTACTTTAGCCTCTGCTGGAATGATCACTGTCTCCTCTGTATGCACGCCATACATTGTAATCTTGGAACCTATTACATGACCACTTCTCCCTCGACGAGGGACATCCGTCCATGAATATATAGCGGCTTCCTTCTCGGTCCAACCCAACATCTCACCAGACGGTTCCCACGTTGACTCCATATAGTTCGTGTACCTCACTCGGTTACTACCTGCTTCATCATGTGCTCCAGGTCTCATAGTAGGCCAATACCATAGAACCTTCATCTTTGAGGCCCACGTCCCCTGACCGAATTCGAGCACCTTCCCTAAAAAAAAAGGTACTCCTCCTCTTACTTCCGCTTGTTCTACGGTAAGGGCTACGTACTGCCCTACAACAACGTCATTCTCTGGATTGAATGGAGGAAACGGATCTTCCTCTGCATCTTGTCGTACCTCTGGGACAACTGCATTCTTTCTGCCTCGAATCCTTCCCCCAGTCACTCTTCGTGATGTTGCTTGTACAGGTCTATCTCTGCGAGGTCCGAAATACCCCCTCCTCTCTGGATTTGGCATTGTCGCCATAATCCTGTCAACGACTGTACTCTCCGTCGTATTTTCATCCTCATCAGCAACTGCACTTGGAATTGTACCTCCTTCCACGTCAGGAACAATTCCATCATTCCTGTTCTGGTTCAAAACATTGCTGGGCCAAAACGGTAAATCACGGACGCCTTCTCTATTTCGTTGTGGAAATTCCTCCTAATACTCTTTGAACTGTTCTATTTCGTCCACCACTTCCATGTTCCTGATCGGGTTCAAGCCTCTATCTATCATCTTCTTCTTGTATGCAATGAACTCGTCCAATGCTTTCAATTCCCTTTGATCAGCTGCAAACACCTCCGCGAGGTCCGGTTTCTGTGCTACGCTAGGCAATGAGTTCAGACACAAATGCCCTCTCGCTGGGCCCCACTCATCTGTGCAAAAATGCTTGTGTTGCACACGGACCAACCCATTCTCCACGTAAAACCTCATATGGTGTGGAAATGTGATACCTGTCAGTGATTCCACCCCTCGTAGTAAATGCGGTGTGATAAATGCCTTCCAGTCGCGAACGTGCTCAAGCTTGCGAGCACTCACAAAGGCCTCCGTGTACGATGTTCCCTTTTCCACCAGCTGCAAGATCTCTGTCGAAGTGTCTATGTCTCTCTTCTTCAGTACGTTGGAAATTACACTGAACCTTTGATCGATGTCTTCATGTGTGTGGCCCACTATCAAAAAGCAAAGATGCACTTCCTTGAAGAAATCAAGCCCCACTAGTGCAGCACACATGCCAAACATGTAAGCGTTCTTGTTCTCCCTCGTGGTGTTATCCACTTGAATCCTCAACGTCGGTGGCAAAGACCCCTTCCTTCGCTTCACGTCGCATATGACGTTCATCACCGACGTTACGACTTGATTGCTATCATGCTTGTGGTGAGCATCTATCCATACGTCCGCATACAGACCGATATCATGTACAAGTACATCACACAAATGAGTCTTCACAAATCGAGATTTGATGTTCTTCACAGTTTGCCTCATCTTCAGTACCATGGTTGTATTCTGATCCATACCGTCAACAATCAAACACATAAAAAAGTTTGGAGTGATCATCGCGGACCTCTTGAACAACCAATAATCTCGCCTCTCTTCCATTTGAAATTGAATGTGCAGCACGTACAACTCTTTTATCTTCACCTTTGCGACTGCATTTGTTGTGGATTCCATCCCACATTTATACTCCCAACAATGATAACACTTTGAAAACCTCGAGAAAGGTGGAATTTGCACATGCGGAAATTCCTTCCGCCAAAGCCGACGAAACGAAGACAGGGACAACTTCGACCCGTCCACTATTTTCTTCACTTCTTCGTTCATATACATAAAAACATCCAACTTGCTAGTATTCATTGGCAACAGAATCAACGGAAGAATCGCACTGTCCATTTTCCTGCGAATCGATCGATGCGGCTGTTGACAACCGGCTTCACTGAAAAAAATGTTGAGGCTTTCCCTAGCTGCTGACATTTTTGCACTTTCCCTCTGCTGACACCTGTTTCCATGAACGGCTGCCACTCTATCATATACAGCATGTGCTGTCTTCAATTACTTCAAACACCTCTGAGAATAACCCAACGCTGCGGCGTAGCATGCATTGCATACGACCCTGCCATCCAATTTTGTCACATACTTGTCTCTTGTCGGACCCTCCGTGCGAGTGTAAAAGGCATTCAACATTTGCATTATCCAAGTAGCACGTGCTTCGTACTTCTGTCCCCAAGCCATATATCGTTGGTCCAATACATATTTTGCATCTACATCACGTAGGCAATTGCGTTTACATGCTCCCTTTTCCTTCGCACACAGAACACTGTCCAGAGTAACTTTTTGACTAGCAGACTCTCCCCTCTCCCGAGGACTTCTCACCCTTGCCCTTCGATTTGCCATTGAATACCTCCTCCTCGGTGTAAGCTCAGGTAGTCCTTCCACCCTTCTGAAATCCGCATTGCTACTTTCAGAGCCTTGCGTCATAGGAGAACTTCTTTCTTGTGTGCTTCTTCCACTTTGACTTGGTGGCGTGCATTCAGAAGTGCTAGGGTTCTCTTCTACGTCATGAAAATCAAATTGTGGTGCTGAAATAGGAGGAAAAGAGAAATTCTGCTCCTCCCTCGCATTTGTTGCCGTTGTTCTCACCTCGTAGGGACGTGTGGAACGAAGTGAAGCACGACGCCATCGTATAATTTTATCCACACAATCTCCCATAGTCTTCCCTACCAACTCACCAACCCATTATGTTTCATGTAGAGCATGTGTGACACGAACCGCAATCTCAGAAGGACGTAATTTCTCTTGGTGAAGTTCATCACCGCATGTAAAATTTGTATCGACTATGCCCGCCCCCACAACTTGACCTTCGTCTCCATGAAGTTGAACCATACTATTGGTAGTTTGGAATTGTCCATCCACAGGTGCACGATCTTCTTCTTCGAATAGTCTTCCTCGTACCACACGCGCTAATCTTTCCCCTACGCTCCTTCGCTCTGTAGCAACCAATGTTGTCGCTACCGCATTGAATACCCCAGGACTTCCAAATGCTTGTGCTGCCATTTTTCAGCTTCACGAGTGATATAAAATAGTCATGTATTTGGTGCAGAGCTTTTGTAATTCAATGTCTTCGTAAATCACTACCCTCTCTGTATTTTTATTCACACAGTACACAATTAAAAAGTGATCCTACATAATTATAAAAGAACAATGAACACCCCCTGACAATGACTAATGCTTAACCCTTTATGTACTAAGAATTCATGATTTTCAGTTGCAGATTTTGATTAATTATATTATAGAAAATATAATAGAAATAGAAAATTTTATTATATCATTAGCTTAAATAAAGAACATTGTATGCATTGGTTCAAATACACAATTATTTAAGTTTAAAGAAATCTCCATATAAACTCTTCAACATTGCTTAAAAAAACGTGAGACCTAATTTGGGCTTCTTAGACATTAAAGGGTTAAGCCCTCATCAAAAGTGCTACAAAAACAAATCCAATATTTTTGTTCATTTTTTTCCTTCGTTTGCTTCAGCAAAGTTTTGCAAATACACTTGTGCATCATATTGAAGCAACCATTGCTTGCTCACACAACTTGCACATCATGAATTGTTATCAACCTAACTATTTTAAATGTCCATTTCTTTCAATTGCATAACACAAACACTCTACAGATAGAGGGCTACATTACTTTTTTTCTCTATCAATTATTAATGATGTATTATAAATGCACACTTTCTATACTAATACACTTGTATTTTTAACTACAAAGTTTGTAGTTAAAAATCTAATGGGCATTTTCTGAACAAGAATTAATGATGCCACTTTTTCTATACCTACTTCATTCCACACTTCTTTGTAATGCTTTCTAAGAACAACAAAAATTGAAATTATGAGCGTTCCACGAACACACTAACATTCAAATACAGAAAAGGTAAAAAAACCCATCCAAACACGATCTCCAATTTCCCTGGAAATTTTGTTTAAGCGTAAACTTAATAACTTCAGGCAATCCACTAAACTTAAGTGCTTGAGAAATCAATATGTCCTCTGCTAGCTCCACAGTGAAATGGACTTCTAAGTGTTTTTTAACAATTACAATGGCTTGTTGACAGACAAATTGAAATAACATGAACTTGTTTTCTTTATGTCCACCCATTCCCTATTGCATTGTTACTTTACAAACGACAAATACAACGAAGTTCTGAAAATTGATTTGAACAAACTACACTCGAATTGTAGTTTTAGTTCAAACAAAATTTTCTTTCGTACCTTACATGATTACATTCTATAACTTACAAACAAATGATCGACATTTTGTGCATTGCAAAATTTGTTGGACATTACCTTCCGAACTATAAGTCCAAATTATGAACAATCAATAAATGAGAACACATCAATAACTCGTTCAATTGCGTTTCTAAATTAATTTCTACCTTCAAAGCCCAATAATTTTCATAAATTTTGACTCCATGGTTAAAAAATTATTGCATGATATGTGATTTTCAGTCCTTGGCTGGGCAGCATGGGCAACATAAAAAAATTCTTCAAAAATCACTTTTTAAGAAAATCAAAATTTGAAATTGGTTCTTTAGATTTAAATGTACACGGGAAGTTTTGAATCATTCCATTTAGATCTATGAGTCAAAAGTTATGAAGATTCGTAGTTGAAGGGTAGTTATCGAATCTTAACTTTGAAATAAACTTTGAAGTCCTTTATTTAAATCAATTTTCAATATTTTGAAAAAACAAACAAACATTGGGTGTACATTGTTTATTACAACATTACAACCATTGGGATTGGCATTTTCCAATTCCATAAATAAATTCTTTTCAATTTAGTGTTTTGAATCATTCTTTACCTCTTTCTACTTACTATTTTTTTCCTATATGTTGTACAATTCCAAATGATCTGAAATTTTTCAAGCATGTAGCCAACTTGCCTTAAAGAAAAAATCCAAATAGTAACCACCGTTTTGGACATTCTTTCATACAAATGTGACCTTGTGAAGGGCAGCTGCCCATTTTTTTTCTGGGACAAAAAAAGGATTTTTGTCAATTCGAACGCTATTATCTTGCAATCCACATGGTGGAAAATTCTAAATTTTTTTCCACATCTTCTTAAACAAGTTTACTACAAGATCCTATGGTTGAATGTGCCCAAAATTCTTTTTTTCTAAAATTTGGCACTAGTATTAGAAATGGCAGTTCTGGATCGTTTTGGGTGAAAACATACTCAAAAACATTTAGGGTTCAGAATGAAAAATTAAATCACATTGATTTTTAAAGACGGTTACTTCATTATTCATGCAATTACTTTTTGATGTAATACTTTCAGAATAGGCACTTGTTCAATACAGAAACATACCTTTTCAATTTAGACCTATAAATAATGTTGAAATTATACAAAATTTAATTTAAGTCTATCTCATACAAATTAATTTAAGTCTATCTCATACAAATGTTAAAGAACTAAGTGAAGAAACTCATAAAAACAATGTAGATAAAAAGCCACTTCTTTGTATGAAAACATTTCTAAAACTAATGTAACTCAAGTTCACTATATGCTTCAAAATTTTTAAATAATTTAGATTTGCACAACATACAAGCAAAAAATAGTGAGCACAAAGAAGTAGAGAATCTTTCAAAACACTAAATTGTTTAGAGCTCCATTATGAACAATGGAAGAACACCAATACTAACGGTTCAAATGTAGTTAAAATATCTACATCATATGATTCTATTTTTAAGCCTTCATATTAAAATTTTAATTTTTAATATGGACTCAAAGTCCATTGTAGAGTATGGAAACCATAATTGCGCACTAACTAAAACTCCTCATTACTTTCAACTCCTAAATCTACTTATGTATTTATCACTAACTTCCCATGTACAAATGAATTTCTATAAACAATTTCAAATTTTTTAGGTACTACTTGACCAATATAAACTTTAAATCTGACAATAACTTTTTGAATTTGAAGTCAAAAATCATGAAAATTCAAAATACAATAAATTTTGATGCAAATTTAATGGGCTTGCAGATGAAATCTAAATTTTTATGACTTCGCAAAGCCCGATCAAACAACAGTGCCGATGCAATCGCGTGCTCCTCTCTGACCAACCCTAAATGGACCGTCTCTCTAACCGTAGAACGAAGTTCAAATTTTCTCAACCCCCAATGCCTCTAATCATTCGATTTAAGGTAGGGGGCTGTAAAACCGATCTATCTCTAAAAGCGATCTGGTAGATTTTGTCTCTAACATGTACCAGAAGTGTACATTCCAGGAAAGGATCGCTTTTAGAAAGAACTTTATTTTTAACTTTAAAAATTCAAAACTAATTCCATAAAGGTCCAAAAAATATGAAACGACTTGGATTAGATGTCGATTCCATTTTTCTTACCACGTAAATTTACTGAAAATTGTTCTAAAGAATTTAGATTCCCCCCAAATGTAAATCAGCTGGTAAAGGGTCGCTAAAACAGCCCTCTACAATACATGATAAAACATGTACACCAACTCCACCTATCATCAGGAGAAAATTAGAGGGAACCAAATACTTCGGACGGAACCACTTGAAGTTCGGAGGGAACCAGATGGTTTGATTAGTCTTTCGTCTCTATACCTAGTTCGTACGAACGATTTGCATGTCACTATCGCTACAGCAACCCTGCCGATGAACTCGTTTAGGTCTCTTTACTAACCCTAAATGCACCGCCTCAATAGGTTCACAACTGTCTACGAGCAAGTGCCGGTGGTTTCGGACAACCGGGACAGGAGGGTTTACGAGTTGTGAAGATAGAATTTGCGCGGGTTTCTCACTAGAAGACCTTCACTGCTGCCTGGATGCAGGTGCGCGATATCGCAGATGCCCAAGGACGTCAGAGCAGCAACGACGTGGTCATCCACTCCTACGTCACTCCGGTGACAACGTCGGACCAACAAGCTTGGCTTACGTCCAAAACATCATCAAAAACTGCAGATGAGCGTCCGCAGAGTTTTTGAGATCAAGCTGCTCGATACTGCCTGTCAGTGCAGGTGCACGGTCATGTTGGAGGAGGTGAGGAAATTTCCCATCGGAGGAGGAGCGAGCGGACGACTACTTGCGGGTTCATCGGCAGCGTTGTTCAGTGCGGGTAATTTCAAAGGAAATTTAATGTCCTGTTCTTCTTCTGCTTTTGCAATGAACAGTATTTGCAATCAGACCCTCCACGCGTGCGGAGGGTCTGATCGCAAATACTGTTCACATTTTTCATTTACAAAGAAATCATTTTCACATTCTTCTGCTTTTGCAATGAACAGTATTTGCGATCAGACCCTCCGCGCGCGCGGAGGGTCTGATCGCAAATACTGTTCACTTTTTTCATTTTCAAAGAAATTGTTTTTCAAAAAAGGAGTCCGCAATTGACGCGCGACAGGCCACTTGTTCGTTTACCATTTTCTCAGAACGTCTCCTGCATTATTGACGAGGTGGGGCGGAATGTTACCTCTTTCGACGTCTCTTCCAAGCCTTGAAGAAGCGGTGTAGCTGAAGAAGCTCCTTCCCGCCGCACCTGCGCGCAGACTGCTCCCCGAAGGTCCTCTCCGCCGCACCTCTTGCTTGCTCGTTAGGTTTGCTCCCCATCCGTGAAGGTCCTCTCCGCCGCACGTCCGGTGAATTGTGCTGGTCGTTCGTTCGATTTGCTCCCCGTCGTGACTCCTTGCTGCGTCGCTCTGCTGCGTACCCCTGCTGTACTCCCTGCTGCGTACCCCCCAATTGTACTCCCTGCTGCGTCGCTCCTGCCACCAAATTGTATCTCATACAGTTGGCAGCATTGTCGAGTGCATTATCTGCAATCCTAGCAATCCAGGAGTGTCTTTACGGAAACAAAAAAAAACAAAACGTGACGCACCTGCGTGAAGACAGCACCCCGGTGACCGACTACTTGCTGCGCTCCCCGTCGTGCTCCCGCTGCGTGAGGACAGCACCTCGGCGGTCGTGTTTCAGCTGTGCTCCCTGACGTGCTCCCGCTGCGCTTCCTGATGTGCTCCCGCTGCGTGCCTGCGTGAAGACAGGACTTCGGTGCTAGTTCTTTAGCTCCTCTCTTCCGCTCTTCCGCTCCTGCGAGTGGTGGAGCCGCTCCAAAACTTCAGCAGCAGCACAGTAAGGTCTGCATCATCAGCACATTTCGTTTAAGGATACGTCAGAAGCTCTAGATTGTGTCCCCATGGAATCTAGATTTTTTTCAGTGAATAGTTCATGAATAAATCAATGACGACGGTGTTGAGGACTGCTCACGACTATTTTCTTTTCTGCTTGTTCGGTGGGTTATGTTGTCAGGGTGCCGACGATAACTTCAACAAGCAAAATCAGCTCTTCCTTGAATTTTGAAGCAGCCTGGAAGAGCACAGTGATACCCATTGAGGTGCGCGTGCAGCCTGGCTATGACCACTTGTGTTTCTTAATTTCCACTTTTTCGGAGGACCACATCCACGAAATTGCCAAGGCGCTGGGAGTGTAGACAGTGGTACTGAACACCTGCCACTCACCCATTTGTGTAGCTTTTTTCTAAAGGGCATGTGCAATTTGAAGAAAAACATAGGTGTTTACAAAGTGTACTTATGGAGGCTTTGCCTTCATTGTTTGAGAGCTTGTAAGAATTGTGTTTGGACAATGCCTTGCTGGATTATCACACACTTTGATTGTATGGAAAATGTGGAAGTGTATGATAAGGTTGGTGGCTCGAAAATCACTCATTTAGGTCTTGTTGCTTTTTTGGTGCATCCGATGTTGGGGATAGGATTCAGTTTCAGTCGTGGAGTTTTCTTCGCAGTTCCAATGCTGGGGTTTCGGATTCAGTTTCAGCGCACTGAGTTCCCTTCGCTTCTGATAAATTTGCTGTACACATTGAGGTCTCGAAGGTGAACAGCTTGTACTGCATAGAGGTTCCACGGTGAGTGATATTCGAATTGTACTCCTGCACCCGGGAGTCCAGGGGAATTTGTGGAAAAGATTAAGCTTTCCAAGTTAAACATCCTGTAGTGCATAGAACAGTATCATTTGTTTGAAATTAGAACTTCACTCTTGTGGCTGTAAATCTTGTTGATTTCGCTGTAAAGATTGATCTATCCGTTGGCTACAACCTCATTGACAATAGGGTTAGGACTACCGAGTCTCATTGGCTGAGAGAGAATTGCAGAGAATGACGGATGAGCGCACTGTGCACGTGTTTAGTGAAGTGCTACTACTGCAATGCCTAATTGCCTTTTTTGAATGCTGCCAGGTTGGCGAGGTTTGCAGGTTGGCTACTGTATCTACTACTCTTATACTCCTGGTTGCAATAGTCTTCGAAAGTGACAAAGCAGCTACTTGAAGTCACCCTTACAATTGTGGACTAATATAACGAGTATTTAGTTTCGCAAATACTCTTAAACCGTCTTGAGAGTAGAATTGGAGTTTGTAAGATGAAGTACTACTGCATCATCTTGTTTTCATAAAGTGAGCACTAACACAATTTTCATATAAATTGAACTATTTTATGAACTGAAAGACTATAAAGTCATGGGAATTGATTCCGAAATTTTGGGTACAGTTCTTTTGTGGTGACATTCATTGTGTACAAGCTTCACCGTGATCCAAAAAAGGGCTTCCATAAAACCGTTTTGACCACATGTAGACGTCCCAGTACATCATGTTTAAACTATTTTATTGTGGTTTAATGAAATAGTTATGTCTCCAAGTGTAATTTCATAAAAAGACAAAGAGCAAAAAGATATTGTCCACTTGAAACTAAAACCAACGCTTGCACTTTCATGGCACAAAAATTCAAAATAAAATAATTGGGAGTGTCTATGATTCATTAGATTTTGCAGAATATAATTGAACTGGGTTGCAAATTTAAATCATTACAGTCAGTTAAGACTCCAAAGTACATACTACGAACTCAAAGTATATGTAGTATTCTGGACGTGTATAGTGTAGTTCATGTTGTGTGTTGTGCACTTGTTCTGTTAGATCTTGAAATTGCAAATGTAGTTTCTGACAATTTCTTTGCTATTGAATAAATTGAAACCAATTAATTTCACTTTTAGACTGTTAAAGATTAATTATTAAATTTGAAATTAGTGGGTAGAAAATGAAGTGTATCACAAAATCATCTCTAATGATACTATGTAATTGCAGGTTCTCTATAAATATTTAGAATTTATCATATTGTCGACAACAAAGGAGTGGACATCATACTACTGTCAAGTTGGAAACACGTGTCAGAAGAACTCATGTGTATTTGAAGGCACTGCAGCTAAGATAATGTGATCAAAAACCGTCCTGTTAAGAGTTGATTGGCCTTGTTTATGGATATTTTATTCTTGAAAGTATTATGTTTGATTTTTAACTTGATTGAAAATCGATGCCACATTTAGCAGAAGTGGTTTCATATTTTGCAAAACTATTTTCAATTAGTAACAAATTTTTAAAGAATTTTGCCGTAGGCACCTATTTATGAGTTAAAGACTCGCAGAACCCACATATGTGTAGTCTGAGAATAAATATGGCTTGACCAAGAACAAAAATAGTTGCATGACGCAGGTAATACGTAAGTTTCTTGAATGCAATTCTTTATAAACTTATGCAAACTCTAAAGTTTCTAGCATTTGTAAAAATGTATTTGGATGACATTTTTTTCATCTAAAAAAAATTAGTGGACGCACTATCATGTTTTAAATAGATCCAGCATGGCTCTTATTCTCGTCATTAATCCCTAAAGGCCCGTTAGTCCCCTCGAGGTGCAATTTGGGTCCGGATAGGTTCCTTTGACCTCAATTTGTAGAGAATTTTTGGGGGATTTGTAGAGGTTGTGCGGCTCTGGAAGAACTTTGTGCATAAATATTTTTTATTTCAATTGGGGACCAATAAAAAAAGTTATGCCAAATAGAATTTGACGGGTAGCAACAAAAAATCTAAGATAGTTTCCTAAATTTTTTAAATATTTTTTTAAAAATCTATGTCTTGTTGTCTACATTTGAAGCTTTGATTCATTATATTTGGACTAATAATGAAAAAGTTATGGACAATTGTTGTTTTTTGGGCTAGCGGAGCATTGTTTTGAACAGATAAATTTTCGAATTCTTTTTGTAATGCAATTTTTACAATTTTCAGAATTTCAATTTCAGAGAAGGTGGAATTTGCTTGCTAGAACAATCTTACCGTTAGGATTTTGTTATTTCATTTTGTCTTTGAGCTATTAATGATTTAGTTAATAGCGTCGATCTTGAATGTTCTTCTATTTAACAAATTTTTAATGATTAAAAATTTAGTGTTTTTTTCTTAAATTTTATTTTCTATTTTCTCAATTGAAGCATTCAACTGAAACCCTAAATCGAAATGAACAAAAAAATTAAGTTAAATAGGTTCAAAGCCCAACAATCTAGTCACGCAATGTGCAAAAAATCGTTTTTTATTCACTTTGAATGCAAATATCTTGCAATCTATTTGGTAAAAAACTCTGAAATTTCTTGCACACACTCTCATACTACTCTAGTATAAGATTCTATGGTTGGATATGCCAAAAAAAAAAAATTTAGTTCTCAGATCTTTGCAATAGAAGTGGCAATTTCGAGTGTGTTGTGATGGAGAAAAGGCATCGGGGCTTTAGGGTTAAAAGAAATATGAATAAATCTCATTATGCTCGAACATAGTGAACAATCTCGTGAGTGCTCTATGTTGTTTTGAAACCAGTTATAGGGGCGATTTGAATAAGAGGGTTGGATTTCTAGCATCTTCTTGTATAGGTGTTTCGGTTTGTTGAAAATAATACAAATTTTTAAAACCAAATTGACGTTATGAAGTTATTATAAGATCAGGAAGGTGGTTGATGAACGTCAAACTAAATACTAAATTTAGTGACATAAAGTAATTTCCTAAGTTTCTTAGGAAACTTAGAAACAAAAGTTCTAATAGTTAAATTTTTAGTGTTATTAAACCGAATCATAGAAAGGAGTGTGTACATGCTACGTTTCAGTTTTTAACAATTCTGTTGTAAGTGTTAATAGAACTTTAATGTCATTATGTGTTTAAAAATTTGCAGAAAAAGGTCTTGAAAGTCTGATACCTTTTAGAATTGATTATTAATCAATGAACTTGATTGTTCTTGCAATGAACTCTCCTACTCTATTTTTGTTCACCACTACTGAACTTTGTCTCTTTTTAGTGAAGGCCTATATTTGAAAATGAATGAACTAAAAGATTTTGAAAGTTCTTATGGACACAATAGTGCAAGTGAAGTGCGTGGTGTTTACATATAGGTGTGTTGAACAAACGCATACGGACATTGTTGGTTGCCTAGGTGGATTGTGAATTTGTAATTAATACTACTTTGAAGCATTTGAAGTATCTCAGAGTTTGTAGTGATTTTAGGTATGTTACGTAATTGAAATTCAATAATGTGGATTGAGACATTTTCAAAAGAATTGAATAACATTATATGGTAAATATTATCATAAGAGATTGTGGAAATTTTATTGTGAAGTGACTCTTGCAGCAATAGTCATCAAGCATACTTGTAATTCTTTTAATTTCAATGACATTTGTAGCATGTACTTTGGAAAACATGAATGACCGAGTGGAATGTTTGTTTTCCATTTCACTGTTGCAGCGTTGCTAGAAGTTGGATACGTGAGGCAAAATATTGACGTGGAACGCAAGCATCACCTTCCTATAATCGATTTCTTTTCCATTGAAAGGTGCAAATATTTATTCATTTCAATTAGTTTTTAAAAAAAGAATTACACAATTGAACTGAAAAAAAGTACAAGAAATTTGTTGATGATGTTCTAGAACTTTGACACTTAACATTTGAAGAGAGAAGGCTTTAACTGTCATTGCAAGGAAAATGGGTCATACTTACTAGTGACATTGCAAGTGATTCTCTTGTCATCTGGTATAGCTTTTTAAGCAGAAGTCGGATAAGTAAAATATTTTTATTGGAGATGTTTAAGTACATGGTAGTGAAGTATTTTATTTTGTAGTCATTAAATAGAAGCTATTCATATTGAAATTTTATTCCTGCTTGTTGTGATGGAATGGAGTCCATAAAGGACACAATCGTTATGGGTAATTTAACAGTTGCAGCATTTCATACCAATGCATTCCGGATGTAGAAAAGGCTTTAGAATCACAATGTTTTGGTTTAATATAAGAATGTGTAGTATGTTGTTCAATGTGATGTTCATCATATGCACTTGGTGTAGCTGCCACTAACGAAGTGCAAATGCAATGCTATTGTCTATTAATTTGTTTATGTACTTATATTCAACTGAAACACGGTGTTGCATTAGTGGCCATATAGTCCTTCAAATTGAACATGTACAAGTTTTAATATAAGTTATGTAATAGGAGTCTAGTTTTTGAAACATTAGTAGGTGATTATTTTGAAGTAAACTTTGCCTTTAGCTTGTTCCTTCTCTGAATTTAATTTACTGTACATGGTAAACAAAAAATAGAATTCTAAGAGAATAGTGAGAAAAATTATGTTTTGTTTCATTGAGAAGAGATATATATTTTTTTCAAATACATATGAGGTTGAGAATAGAAGGTGTACTGGATTTGCTCTAGTACTAGTTGTACATATTTTTGTATACATGTATATAACATTAGTTGTTTAAAATAGAGTTGCATGTACTTGTTTAAATTGAGTTGGTGTGTAAATTAAATATTTTGTGAAAATAATTATCACCCGTCTTTCAAAAACATTTAGTTTAGTCTTTTTCCTCCAGTTTTTGTAGGACAACTTCGAACTTCACTGAAACGGCATTGTGTCTTCTTTGTATTTAGTATGTTGAAAGAGACAATCTTGAACTTTTGTATAGAACTTTGAGAACGTTGGAAAACATCCTCAAATATTGAACTATTTTTGTTTTATTTTTTGTAGGTTATCATGGCACCAAAGATTCACGCAAAGTGGTTAGAGCATGGATGGTGGATCGTAGCAGAGGGTGTGGAGAAATCTTTTTTGTGGGTCACGGATTTTCCAATTGAAGAAGGGCGTTACTGGGCTGCATTGAGTACTTCTTTCGGAGTTGTTGAGGGCCTTACAGGCACTGCAGATGGAGGGCTGACTATATTAGTGAGTAATACTGAAATGGCATTGGAAAAATACAAACTGAAGAAGTCGCTCATGATGGCTACAATTCCACCTGAGCTACTTTTAGTATTGTCACCAATCCATGACTTGAAGACTTTGGCAAAGTCTTGGAAGAATGTGCCTGAAGAACTACGGGTACGCAGAGAAGCATCAGTTCAAAAGTTCAAGGATATGACCCCTCAGCAGTTGCATACCGCACGCACTCGATATAGAGAGATTCGGAGTCATGAAGAACTATCGAGAGAGAATCCTGACGTTGCCAATGAGTGTCCTATTTCTAGAGATCCAGAAGACACGAATGAAGTTTATCGAAATGCAGCTGTTCCAGTGAATGAGAGTTGGGTTTCTTCGAACGAACGAAACCGGAAGCGAGCTGCTGTTGAGGAGGGAATAGCAAGCCTTGCAGAGGAGGAGGAAGTTCATGCAAGGCAAAGAACTCAACGTCAGCGTTTGTAGTCTGCACCATCCAATGCTGTAGTTGAGACCACAGGAGATAATGAAGTTGAGAGGCATGAGGAGGTAGCTGTACAAGGGAACGCCCCAATTATGCCAGCGTCAGTGGAGGTGGAAGTTGGAGGGGAATCGGTGGAACCTGTGGAGGCTACATCTGGACCCTCCGTACTAGATCCGGCAGTAGTGTTTCCAGAGCTAGAAAATGAAGGTGAAGTTGGAACTCCTATAACAGTCACAGAGGTTGGATCAGGTTCAAGACATCCAATAGTGGGCTCAGGTAAACAAATATATAGGTCACGTGTTGTAATGGCCAATATGGAGGCTCAAGGATCAGGCGTTGCAAGAAGACGGGGTGCTGGTAGAGGACGTGGGAGAACTCGAGTGCAATGTCATCTGGAACAGGAAGTGGCCTTAGAAGGACAAGAAGACCATCACACTCTTGACAGGGGTCCAACAGAGGAGAGAAGTGTTCCACGGCGAAGTGCAGCTCAAACACGTCGTCAAATAGCAGCTAGACAAGACCGTCCTCCACAAGGAAATGATGGGCACGAAGAAGTTTCCGAAGATGATTCATCAGAGGGGGAGCCTGAGCACATACCTACCCGGCGATTGTTACAAAATGTTCCCAAAGCACCTGTGGTATTTCCAACGGAGAGTGAATACAAAGCAGGATACATATGGGGGCACAATCAGTTCTTCGATGCAGACATCAATAGTATTCGAGATGTGAAAAATGCTGAGACGAATCATAGAGTGCTAATGGAGTGGCGAGTGAATGAAATGTATGAGCGCCTCAGGGGATCAGAAGCTCACGAAGTTAGTGCAATAACACTTCGTCCAGTTGCGTATTTCTATAGAAATCCGGATGAACAGGGCGAGACAGAGATGGTGGAGGTTCCTTTCAGTCAAGAGGGTGCGGCAAGAGAATTTGAAGCTGCTTTTTTGAAGCATTGTCAAGCTGATCCATCTATATCGAATGCTGCGGTTAGGAAGCGATGGCTGGAGGACAATATTGTGTGGGAGCTAGTAGATGGACAACACATTGTTGGTGCATGTAAACGAGCACAACGGGAAAGAAGAGAGGGTAACATGTCCGACACGGAGTATTATGCGCAATTTCAAAGACGAAGAGCGAAGTTCGTAGTGTACAACAACCCACAGTTTTACATTGAAGCATCTGTCAGAATAAACGCGAGGGAGTTTGATCGCAAGTTCTTCACAACGCATTACGAGAATTTAATCAAGCTGCGTGACATTTGGAAGGCATGTGGAAGCCCAAGTGTAACAACTCGATCTGATGATGTTCTCAGAGCAAAGGCATTGACAATGGCAGCGAATGCGTTACATTGGAGCCAAGATCTGCCAAAGCTCATGTCGCTAGGAAGTTTGTCCAAAAAAATGATTGACTTCACACGCCATGCTTGGAACGAAGATGAAGAATCGTACAAGGCTATTTTGCAGGTGTGCAAAGATTATGAGGAAGGCAAATTATTTTTCAGCAAGAAGGCGGAGGTGAGGTGGAAGAAGATGGCAAGGGAGCGAAATCTTGATGTCACAATGGATGGAAGCTCGAAGAGGAAGAGGATGGAGAAAACTTGGTTCAGGCCTTTGAGCAGGATTTCAATGGAGAATTATTTACGTGTGGTTAAGCAAATGGCTGCCAAAGATGTGGTGGGAGGGAAGCGACAATCACAGCGTTATTATTTCGATAGTGTTGCTTCTCCAAATCCACCGAAAGGCACGATAGCATATGCGGTAGATCGATTACAACGGAAGGATGCTGTTAGAAATCAAGTCCGTTTCTTGATGGTGCAAGCAGGAGATGAGAAACCAACATTCGTACATGAGTTCTTTGCCATAAATGCGAGCAAATACGGAGATTCGCGTGGGAGGCAATTCATTCTAATGGGAAAGACATTGGATTATGACGCAAAGACTTTGTGGTGCTCGCCTGCAGTGAAGACGATACAAATGTTGAACAGTTTTGAGAAACTCATTCCAGCATTTGTTCGGCAACACTTTGTGGATATCCGAGCGGGTCGCAAAGGATATGTGGGCTATGGTCGAGACGTGGAGGACGTATGCAATGCTCGATGGAATTGGCAAGTTTCCCTCTCTGGAGTTCAACACGGAAATGACGAAGTGTTACTGCACGTCAAGTGTCGTGAAGGGTTCTTCAAGGATGAGTACATTGAACTTGGGAAACTGTGTTTATGGATTTTCGATTGTAGACGGGGAGGTTCGGGAGGGGAGGAAGTGGAATGGTCAGATAAAGACTACAGCAAGGTTATACAACATCTTCAGTGGATGTCTTTAATTTTACGGTGGAATGCTGTGTTCCTTTTTCCTGCAGGCGTGTACTTTGATGAAGAAATGCAATCTAGGATGGCAGTGCCACAGGGTTGTCACGTATTAGAGGATTCTTGGATATTTAAGCGACAAACTGTGTCTTCATATGTGCATGATCTCCGTCATGGTGAAGAACGAAAGCGTGGAGTTCAACCTGTAGGCGATGTTGTCATCATCATGCAATATCCCGAAGAGAGTGGGCCCATGGAGAACCTTCCAAGCAGTGCAGAGGATTTGGATGTGGTATTTCAAGATTCTTGGAGTGCAGAAATCATGCCTCGAGCGGAGGATAAGTTGGAGAGGACCCCATCAGAGTTGAAGAAGATGGTGCAGATGTACCTGCCACAAAATTGGGGATTGGTGACATTGGGCATCACCATGGCAGTGCCGGGCATTCTGGAGACTGGATTCGTGGGCAATGACATTATAATTATGGAAGGAGCAACGGCTCGAACGCAATTTGTGTACAACACATTGCAGTTGGTGTATGGGGATAAAATGTCGATGGTGAATACAGTGAATACAGCAGCCGAACGCAAGATTTCGCAAGTGTTGAATACCACAAACGAATCACCTAATCAAAGTGCTTCCCAAGCGAATGTAAGACAGCCACGTGGTAGTTCAAGAAGGGTCCTGCGACCATTGAGGGAGTCATCAGAGGAACGAGCGAGATTTCAAGTGTCTGTACGGGACAAGCGAAAGGGCAAGCAGACTGCAATTGATTCGGAAGCCTCATCTGGTGATACAGAGTCCGAGAGAACGCACTCAGACGATTTACCTAGTCGTGGCCGAAGTCTAGGTTCTGCAGACACCAATGCCATGGGTGAAGTGCGCGGGAATGAAGCAGACTCGATGGAAGTGGAAGAAGATCCTGATTATGTTCCAACAAGAAATACTGGGAATGTGGAGAATGTAGGAGCGGAAGATGTTGGAGTTGACGTGAGAGAAATTGAAGGGACACCAGCAACAGTGGAACCCGTATCAGCGTTATCTGCATTCAGCATGTTCGACTCCATGAATTTGGTATCCGGAGAAGACGGATTTTTCTATGATAGAGAACACGTACAATATACTCGGACCGGTGAAGAAGGACAGTACATGTTCCATCGCCAAGTTTCTATCTTAGAAGGCCCTACCTTATCGCCAACTTTATCGGAAGGAGTGACAACGCCTATTGCGAGTGCTATGGTGGATAGGGCGCTGCAGTACACAACTTCGGTCTTAGTGAGTGAAGTTGGTGGACCAAGTTTGGTTGAAGAAGCAGAGGCATGTGATGGAAGGGAAGGAGAAGAATTGACACAATCATGTGCGCAAGTATTGGAGACACCGGATGAAGTAGTACCAGAACAAGCGTAGTGTAGTTCTTGCAATGGTAGTGTAGGGTGTGTACGAATGCAGGTACTGTGTGTGCTAGTTTATAAAGTGATTGTGAATATTGGAGTGAACGTTGTTTGTTTGGTGTGAACCTGTATTTTGGGAATGTGAAGGTAGTTGTGAAACCTTCAATGTCGAATTTGATTTTCTAAATAAATCTTTCATCACTTGTAGTGATTAATGGTGTATATGTGATGTTGCTATGAAAATGATATAATAATAATGTAATTGTAGGATACATTATTGGGAGACTGGAACATGAAAGATAAAAAAAGTAATTGAGATGACATAAGCATGTGTTTGCAATTGATTTAACCCAAAAAAAAATTGAAGTGTACCTTTGTAGAAAATTTCTATACTAAATTGAAATATTGCATGATGTAACATGAAAAAGGTATTCTTGAAAATATGGGGGATACCCAATTTTTTGAAAATCACTTTTCAGTGAATAGTTTTGCGTACGGTCATTGCACTTGGTCAAGTGCAAGAATGTCTAATTCGGTGTTTATTATTTTATCTCAATTTTTTTACTTTTATTTCAAAGATTTATTGTAACTTCATTTTTTCACAAAAATACATAAGGCTTTGATGACTAATAGAAGGTACAGTAAAGGATTTCCTCTCTCTTAATCGCAGAATCATAGAAGGACCAAGCAACATTCTTTGGCAACATAGCAAATTGGGACAATTCATTACTAAAAAGACTTCACCATATTTTTTGAATTTTTTTTGGATATAGGGAACTAGGGACAAGGAGAACCTTGCCACTCCACCAAAAAAGTTATAATTGGATACATGTGCCCAAGATTAGTTATAAAGAAAAAATGTCATTTCTCTTTGACAAAAGGTAGCATGGGCACGGTTAGTTATAATAGAGCAAAATTTGTATTGCAATGCTTGAAGGAGCTTGAGCAGGGCCTTCGGCAATCTCTCATCCTAGGTTCAAACCGGGCTATTTCTTTGACATTTTTCTAAACTTATAAATTTATTATAGAGCACAAGGACGTGGTAGCATGAAGGCATTTGCTCTATGGCTTCTTTTGGTCTAACGGACCAATTACACCTAATTGCTACATTTAAACTTAAGAAATCCAAATGCCCAAAGAATTCATTGACTCAATTACCAGTTTGTCATTTGACAAACTACCATCTAAAAAATGAAGCAATTGTTTCATTGACATTCATGGGAATGAAGGGGAGATGTCATTTTTATAATTAAATCCATTGTCCATCATGAATCCTCAAAAGGTATAAAATAACGTTTCCCCCCATATGTGCTATACTTGCACAGCAATATAGGACTATGAAATTAGAGAATCACTCAGATCTCATATCTCTCTTACTTCTTACTGAAAAACAAAACGAACTCTTCTTGCGCAATGCAGAGGCACGTCTAGTTGAAACTATGGTCCTTGAGTCCCATACTGTCAAGGTTTCTAGTGTTAGATCTAAGGCACAAAAATATAGGAAAAATCGTTTTAAACACTTGGGTAGCTATAGTCGTGATAGCCAACATGCACAAAGGAAGACTAACACTTCATCTACTAACAACCATGGTAGGAAGAAAGATGGTTTTCTGGTGATCAAAGCGAGATTTGAGCTTGTGCCATAGCTCATTTGGATTTTCAAGTTCCAAATATTGATGTTGCAAAGAAGGAACAAGATGGCGACGGAGCAAAAGCAATGCTTTATAAAAAGTAGTAGTGAAAATTAAGATATCTACAATAGAAAGTTGATCAAATGTAATACATTGCGATAGGTATTCTGCAAATATATGTGCCTTTGCAGTCTTTGCCTAAAGTAGGTAATTCCTCGCATCAACTGCTAACTATAGGAAAAGAAGTGGTTAAAGTCTAGGTGTCTCAAATATTATTAGTAGCCATTGGGATTGCCATAGATGTGGCAACGAAAGATGTTGAAGTGCTCATGATGGACAAAAAAATGATTTTTAAAGAAGGAAAATAAATAAATAAATAAAGGTTTGAAATGAAATGAAAGATAAAGATTAAGTTGTAAAAAAGATAAAAATAAAGAGATAATTAAAGATAAAGGTAAAAATAAAATAAAAATAAATATTAAAAAGAAGATGAAGATCAAAATAAAAATAAATAAAAAATAAAAAGTGAATAAAAATAAAATAAAATAAAAATAATTGGAGTTTGGAAAGGCAACTAAGACGGAGGTGGAGGCCAAGGGGTAGAAGAGAGGAAGAAAAAGGAGGGAATGGAAACAAGAGTGGTTAGAGCAAACTTGGAGAGTAGGGCTAGTGGATGCTTCTGAGAGCGAGAGCACTAAGAGAAAAAGACAGAAGGTGGGGGTTTACAAAACACCCTCTAAAAAATATCAAGACAAAAGTATAGAGAGCGTGCTGATAACATGTTGAGAATAGGAAACAAAAGAATACTATACAAGGTTGTCAAACCAAAGTACACAAGAGAAAAGTAATATATTCACCAAAAAAGTATCAAATATATATATTAGGGAGAGAAGGTGAAATTCTTCTCTCCTATTGGTCTAAAGGATTCTAATATAATCTCTAGGTAACTTTAAAACTACAGTGGAGAGCGTATTATTAAAAAATATTTCTTAACACTCCTCCTCGCTTGACATGACATTTATAAATAAAATTCTACGCAATGTCCTATATGATATTGTTCGTAATCTTGCAAGATATACAATTGTTGCCTCATTAAAATCTTATCCGAGAAAACCTTGATTATAATCAAGGATAAAACTACAAATTAAGGAAAAAGAATACAACATCTTTATTAATTCATTTTCATGATAAAACTCAGTGAGAAAAATCCATGGAAGAATATCAAAGGTTTCCACAATAATAAAAGAGTCTATTTAATTTCTTATCACAAAGTATTAAGCCGTTGCATTCCAATGCCATGAATAAGTCAACGATGAGTACATAATGGAAGAGCCTTAGTGAAGAGATCCACAAGATTCTCTGTTGATATAAATTTCTTGATTTCAAGTGCTCGCTCTGTAATCAAGTCATGGGTATAATTGAAATATATTGGATCAATATATTTAGTTCAATCACCCTTAACAAAACCCACTTACATTTGTGCAACACAAGCATTGTTGTCTTCATATAAGATAGTTGGAAAATCGTCATATGGTAATCCACAATTTGTTCAAATAAATTTATACATTATATAAATTTGTTCAAATAAATTGATTTCAACCAGATGCATTCCCGAGATGCTTCATACAAAGCAATAATTTCTGCATGATTAGATGATGTTGCAGTTATTGTTTGCTTTATCGACTTCTAAAATATTGTAGCTCCATGTCGTAAGAAAATATAACTTGTTTGAGACTTGGCTGTGACAAGATTATATTTGTAACCAACATCAGCATATCCAATTAATTTGGGATCTACTGATCAAGAATAATGTAATCCCAAGTCTTCGGATAACAAAGAAGGTGTTTAATGCCATTCCAATGTCGTAGTGTAGGACAAGCACTATGCCTTGCAAAGACACTAATTGCAAATGCAATATTATGCCTTGTACATGTAGTCAAATATAGAAGAGCTCTAACTACATCGAGGTATGGATATTGTTCACTAAATGGTTCCTCCTCCTCCTCACAAGGGCAATAAAGATCATCACCTTGGTTGCTACAACCAACCACAAGTATGGAAAGTAGATAGGGATCTATCATATTGAATCTTTTCAAAATTTGGTTAATATAAGTCATTTGTGAAAGCTACCATCTTTCAAGTGAAGAACTTGTGGGCCAATGCAAAAGGTAGTTTTTCCAAGCAATTTCATCTCAAACTCACAAGTAAGTAATTGAGTAGCTGCAATACATGTAGATTTAGTGCCCACAAGATTCAAATCATCAACATATACTACAATGATCACAAATTCATATTTGTCTCGTTTGATAAAGAGACATGGGAGCAATGGATCATTTATAAAATGATGTTCAATGAGATAGTTCCGCAGTCGTTGATACCATATGAGTCTAGATTGTTTAAGACCATATAATGCCCGTTGTAATTTAACGCCATGATGTTTGCTTGGAATGGAAGCAACTTGACTAGTAGTTTCAAGATCATGGGGGACTTTTATATAAATTTTAACATGAAAGGAACCATATAGGTAAGCTGTGACTACATCCATAAGATACATCTCAAGGTAGGTATATACTGCCATTTCAACAAGATATCGGAAAGTAATAGAATCCATAATAGGTGAATATATAGAATCAAAATCAATACTAAATTTTTGAGTGAAACCTTGAGCAACTAGACGGACTTTGTAATGGATAATTTGACTGTTGTCATCGTGTTTGCGTACAATTACCTGCTTATATCCAAGAGGTCGAGAAGAAATATTATTCAAGATAGGTCCAAAGACTTGTCTTTTATACAAAGAAGCATACTCCTCTTCAATAGCAACTTTTCACTTTAACCAATTAGAACGATGCATCGCTTCTTCAATAGTATTTGGTTTGGGATCATCTTTCTAGCAATAAAGATTTTCAGCAATCATACAAATGAATGATTCATCTATTTCAATTGTTGCTCTATCTCAAATATCACATGTACTACAATACATCACAAATAATTCTGTATTCAACTTGGACTTTTTTTGCTCATGAATAATAGTTCTTCCCTCATGAGTTGCAGTTATATTAGATGTGGATGGATAGTTTGATATAAGTGATCCCGTAAAATTGACAGTGGTTATTGTAGGTAGAGAAGGATTAATAGTATTAGTCATTGCCTTGCATGGTTGTTTATTTGATTCGCGAGCTTGTTTGTTAATTGGTTGAAAAGTTGAAGTTGTAATAGTCTCCGGTATTGAAACTCGAGAAGGAACATTTTGAGCTTCATTCAACAGAATCTTGGTGCTTCTTGGTTCATAGACTAGCATTTGATTGAGATCAATGTATAAATTTATTTGAACAAATTGTGGATTACCATATGACGATTTTCCAACTATCTTATATGAAGACAACAATGCTTGTGTTGCACAAATGTAAGTGGGTTTTGTTAAGGGTGATTGAACTAAATATATTGATCCAATATATTTCAATTATACCCATGACTTGATTACAGAGCGAGCACTTGAAATCAAGAAATTTATATCAACAGAGAATCTTGTGGATCTCTTCACTAAGGCTCTTCCATTATGTACTCATCGTTGACTTATTCATGGCATTGGAATGCAACGGCTTAATACTTTGTAATAAGAGATTAAATAGACTCTTTTATTATTGTGGAAACCTTTGATATTCTTCCATGGATTTTTCTCACTGAGTTTTATCATGAAAATGAATTAATAAAGATGTTGTATTCTTTTTCCTTAATTTGTAGTTTTATCCTTGATTATAATCAAGGTTTTCTCGGATAAGATTTTAATGAGGCAACAATTGTATATCTTGCAAGATTACAAACAATACCATATAGGACATTGCGTAGAATTTTATTTATAAATGTCATGTCGAGCGAGGAGGAGTGTTAAGAAATATTTTTTAATAATACGCTCTCCACTGTAGTTTTAAAGTTACCTAGAGATTATATTAGAATCCTTTAGACCAATAGGAGAGAAGAATTTCACCTTCTCTCCCTAATATATATATTTGATACTTTTTTGGTGAATATATTACTTTTCTCTTGTGTACTTTAATTTGACAACCTTGTGTAGTATTCTTTCATTTCCTATTCTCAACAAATACTTGACATCCTTAACTTTTTTATTTACTTGAACTTTTGCTTTGTCATTGTAGATTTTACTAATTTGGATGGCAAGGCTTTTACTTTATCTCTTACTTTGTGTCTTCTTCTTTTACTTGATCTTTTGCTTTAGCTTCAGTTCAGTGACTCTTTTACTTTACTTTGAAGGGCACTATTATAAATTAGATGTGCATTTTACGTATGTTCATTTTTTTTTTGAAACACGAGGACAATTATATTGTATCTTCATCGTTTTCATTCCACTGTATGCAGGAGAAAATTACCTGAGTCTAACCCTCATATCTTCATTCTGATTGATGTTGATATCCGTGTTTGCGCAAACCATATCCACCCATTTTCCACTGAAAGATACCCGTTAGACACCCGTTAGATTCCAGTTAGGCACCAGTATACCCATATAACTCGTCGTTGTCGTCTCTCCCTTCGTTTGCTCCTTCCGGAATCAGAGACAAGCTTCCGGCGCAAGTGCCACAATCCGCTCTCAAAAGAACAATTGCCGTGCGATTTGCAACTTGGCCTTCTTCTTCTTCCCGCGAATTTGTCGAAATTGATAGAGTCCCCTTAGAAAGAACTCTGCTTCTCGGATTTGCAAGGAGCAGCAGCATTGTAGTGGCTGAATCAATGGCGCCGGCAGAGGCAGTGGCCGATCAAGCATCACCATCTTCCCAGGAATCTTTCGCGGTCTCCTTGTTCCCTTTGCACCGTAGCAAGGTGATTCACATCGTTCGCCATGGGCAAGGTTTCCACAACGTCGCTGGCGAGATCGACTACAAGAATTACTTGTCCCCAGAATATCTCGACGCATCCCTGACCGACCTCGGCTGGCAGCAATCTGAAGCGCTCCACGCGCACCTGGGCGCGACGGGAATCAAGGCGCAAGTGGAGCTCGTCGTGGTGTCGCCCTTGTTGCGCACATTGCAAACCGCGGCCGGAGTATGGGGCGGGGGTGGATTGCCGGAAGGAGGTGAGGAGCCTCTGATGGTGGACGGATTGGGGAAAGCGCCGCACGCGGCCGTCGCGGCGCCCAAGGGTTTGAAATTCATCGCGAACGAGTGGTGCCGGGAGCAGAGCGGCATGCACCCGTGCGACCGCCGCTCCAGCATCACTCTTTACAAGGACCAGTTCCCGATGGTGGATTTCAGCGAAGTCGCGACCGACGAGGATACTTGGTGGAAAGAAACAGAGCGCGAGAGTGCACCAGAGCTTTTCTTTCGCGCCAGGAGATTCGTGCGGTGGTTGCTCGACCGCCCCGAGTCGCGAATTGCTGTCGTCTCCCACAGCAGCTTCATTTTCCACTTGTGCCATTTGTTTGGGTCCGACTGCTCCAATGTCGTGCGCAATGAGATTCAGCAAGGGTTCCGGAACTGCGAGATGCGGTCGGTGGTGATTTCCGATCGCGTGGCTTCGGGGCCCCGTCCTGCGGGGAGCACGGACTTCGCAGGAGGATTGCATTGGACTGACCATTCGAAGGATGTGCCTGTGAAACAAATCGAGGCGGAGCAAGACAAGAACGTGCCGCACGCGGACAGCCTCCAAACGGAAGCGCATGACGCGACAGGAGGGAAACCACCCCACCTTCGAAATGGAAAGCTCTAGACGGACACTGGCTTCGAAATGGAAGCCCTTTTTTCTTTCTTTACTAGAAGGTTAGGCTCACATGAAATCTAGTCAATAGCTTATTCATGTACTCTGTTATTGAAAAAACCTGATCAACAGATTCAGCTTAGTGCTGCATTGATTACCCTAAACCTAAATTTGCCTCAAGTTGTGCTCTTGTTTCACCTTCTGCTGCTTGATTTCAGAGATTACTTCGGGTTTCAGAGATCGTTTCTTACATAACTTTGTTTAGCTAATGCCTTCAAGCCTTGAATGAACGAGAGTCAGTTTGAATTCTTGAGATGATATGCTTGTGAAGATGATACTCGAGACAATTAGATTTGGTTCATGAGGATTGATCCAATTTTCTTAATTGGGTGCAAGATGTGCTGTGGTCCCACTGCTTATCCATGAAATTAGTTCCTTAGAATTATTTAGACCACGGATCTGTGTATACTTCGCAACATATGTCCCTGTGTGCTGCATTTGCTCTCGGGACAGTGCAACGGTCTCTATGCTCAGGAATTCAGAACTTGACATGTGGACACTGTCCAATTAAACGTGTCAATTCAGTGTCAATTGTAGCAGAGATTCTTAGGATATTTAGAATATGCATGCCCAGTGCAGTAACGGAGAGGGTGTAAACCCTAAACCCTAAAAAAATCACGAAAGATTTTCAAACGCAATTCTGCTTTAAGACTTGTCTGATTTGAGAAATTGAAGTCAGAGCCTACCCTCAACTCTTGTGATGGACCTAGTGCACATTGAGTTGAAATTTGTACCATGATTTGCTACAAGAACATAACTTAGTGGCACAACTGATTGACAAAATTGTACTCTGAAGTTCCTGCAAACAACATTTTTTTCTGTTGTAATTTTTGATGATTTCATATTCCTATCAGTGTCATTTTGATGATTGATGTCTTTCCATGCTGCACAAAAGAAGCCATAGCTCACCTCATGATTCAAAGTAATGAGTTTGTAAGACAAGCAACTGAACATCCCATTTCTACAGCCAAGTGCAAAAAACTTTACAAGTTATGTTTTTTTTCACGTCAAAAGTATGTAGGATCTTGCACTGGACTAGTATAAGAATGTGTGGAAGAAATTTTAGAAACTTTGACCGGGTAGATTGCAAAATAGGTGCATTTGAAGTGAAGAAAATGCTTTTTTTTGTATCTTGCTTGTCTACATTTTAAGACTTTGAATCTTCTTAGCTTAAAACTTTTGTTCTACACTTGTTGAATTAGAAAATAAAATAAATCTTGGAGAATATAATTGAAAGTCTAGGAAAAAATTCTAAACTCTAAAATGGAATTGAAATACAATAACCTAATAGTGAGAATATTCCAGCAAGCAAACTTGACCATGTCAAACAATTCTTTTTGAAAAATTGTGAAAATTGCATTTAAGAAGATGTTTAGATTGCCCCCAAAACAAAAACGTTCCATAACTTTCTCATCACTAGTCCAAGTAGAATGAAGCAAATCTTTCCATATAGACAAAAATATTCTCTATGAGAAACAAAATTTTGAAAATTTAATTTTGACCTTTTGTGATTTTCTTGTGCTGCCTGACATATGCCAGTATAGACTTAGGATGGTATAGTTTTTGCTTTTGGGCATTGATTTAGATTAAAAAAAATTATATTTCTAGAAAGTTGATTTGTTTTTCTAACTTCAAAAAAAGTTTCAAAAGCTCACTATAAAAATTGAGCTTGTAGGAATCTACCTCAAATCTATTTTGTCCCTTGAGGGAACCTTGGGACTTTAGGAGTTAAGTATCTTGACCCTAGGTGAACCCCTCAAGGACAAAATGTGCTCTCTTTAAAGTTTCAATGGCAAATTCTTGGTAGGACAAAACAAATCTCAATATTTTGTAAAGTAACAAGTTCACACACTTGTTACATTTTGATTTTCAAAATTTCAATGTGAGAAATATTTAAAAATTTATTTTATTTAATGTAGTTTTGTACAAAAGGGGAGCAAATATAATTTTTTTGCTCTGAAAGGAATAGAGGAGATAGAAAAAAACATTTATTTGGACATTTCTACACTTTGGTATGCAAAACTACATATTGGGTCTAGGGGAAAATCTTTTCAAAAAACATTTTAGCAATTTAAAAAATACAAGGTTCAATCTAAGATCAAGAACACAAACTAATTAGAACGATTCTGATTTTCTTGAAAAAATTAAAAGTTGATATTATTAAAAGAATTATTCATCTTATAGTTTTTCTTCCTTCAAAGCAACATTTTTTGCCTATAAGTTGACCATCCAAAATTGTTAATTTAAAAATCCAATGGCAAATATTTTTCCACAACTAATTATGTGCATACTAGACAAAGTGGTCTTTACTTTTGTAAAGTTAAAATTAAAATTCTCAAGCACATCCATTTACAAAAAAGTATTAAAGTGGGACAATTCTTTTGAAAACCTCTATTGTCAAGAAGTTTTTAGGCCGTGAGGAATTACTTACGGTAGAGTATTGAGAATCATGAGAAGTTCATGAAAATTTAAACCCTAAAGTCTCAAAGTTCCATTAGATGGGATTCCAGGGGGCTGGAGGGCCGTTTCAGCGTCGTTCCCAGCCCTGTTCCCCGGGACCCCCATCGAACGCGCCGGCATTTTTTATTTTTTTTCGAAAAAAAAAAAAAAAAATTTAAATCCTTAACATAACATTCAAGAGCCTTCAGAGAGGCTGCCTTTGCCTCTCTGAAGTCTTCATCCACGAAATGCATCCACATATTATTAATGTATGCTTCAGGACGGAGACAATGGCAGTACATTTATGGTGCGATCTATTTATTTGGCTAATTCTAGGACAAAATATACAAACAAATAATTATAAAGATAGATGGTCTGTCAAAAACCAAAGAATTCGTTGAACATTGTACCAATGAAATCTAACCATTTGCCATCAACAACTTAATTTGATTTTTTTGTCAACAAGAGAAGCTCTTTATGTACACTTGGGGTGGTAGGAGATAGAACAACCCATGTGGGATATGTAATTTAGAGTTTGTAATTTTTCAACCGCTCATAATTAAGTCTAAAGTAGGAATTGTGTTAAAATTATAATTTCAGACCTCATTTAGGCATAGTGGAGTACCTTTTTTTTAAAACATTTGAACTAAAAAAAGTTGTGGAATCAAGCTAAGTTTCATCTCCAAAAATCCGTTTTAGATTTAGATCTTCCAATCAAAAAGTTATGGACAAATTTCAGAGAGGATGTATGAAAATGTCAAAAAAATATCCTGTCAAACCCCTCTGTGAAATTTGTCTATAACTTTTGAGTGGAAGATTAAAATCTCAAACGGATTTTTGGAGATGAAATTTAACTTGATTCTACAACTTATTTTAGTTCAAAGTATTTTGTAAAAAGTTATTTTACTATACCTAAATGAGGTCTGAAATTATAGTTTTAACACAATTCCTACTTTAGACTTAACTATGAGTGGTTGAGAAATTACAAACTCTAAATTAGATATCCCACATGGGTTGTTCTACCTCCTACCACCCCATATGTTCATAAATAATTGTCTTCTAATTCCAAATCACAGAACATGAATGGCTTGCAAAGCAATGTGGCGGAATTCAAATAGTTAGATTTCTGACCTGAATGAATTGAGTGTAATATGTTTAAAGCTATATTTTGTGCTCAATTTCCCAGTAACCCGATTGTGCAGTCATGACCTTGGCACTGAGCAGAAATCTGACATTATTGACGCGTGGCTTATTAGCTAATGTTGGGTGTGGAATATTCCACATCATTTCATCCTTTCGATGAAATGATGTGGAATATACCACATCATTCCGTCAGAGGGAAGGCAGCTGCTCTCACAGCTCTTGAATGTTATGAAATTTTTTTATTTATTTTTATTTTTTCCCAAAAACTCTAAATTGGCAGTCGCTTGGCCAGGTCAGGAACGGCGGGTATTGGCGGATTTCGACTGGAGAACTCACAGCCCTCCCCGATGGTTGAATCCCATCTAATGCTATGGCGGAGTCTTGGAATTTCGGGTAGGCTTGTTTAATTTCAATTTTGACATGATTTTTTGAAACTTTTTTTGGAGACAGGAAATTAAATTAGCTTTATGGGTGTATAATTTTTTTATTTCAATCGATGCCTAGGAGAAAAATTATGGCACCCTAAGTCCAAAAAGTTGTTCAAGGGACAGCTCCCCCCCCCCTTCTCCAATCACAAAAATTTGATCTTTTTTAATTTTAATTTTTTTTCTCAATTATTATATTTTGGTATTCATATGAAGCTTTGAATCATTCTAGTAGGACTAATTATGAGAAAGTTATGGACAATCTTGTTTTTCGGGCAATCTAAGCATCTTCTTGAGAAACAAACTTGTTTTCTTTACTTTATAAATGCAAATATCTTGCAATTTGTGTTGTCAAAGTTTTTGAAATTTCTTCTATGCATTCTTATGCTAGTCTGCTACATGATTCTATGGTTACATATGCAAAAAAAAAACAATTTTAAGTTTTTTTGCTCTTTACAATAGAAATGGCAGTTTTGAGTGGTCTTTGATGGAATAAAGGCCTTGGGACTTTAGGGGTTAACTTTTAAACGTCGAGGCGGACGTTTTGCAATTGATGAATAACAAGAGAATCTCCTGTGTAGGACAAAAGTGCAACTATTCATCCTCCAAATTTTGTGAAAAAAGAGAAGATAATCTAAAATAGTTTGACTTCCAGTGAGTGCTTTTGCATTATTTTAATCCAACAATTCACACGGTGTTAAAACAGATGATTTTCAAGGTTATAAGCCCGTCGTTCAAGGGTTAAGGAACAATCTCGTAGTCTTCTCTTGAAGGCCCACTTGTGCACCACAGCATCAGAATCAATGAGCTACCAACACAACATGCGTGAGCAATACGAAGTTTCCTTCCAAACCTTGAAACATTGCGAATAATCCTCTACTCATTACTAAACAGCTTGGACTTGGACTCTTAGCCGAATTCCTTGCCATTAGATGAAAGAAATCCCAAGGAAAAAAAAAGGAAATTACAAGAAGGGACCTTCCAGCGTTGATCAAGTGTTTCAACGACAGTTAGCAGCATCAGACTGAGGAGAGAAATCAATCTAGATGGATACCAAAAAAATTTAATAGCGATGATACAGACAGAGGTCATGACAATTTCACCTCACAATAGTCTACAAGCTACAGAGCTCTCAGTCTACTTCCTGGAGACGTAAGCATAGTACTGCGCCATGGGCACAACAAAAGCAATGACAAGCAAGCCTCCCACCACGAGACTGAACTGGCCTCGCTTCGACTCCGTCTCTTCTTTGCTCTTGAAGTTGGACTCCCGCTTGTTCTCCTTGAACGTGGGACCGCCGGGATCCTCCAGGCCGTCAATGGCGGCCACCAGACGCTTGGCCGTGCTGTAGATGGCTTCGTTGTACTTCTCGTCTGTGGCCAGCACAGGCAGATTCTCGGCTGTCACGGCTTCCAGGATCGGGTCGCCTACGGCTTTGGTGAAGGCTGGCCCTCCAGTGACAGCGCCTTCCTTCTGGGTGGTCACCAGGAGGACGACGCCCTTGGTGTTCCCTTCCTCCAGCGTTGGGTACCATTTCTCAAGGATCTGTGCACAAGACACGCATCAAATCAGAGCACGCACTGCATTGTAATGCCAAGACTCATGCAATGCAACATGAAACCAAGTCTAATAATGCCAAGTCTCAAGCACTGTAACATGAAACCAAGTCTCATGCAATGCACTCTAATGCCAAGTCTCAAGCAATGCAACATGAAACCAAGTCTAATGCAATGCACTCTGATGCTAAGTCTCAAGCACTGTTAACATGAAACCAAGTCTCATGCAATGCACTCTGATGCCAAGTCTCAAGCACTGTTAACATGAAACCAAGTCTCATGCAATGCACTGTAATGCCAAATCTCAAGCAATGCAACATGAAACCAAGTCTCATGCAATGCACTCTGATGCCAAGTCTCAAGCACTGTTAACATGAAACCAAGTCTCATGCAATGCACTCTAATGCCAAGTCTCAAGCAATGCAACATGAAACCAAATCTCATGCAATGCACTCTGATGCCAAGTCTCAAGCACTGTTAACATGAAACCAAGTCTCATGCAATGCACTCTAATGCCAAGTCTCAAGCAATGCAACATGAAACCAAATCTCATGCAATGCACTCTGATGCCAAGTCTCAAGCACTGTTAACATGAAACCAAGTCTCATGCAATGCACTCTAATGCCAAGTCTGAGTATCAAGGCAATTGTGTCACTCTCTTTTGGGTTGGCTAGTTCGTTAGAAGGTGGAAGTAGGTCAGAAACTCAATTGAGTCCTGCGATCAACCAAGATTTCTTATCTAGATGTTCGCGTCTGAATGAAACAATTTGGAATTGTGCTCGATAACCTTCTGAAGCCACTTGGCCGTCACAGGTAATCCAATCCACAATGGTAGGTCTCAAGGTACTCACTCGTTGGTTGGTCCGAAGTAGGACAAAAAGCATATGCTAAATGAATCCCATTTCTACAGAGCTGAAAAAACACTCTACACGATCACATCTCATAATCCCATTTCTACAGAGGTGAAAAAACACTCTACACGATCACATCTCATAATCCCATTTCCTTCAGTGTTATGGATTATAATATCTTCAATAATCAGGAGGTGCAGGCTCAAGAAGGTCATAGGACATAATGCTCAGTTGTAATCAAGAATGCCTAAGATAGAACTTTTTGGTTCATCACAAGGCTCACATTAACCACGAAGTTAAAGGTTATAAAACTCTCCTTCTCAACCAAAGAAAACTTGATTACGGTGTCCTTATGAGATCCTGGTTTGAGTATGATTGAACAAGATTTAACCATTGAGGTTATGTTCGGTGACATGACAATACAACCTCATTACGAAAATGACATTCCATAGCTCACAAGTTAATCCTCATAACGAAGCTCTACTTACACACAACCTAGACCATAACAAGGCTCTACTTTCGTGTTACCTAGATCATGATCCTTCTACAATGTGAGTTCTACGAATCTCAACCTAAAAGTACATTATCTGGACGTTAAAAACCCAATGTAAAAAATCGGTATGAAGTCCGAAACCTTCTCAAGCCTGCCGGCTCTTGAACGTTGTGCACTGCATTGAATGGAACCCAAAGGAATTGATTTCAAGATAAAGGTATGGTTGTGAACCGCGTCGGCAAATTCGACCATAACCCTTCTTCAATGTGAGTCCTAAGAAGTCTACCTAAAAGCTCATATCTGGACCTTAAAGATTCAATGAAAAAACTTGGCATCCTGTCCGGTAAGCTTCTCAAACCTGCCGGCTGTTGAACGTTATGCACTCCATTGAATGAAACCCAAAGGAATTGAATGCAAGATTAAGGAAAAGGTTGCGTACCGCGTCGGCAAATTCGAAGGAGTCCGCCTTGCTGGTGAGCTTCCTGACGGTGATGATGTTCACGTGGAATCCCTTGCGATCCTCGAGGTCGCGCAGCAAGCGCTTGAGGTCGGAGCGGGTCACGCGGTTGAGCACGCTGGCGTCGTCCACCACGTAGTTCTCGGTGGGCGGGCCTTCGTTCAGCACGTTGAACTCACTGGCGTCTGACATGGCCACCCCAGGGCCCAAGTTCAGCACCGCAGACAGCGCCAGCGCTGTCAACCCGGTGCCCACCGTCACCTTGGCCTGGCTCAGCGCGTCGCTCAAGCTGGCCCTAGTGGTGCTCAAGCTACATTGGGGTGTTCTCTTGTGCGCTTTGATGGCCAGTGACGGTAACGAGGTTCCTGCTCTCCAGCCATTGCACATCATCAGAATGTGCAACGTAGCATCAATGGAGGTAGCAAAGATTATGATTATGGTATTCTTCGTTAAGATTGTGGCGTCCTCTGTTTTAAAACTTTGATAGAACAAGGTGCAACCGCCATTGGCCACCGTCAGAATGTGCAACGTAAACTCAATGGAGGTGGCAAACCAAGAACAGGACACGAAGAGTATGGACACGTTTATTCTTCGTTAAGATTTTAGTGCTCTATATTTAAAAACTTTGATAGAACAAGGTACAACCACCGTTGCCCACAATCAGAATGTGCAACGTAACCTCAAATGGAGGAAAACCAAGAATTGGAGATGAAGAGTATGGATACATCCTCATAATTTATCCTTTATTAAGGTTATGGTGGTCTCTTTTCTTGAACTTTGGTTGAACAAGGTACAACCGCCATTGCACACCATCAGAATATGCAACGTCACTTCAATGGACATGGAAAACCAAGATCTGGATAAAAAGAGTATGAATACATTCTCATTAGTTTTATGACATTCTCCTTCGCTGACATTATGGTGTTTTCCTTTTGAAAACTTTGATTGAACAAGACACAACCATTGAGGTTGTGTCCTGTAGCTGGACACTAGAACTTTGTTATGGAAATAACTCCCGTGACTCGGTATGGCATGAGGCTCTACTTTTACGTTGCCTAAATCCCAAACTCTCAGCTCAAACTCTGCCGCTTCTAGTTTCTCTATTTTGCCACAAGACCTAAATGAGCATGCTGGTGACACAAGCTCATAGCACGTAGGAGATTCCATTTCCTATCTGACCTAGCTTCCAATCCACATTGAATCCCAATCCACACTGCAATCAAACAGCAATAACCATCACTAGCGGTTACAGTGTAGTTCAGAGGGCAAGATTGAATGCTTCCAATATTGGAATGGGAGTACCAGTCCAAAGCGACAGGTCCTTTGTAACCCCATCTTCTCTCAATTTTCTAATCCAAGGGAGATGAGTTTCCACCATTGGAAACATGAAGATGAGTTTTCAACATGGAAAACTGTCACTCACCTTCTACTCTTATAATTGAAGAAATGTGAGAGTTCTGACCTAGGAAATGAACCTCCAAAGATGGAAGTAGCTACTCTGAAACCCACGACTAGAAGAGCACACCACTACCACCACGGGCATATGAAAAATGAAGACATTCCAAAAGCTCTATTACCCCCGTGAAAATTACCGAACCAAAATTCAGGAAGAAAAACGGAACTTTAACGCAACACAGACCGCCGTAGACAGATATTGAAAATGAACCTCCCGAAATCGAGCTCGCAAAACACAAATTCTAATTCACATTGAGCACAATGCAATCCTGGAAAGAAAATCGAAAACCACCCATCCCTCTCAAAACCAAACACCCTCGACAACAAAGCGTAAACCAAAACTCAAAATCCACCAAAATTCTCTGCGAAACCCGAAGCCAAATCTCAAATCGCTCGAACATACCAAGAAAAGGTGTGACCTTCTTGCAAGCTACAGAGGCGGGGAACCACAAGGAGGCTACTTCACATTGAGCACAATGCCATCCTCGAAAGCAATCGACTACCACCCAATTCCTCGCAAAACCAACACCCTCGACAACAAAGCTCCAATTACTATATTCAAAATCCACACAGAACCCAAATTCTCTGCGAAACCCGAAGCCAAGTCGCTCAAACATATGAAGAAAAGGCTTGGTCTTCTTGCAAGCCACAGAGGCGAGGGAACCCGACAAAGGCTACTTCACATTTCGTATCATACTTCGCATTCAGTACTTCACATCGAGCCCAATGCAATCCTCGAAAGCAATCGAAACCAAACAACCTCGACTAAAAAGCGTAAAATAGAATCCCAATTCCACACAGAACCCAAAATTCTCTGCGAAACCTGAATCCAAATTGCAAATCACTCCTACTTACCAAGAAAGGGCGTGGCCTTCTTGCAGGCCAGAGAGGCGGGTGACCCCATCAGTGTGGAGCTCCCTCGAGCCATCATCGCCTCCGCCATCATGGCCGCACACTCGAAGCTCCGATTGCAGCTCCAAATTCACACGCAATTGCTCGTCGGATATGGTGGGGAGCGGGGGCTTGCGCTTGGGCTTGGAATTCCGCTTGGGCTTGTGCCTGCGAGGAGAAGGGCCAGGGCTGTGTCGGGGTTGGGCGTTGTTCATGATAGTGGATAGAGGGGGAGCCAATGAGGGACGTACACGTGTGAGGTTCCCATCCTGGGCTTCTGTGGGCTTTGGGAAAAGACGGGGGCTTGGGAGTGGCCTATGCAAATTTTGAATAGTTTGTTGCCTGAGTTTGTAACTGGTGACATGCTTGGGAGCGAGGGTGGCCTGAAGGAAAGGGAAGGAATTAACCCTTAACCCCTCAACGCCCAAGGGGCTCAAAAGTAGCCTCTCATAGTTTGGAAGTCCAATTCAAAGTGATGTAACTTTTGCATCCAATGTCCAAATTCAAAAAAACTTGTTGGGAAAGTTGCGCATACTAGTCTAGTTTATGTGATAAAATTTTCAGACCAATTCAAGATGAATTGAGTTTGTGACAGCCGTTCAAAATTCACAGGTTCAATTTGATTTCAGCACATTGCATTGTCATGGCTGCAACTTCGGGGTCTTGTATCTCCTTCATCCAATGGTTGTTTTCAGTCAAATTTGTTGTATTTTTTTCCTCTAGACATTTAATTAATGTGGTAAAATTTTCATTGCAAGCCAAGTTGTTTTGAATGTTTGGGAGCAATTCGAAGTTCAAAACCCTAACATTTTTTGGTTAGTGTGAACTTCGGCGGCTTGTTACTTTTTCATACTCTGTCCGTTTTCAATTTTGTTTTTTTGGAAAGTTGCGCATACTTGTCTAGTTTTTGTGGCTAAAATTTTGTATCAATCAAAGAAGTATCGAGTGACTGAGAAGCGTTTTAGTAGAAGTAGGTTCAGCTTTTGATGTGTTTTTTGCACCCTTTTTTGCTATTTTTTTTTACATTTCAAAGTCATATTACAAACACAATGATTTAATTTAATGAATTTTTTTTCACCAATGTGTTGATGTGTTGATTTCAAACGACTTTCTAGTGTAAAGTTTTTTCATTTGAGTAGGTTTAGAAATCAAATTTCACCTCCGAATGTGTTTTAAGGAAAATTTCAGCATCTTTTTTCAACACTAAAACATTAAAATCTTGCAATCTATGAGGTCAAATGCCTCCAAATTTGATCCACGTCATCTACAATATGCATACTACAAGATTGTACAGTTGAGATTTTGATACCTTCATGACATGTAGACTTATAAGGCTTGAAAATCAATGATGTTTTTAAGCCCAAAATGGCCGTGGGCCTTGAGGGGTTAAAGGATGAGCCTGTCACCGTGGAAATCATTTGTTTGAGTACTGTGTGAATTGTTGGCTTAAAAAATGAAAAAGCATTCATTAGAAGAGAAAAGACCTTCCCTTTTCACATAAAATTTGGAGGATGAATAGTTGTACTTATGTCCTACATGGAGAGATTCTTTGTCATTCATCAACCAGAAAACGTCCTCCGCATTGTTTATAGGTTAAAGTAGACAAGCCTATTACCACCCTGCTTCTCAATTTAAATATCTTGGGGCAAACTTCAAGAGGGGCACATATTTTACAAAGGTGTGCTTGTTTCACACACTAATCAAAGTGGAATTATACTTTTCCGGTTTAAATTATAATTTCTATGAATTTCTAAAGTAGTTTGCTCTAAAATTACAAAATTGCTCATAGAGTGGAGTAATAAACGTCCAATAAACAACCCATAATCATCTTTCTATGTATCCAATAGTAATGTACTTAAGTGTTTATCATTAAAAGATTGGTACAATGTCCTTTGTTGGCATTAATGCAGTAATTTTGTTATAAAATGAACAAATTTGGATGATGGACTTGCTCTAGATTGTGGCCCAAATGAGCACCTCTATTTAACTCCTAAGGATTTTCAGTGCTTTGAAGCCTAAAACTTCTTCAAAACACTCTGATATTCAAAAAAAGGCTAAAATGTCCACTTTTGTATATTCTTCAGTTAACTTATTAGAGTACATATCCCAAAATTTTAGAGTGAAAATCCCCAACAATTGCTAGATAAAAATACATAAACTTCAAAACTAGTTTCTCAAATCTTTGATAAAGGTGAAGTATTTATATGCAAAGTATTAAATTTTTAAAAATTTTGTAGCTTACTTTGTATTTGTTATGAAAAGTTTGTTCTACTTCTTAAAAAAATCAAGATAAATTCAAATTTTTACAATAAAACATGAAGATTTCATAATAAATGAAAATTGTGTGATTAAATCTTTTAGAAATCATTTTAAAAAAAATCATTTTCTAATAGTGATAAAATAGAGCATACAAGGTGAAGAATTCTTGAAGTTGGAGTGCATGGTCATAGGTTACATCTGTTTAGAGTTAAAGAAGACATGTGATTTCATAAGCAAGAAATTAAATTAAAAATATCTTTTATAAATAGCGGTAAAGTAAAACATATAAAAGGAATTGTTTGGGCAACCCATACAACTTTGTACAACATGTGCAAAATTCCTCCTCTATATTTTTGGCACAAATATTACTAACATGATATAAAATGCAATTGTCAAAAAAAATTACCTTGTTTAGTGCGAAAAATTCTCTAGGAGGAGTTAAAGTTTGTTGAACTTCTTAGGCAAGGTTTGAAAAAAACTATTTCTTCTAACTTCAAATATAATCTTTCAATCTGTGCGATTAGAATTTCCAAAAAAATTCCACAAATTACCATAATAGTCAAGTACAAATTTGCATAGGTGAATATAATTTAAAACTTTTTCTTATTCACTGCCTTGAAAGGTGGTAGTTATTAAAAAAATTTGAGCAAAATTTGCTTTGGTACATTAAGGGTCAACCCCTACAATTTCAAGACCATTTGATCTAAAAAGTGCCATTTTTATTGCGTTGAGTGAAAAAAAACTAAAAGATAAATTTTTTGAATATTTGATGTAAGATCTTAAATTTTAACTTTTATGAAAATATATGGCAAATTTTGGTCTTACAAAAGATATTACAATTTGATGTCAAAGAAAAAGTAACAAAACAATTCTCCATGCATTTTGAATCTTAGAATTGACTCCATATTGAAGATCATATTACTGGTGTTAGTCATGTATCCACCAATTTTCAAAGCTAAAAAAGTCATGGGATACATCCTATAAATCTTATATTACATGGTTGTTCTCCAAATTGAAAATAGACTACACATTTTTGCAAAAAAATTTCAGTCACATACAGCCAATGATGAAAAAATTTCAACACTAGATTGCAATATGTATTATTTTATTCTTCACAAGTAAGAAAAAAATTGAAAAAAAAATAATCCTCTCTCTTCTAGAAGACTAATGTTGTGCCTAATTCATTCTCGAATTCATTGGGCAAACCTCTATCTTCCCCTTCTATTTCTTGACTAAGTTAGTTAGTCTAGTTCCATCATTGATGACTTTGATTTTCTTCTTCCCCAATTGTTCCTTCTATGATAAGAGGGATTGTCATTTGCAATTTCATTTGGCTATGGGCTTTATTCGGGACTAGTCTAGGGAACATAACTTAGTCAACATTCCAAAAATCACAACTAAATTTGAGATTAGATGAGCCAACCAAAAATCCATATTGTTCTCTAAGGGGATTTGGACACTTTGTTGTCCCTTTAAATCCCAAGACACCCAAAAGTAATTTTTGAGGTCTCTAAATCACAAAAAGTAGCAATCTAAGAAAATATTGACTTCAACTTGGTAACAAAGGTCAATGATTTTATTGGTGGAGAATAATTTAGTGATATCAAATCTAGAATGTAAAATTTTCCATTGAAGATAAAGGTGTCTACACATGGCCATATCAAACTAGCACTCTAGAATATTTAGAAAGAAGTAGAAAAAAATGATAGAGGTGCGTGCCACCCTATTATGATGTGCAAGCATGTGGGAAGCTCTCAATGATTTACCTTAATTTTGGAGAAGGGGCACACATACAATAAAAAGAAGAGTGCTAAAAATAATTACTGCACCACCAACTAGACATCATAGATTCAAATTTGTATGGTCAATTTCCAAGCCCTTTTTGAAGCAATAAAAGTTGTAGCAAACCTACAATAGATTTACCTCTATAAACATTGCTTCTTGTGTGCTCCAATTGATGGAAAATGCAACACCTACAATCCTCTACACAATAGAAGAAAAAGATTCTCTATATATACAAAATTATAGCCAGCTTGTCATGTATAAAGCTTGCATTTTGGTTATCAAACCTTGTATTTCCATGTTTTTTCCCAACAAACTAGTAACTTGAATTGTAGCTTCTATAAATCCGATTTAAAGCCTACTTAGCTCAAATTATCAATACCATTTGCACTACCAACTTTATATTTCAACTTTATATCTCATACAATAGTGCAGACACTGCATTATACATTGACTTTCTTCTCTATTTTCTCCCAATTTCAAAGCCAGCCTATCTCCTGATAGAAGTTAGCTAAGCACATGAACGTTGGTTCTCTACAGTTACATTCTTCTGTTACCGCCCAGAGTCTCCTCCCAATCCAAAGATTGTAAAGTTTTGAAATATTCTCGCGATGATCTATCCTCGGATCTCCTTTCACGAGTCGATACAGTCGAATCGAGATCAGCCGTAAAGAAAGGATCTTTAGCCGTCTCCAAATCGGCCTCAGCCTCAGAGAGCATCACTGAACTCTCGCTCAGCCAGTCTTTCTCAGAGTCAATAAAGTCTGTGAAGCTTTGCTCACGTACTACAAGTTCATTGTTGTCCTGTTCAGACGCTAAACGGTCAAGCCACTCTTGCTCACGTTCCAATTGATTAATTGAGGGAATGTGGATCAACTTTCGCTCAGGATTCAAATTGTCAGTTTCAAAGTGTACAATTTTCGAGGTTATGGAATCTTGCCCTTCTTCTGTAGTCGAGGAGATATTCCCATGTGATGATGGGCTTGGCGAAGTCTCTCGTGGGTGGCCGCCAAGGGAAACCGATTTTCTTTTGAGAGAAACAGATTTCTTGCGTTTGCCAGTGACAGAATGGATCGCCTCTCTCACTTGCCGTGCAAAAAACGAACTCGCGCGCATTGTCTTGTTGCCTACTTGGATAAACTGCTCGCAAGAAGGCTGCAAATCCTTGAACGGGATTCCCTTCAGCGGTATCTCTGCAAAAATCAGCGGAGAGTCACTGTAATGATATGGCAGATTACCCCCCATATAATAGTTGATGGCATCCTTCGCTCGCTCAATTTCTTCTGCTTCGTAACTTCCGAACCAAAGTTTTTTCTTGAACTTTCGTGGTCGTACTTCAACGATCAGCCCCTTGAATCCTGAATGTATCCAGGGCTGTATCCGGGGCTGTATCCGCAGAGGCTTCTCGGCAAGTGGAGGTGACCTATCTAAGGATTTCATTTTGTCTCGCACTTCCTTCAATGAAAGATGGCCCGGTACCTGCAAGTAAAGAGGGATGCAGATCAGACTGAGCAAAGCCCATACTCGAATTTTGGCCATTGTAAAAGTAGAAGTTTAGTGTCATTTATATTGGAAACTGCCATTTCTATTGGACTTCCAATTGAAGGATCAGATTGAAAGTAGGATTCAAACAGAATCTTCTGCTGTCAAAATTTAACCCATACAGGATTGAGGCCGTTTGTCCATCAAAAACCACTCAAAACTGCCACTTCTATTGAAAAGAGCAAAACAATTTGAAAATTGTTTTTTCTTTGCATATCTATCCATAGGATCTAGTATATGAATGTGTTGAAGAAATTTCAGAAACTTTGACTGCATAGATTGCATTAGATTTGCATTGAAAGTGAACAAAATGGGGATTTTTAGCACCTTGTGTAACTAAATTATAAGATTTTGAATCTTCTTAACATAAGTTTTGCACTACAAATGTTGATTTTATAATTTTTGGTGTTGAAAAATTGAGTTGAGAGTCTAGAAAAAAAAATTCTAAAAACACACTTGATTTTCATACTTTAAACACTTTGATAAGTAGAAGTAGGTATGAGATAGAAAGAAAACCTAAATTCTTAATAGCTCTAAAATGGACTTGAAACACACTAATCCCACCAATGACAATGTTCTACCAAGCAAACTAAACCCTGTGGAACTTTCTTATTTAAAATTGTGAAAATTGAGTTAAAAAACAAATTCAATAATTTATTTTCTCTATGATTTCTATGAGAAACAAATATTTTAAATAAATTTATTTCAAGTTTTTGTGATTTTTTGGCTGCCCGGTGAACTCAATTTTGCACTTAGGGTGGCATAACTTTTGCTCCCGGGCACCAATTGAAACCCTAAATAATATTCCCAAAAATCTATAGTAAACATTGCACTCACCAAGTTCTAACCCTTCATTGTGCACTAACTGATTTGTTACAAGAATTTGCAATTGAAGTGAACTTTGTTTGGTGCACAGTCCAAGATTGACATAGACATACTTACTATAATGTGTTTTTCTATCTTCAAAATAAGTTTAAGAAATCATGCCAAAAATTGAGATCATAGGAAACTACCAAAACTTTCATTTGTCCCCTGAGGGACAATGGATTTTATGGGCCAAATCAAAATCTCCAAAAAAAACTGAACAGTTAATAGTAACTGTAGACCACCCACTACGAACAAAACCCAATAAGCAGACGGGAAACTCAAAACCTGCAAAATGCATTCAACAAATATGTTCTGCCACCGCAACTCTATCTACTGTAGCTAAACGGACTCAGAATATGTAGCCCAGTACAACATAGACTTACCTCAGGATCGACCAGCCAAAAGTCCAAAAGTTCCCGGATGAATGAGAAGGTAGGTCTTCGAGCAGGAGACTTCGTCCAGCATGATTCAAGTAAGCATTTTAATAATCCAGGACACGCAGCAGGTAAATTTGGCCTGAGCTCCCCGGATACGATTCTAGACCCCAACTCTTTCCAATTCCCATTTGGATATGGGCCTTCACCTGTCAAGATGTGTGAGCATGTCACAGCAAAGCTATAAACATCTGCACCAAGCCTGTCACTAACACCTAGAGAACCTGTACGCTCTGTTTCCGAATCTGAATCTGATTCAGAAGAAGTCACATCTTTATCCTCCGACAGCAGCCTCTCTAAAACTTCTGGAGCTTTCCATTGCACAACATCAAGCTTGCGTGCCTGACGAGAAACAAAAGACATGCTCTTACTTTTGGTCCGAACTAGACCAAAATCAGCCACTTTAACTGACAGCACATTCTTGTCTCCATCATTTACATGAGAAACTAGAATGTTCTTGGTCTTGAGATCTCCATGCGGAATATTCTGCTCATGCAGGAATTCCATGCCCCTCGCAATCTGTGAAAGGATAGCAAGTGCTTCTGACAGTTCAAAAGGATAAGAAGGGGTTCCTTCACATCGGCTACCAGAGGCTGTGCCACTTGCTCCCCTTTGAGACTCTTTTCTCTTCTGCAACACATCTAGAAGGTCCTCTTCCATATATTCCAAAACAAGAGAGCAGCTCATCTTGTCAACGGTTCGACCATGAGTTTTCACGACGTTCTCGTGATCCTTAAGACCTAACAAAATAGCGGCCTCCTTCTGAAAGGCGCCACTCGGTACCCCTATAAAGTCTTTTCTTGCAAACCTCTCTCCGTTCCATTCCGTCTCGTACACAATACTCGCCAGACCTTTGCCTAGAAGGCGCTTGCTTGGTAAATCCCTCGCCCGCAGCTTCCAGACGTGAAATGATGAAATTCCTTGACCGGAGCTTCCAGCATCGTTGTTGCCACTTTGTGAGGCCATCATAAGCCGTATTGTCTTCGTGAGCTCCACCACAAACTTACAAAACGATTACATGCTGTACTTCCAAATTTTCACACAAACATAGAGGCACTGCAATGAAAAGAAAGGGTTAGGTTTTGGTACACTTCATAATCGCATAGATTTGCAACCGTTGATACATATCGAGCAGAAAAAGTCCAGAAACTGCCCTAAAAGCTGCACGATCTTCTCATTCAAGGGTACCCGTAAGTTTCCCCCTTGTGCTTCACACTACTGTAGTAATCTTGTTCCTCTTCCCATCCTTCTAACATAAGACAAATGTCCGTAGAGTCCAACTCACTCACGCCATCGACGCACATGCATCACATTCCTCACACGGCTGGAAGTCTCTCACAGATAAGCGTGCCAGGGGATGAAACTCGGGAGATTTAAGCAATCCTCCACCATACTTGAACCGGTTAAAAGCAACCAGACACCTGCTGCTGATGGTATGCAAACTACTAAGCGACAAATATAGTTTGCCGCCCTGAGTTCCTCCATTCAATTGCTACACAGTCACGTTGATAGCAGCGAAATTCGAAAATTAATACGGTAAGAAATTCAGACCTGAAAAGATTAACTAGGTGCGCGATTTCAAGAGCAATATTTCTCACGCAACCTGCAACCGGTGTCTCGCGCGCAATTCGCACTTCGCAGTTCCATGTCGTACACAGAATTCCAAAAATGCAACAAAATCACTGCAGCGACAACAATTCACTTGCTCAAATAATCTGTTCATCGAGGAATTAGATTCAGCAAACATCGACACTCGATGGATACACTCAAGTACCGTGTTTTAACAAATACCTTCACTCTCAAGAATCGAGAAATAAAGAGTTCATACAGACGAAGTGGTCGAAGCACTTACTTGCAGCAAAAAGTATGCAAACTCGGTCACGTCATTCATCCCGGACAAAGCAAAGCCTTAATTCGCTGCGAGAGCGCGAAGACACCGGCACAGAAACAATCATAAACGACTATGAATTTTACGAACAAAACAGAACTGGAATTATAGTAACCTTGTTGCAACGAAAGTAATTGCTCTTGTCAGCACCGGACACTAAAACAAAATCACTAGCATAACCTGGAGCAACTGTCTCTGCAAAACCAATTCGGACGAACGAACGCTGAAACTTAGTCAGGAAAAAATATTCTAGAACTCAAAACGTTTACTCAAGACAACCAAACCCTCACGAAGTCACACATGGCCACCGAATCTCCTTGCCTAGTTTACAGCTGAATCATCTTCCCGGAAATGTGAGAGCCGCAAGCTACACCTCAAATACTTCGGAACGATGAAACGAGGCACCACCATCACCGGTACACCCTGATTGAAAACTTAAAACGGTAACTTTGAACCTTCTCCACACTAGACTTGAACCCTAAGTTAGTCCTCTTGAAACAACCATTTTCAGGCAACGAAGAAGTTGAATTCCTCACGTAATTGCAATAACTCCAGCAAGCATCTCTCCCCCCGGCAATTGCGATAACTCAAAAGTTAGCTCGAGGAACTGACGCAAAGTCAAAGCATCTCGTGTTGCGACCTGACCTGGTAAGGTAGAACAGTCCAACCTCAGCACTAAGGGCTCCCCAAAATCGGAGGAGCGCCTGGACTGCCCGCCACCCTCCCTGCCCGGGCAAACCCGGGCAAACCCTGTTTTTTCACATGATTTTTTTTGCAAATTTTGAATTCATATTTGCAATCAGAGACCCCAAATGTTTTTAAATGAAGTCAAGAATATCCCCTGGAATGGTCCAAAATAGGGGGCTTTTTTTTACATGCACCCCTGGGTCCAACCTTGGGCAGGGAGGGTGGCGGGTAGACTATGCGTTCCTCCGATTTTGGGGAGCCCTTAGTGCCAAGGGACAAAACCCAATGTCAAGTCACCCAATTCCGACATCTACAGAAGCCTCCCATTTGTGCCAGTCTCTTAGCCATTTCCGCAAAAGAGTGTCTAAAGAGCATCTAAGGCAACACCCGTAACCAGTAATTTAACCCTTAACCCCTAAAGCCCCAATTGTTCCCTCGGGGGACAATTTGGGTCCAAGTAGGTTCCTATTGTCTCAATTTGAAGTGAATTTTTTTGAGATTTTTTGAAGTTGTGTAGCTTTGCAAGAGCTTTGTGGATATATCATTTTTGTTTCAATTAGATGCCAAATGAAAAAGTTATGACACAATGAGCAAGAAATGGAGATTATCGGGCAGCCCAAAAAAAATACAAAAAGTCAAAATAATTTTTTTTTAATTTTTTTCCTAAAATACTATGTTTTTACCTATACGTGAAGCTTTGATTCATTCTATTTGGACTAGGGATGAGAAAATTATGGACAATTTTAGTTTTGGGGGCAATTTAAGCATCTTCAAGAAAAAAACTTTTTGTCAACTATGGAAGCTAATATCTTCCAATCTGTATGATGAAATTTGATGAAATTTTTACTACATGATCTCAGACAAGTTATGTACAAGATCCTACAGTTAAATTTTTTTTTTTTTTTTAAATTGATTTCCTTAAGTGGATACAACAGAAGTGATAGTTTTGAGTGTTTTTTGGCAGAAAACACCCTCGGGGCTTTAGGGGTTAAACGACGGGCTTATAACTATGAATCTCATCTGTTTTGTCACCGTGTGAATTGTTGGATTAAAATATTGCAAAAGCACTCATTGGAAGACAACCAATTGTAGATGATCTTCCCTTTTCACACAAAATTGGGAGGATGAATAGTTGTACTTATATCCTACAAGGAGAGATTCTTTGTCATTCATCGGCCAAAAAACGTCCTCGTTGGCATTCATGGGTTAAGGGTTTGGGACATGATGTCTACCAATACACGTCCAACAAATTATTGAACCCTACTAGCAAGAGAAAAATAATTTGTGTGCACTTTCAAATGTATTATTTGGACAATAAAAGAATAAGTTGTGAATTTTTAAAGAGCTGAATACACATGCACCTAATACCAACATGAGGATCTGATATTTAGATGTAGTACATCCTTGTAATCACATCTATTCACTTCCCAAGATTTTCAAAGATTTTAGAGGTGACGATTATGGGTATAGTAATAGTTATGGATGTTGCTACCTTACCACAACCCTCTTGGGTACAGTCCGCCAAATGCGTTTCCAATAGGACACTAATGGGGTCATGGTGAAGGTGATAGGGTGGGGCGACAAAATCTTTGGCCATTGAGACTTGCCACAACAACAACTAGCGAGTGACTCAGAGTTGCTGAGGTTTCCAACAAGCCATTGTGAGTTGTTGAAGTTGTTGTGTAGAATTGCATTCTACACAAGCCTTGAGGTAGAACCACCCATTCCCAACCAAGGAGCCATACTTAACATGTAGAATGCAACTCTTTCCAACCAAGGCTAGATCAAATTTACAATCCAATCGTGAAATGTTTTTTTTTCTTATTTTCAAAGTTGGAACTAATAAGGTCATGACACATTTTCCAAATTGTCATAAATTGTGCAGGAAGTATTGATCAAAAAAGTAGTCTCTTGACTAATTGGAATTGGAAGATTAGAGACACTAGCTATGTATTCGGAGCACTTTTTGGCTCCCAAAATTCATAGTAATTTCAATTTTGGGAACAAAATATTAAAAAAAATTAAGTCCCAATATTTATTATCTCTCTTTATGAGAAAAATTTCCGTTGCCTTACATTACTCTTCATGTGTCCTAAAATTGCTTAAGTGATCGAGTATAAATGGTTCTACCTAAGAATAAGGAACTTCTCACAATCTTCTTTAGCATGTGGTCTTCTCTGAATTCCTAATTTTTGATCATTGTTCATTGTGAGGTGCCATGGACTTGAATCAATGGTACAAATGATAGAGATGCAACTATAGACTACCCACGAGGATGATGACCAATATGATGCAATGTGAAAACTTTGAGAGAAAAGGGACTCTCCATGTGAGTTTTATGGAAGATTTCCTCAACTGTGACTAATGTAACTAATGGCCAAAGGGAGCATTAGTCACATTAATTACAACTAAGGAAATCTTCTATAAAACTCACATTGAGTGTTTCTTCTCTCAAAGTTTTTTGTATATTGGTTTTTGTATTTTGCAGATCAATTGTGAAATACACAAACAAGAACAACAGAATTGAAAAGATTGTATTATATTTTGCATCAAACATGTTTGAAAATTTATATCAATTTCAATTCTTATCAAATTAATATGATCCCACTTGTATTTTAGTCAATTCAACTAATTCTTTCTCTGAACAATACGTACTACCAAAAGCACATGCATTCCACAAGATATCTAGATTGCAAATTTGGATGGTTATAGGATATTCTATTTTAGATTGAAATCTTGTTGCAAAGAAGTAGAAATCTCTAACCATGTAATCTTCATAAATTAAAAAATCAACAATACCACAAAGAAAAGACTTCCAATCCTACCTTCTTGCAAAAGCAATCAACCAAGTCTCCCAAAATATGAATGAAAAATGTTTCTTTTTGTCTCCTAAAGATGCTAAAAGTCTTCTAAAGTCCATTTTTTGGCCTCTCAAGGATTTCAAAATTAAAGTAACAATTATTAATCGTAATTTAATTGTAACTTGTTTGCAAACCATCCTATCTATATTCTTTCCCAAAATGTGCAACCTCCATACATGAAAGCCTTGGATTGATTTTAGATACACCTACTAGTCAAGAAGATTTAATGTTGATATTTTAAAAATTTGAGTGAGTTAAAAGAGAAGGTCCATTTGATTCAAAAGGATCAATTTTATACAATATGTAGAGCTACTATAGAATCTAAAAATTTATATATATACATACATATATAATATCATGTAATAGGAATTTTTATTAATAAGTTAGTCTTAATAGATAGGGGGGTTGCAAAATTTTCATAGTACAATGAATATAGATGTGGATAGATAATTTCATATAGATGATAAAATGGACACATTCAAAAAAATCCGTAGAGAAGGGTAGGTGATTGAAATTGTGTTCCATTACTAGTACACAAAAGATGATATTTAGTGTCTTGTACACTAAATACGAAGGCATACACTAAAAGCCAATTACCCTATGAAAGTAAGTAACATTAAATGTCAATTCAAACATTAAATGTGAACCAGAGTTGTCATATCAGACGGAATATCACTGTTCACGGACAGAATCGGACCGATTAGGGCTAGGCGGCTGCAAACTTCAGAGCCTTGTAACTTTTGCAAAAATTCTTCAAATAAGAAAAATGAGATGTTTTTCGGCATCTACAGTTTTTGTAGATGCCGAAAAACATCTCATTTTCCTTATTTGAAGAATTTTTGCAAAAGTTACAAGGCTCTGAAGTTTGCAGCCGGCACATTGAAGTCTAACACTAATTGTGGACAAGTTCAGATTTAGTGTTGTAGCTAGTAGGGGGGTAAAAACACTAAATGTCACTCAACACTAAATATCATCTTTGGTGTAGTTGTATATATCAAGTGAACATTAATCAAAAGTGGCAAAAATTGTCGCATTGCACAAATAGAGAGGTTTATCTTAGCGGGTTCTACAAACTGAAAATCTTACAACACAAGGTTAGAATTTTATAGTCCATTTAACTTCAATCTTTGAAGCCATATATATTAAATAGACTCATATTGAATGGAATGTTGATAGAATAGTTTCAATAGGGATTTTGAAGTGTTCAATGGTAAATTTGTTATTAAAAGACCACTTGGTCGATGGCACTTGAATTGAACCGATTGTTGTTGGTTTCATAGCGTGTATTCTATACATATATATTGTAGAAGAAAGAAAAAATTTGTGAAGAAGGGAGGGGACACAAAAAAACTAGACACTTAAATTTTACGTCTGAGATAGACCCACTTAAAAAACCTTATGAAGAAATTGACAAAAAACATAGAGTATTGAAAATATGCCCTTTGTAGCTTTTTATGTAAAAATATGTCTATTTTAAGTACAGTAATTAAGGTAAATATCTCTACATGAAATATCCTTTTAATTCATAATTTATTGTTGTGATGTCCAAAAAATGCATTCTAAAACAATCTTAAATCTCCTTTCAACTACCAACAAGATTCAACATAAACTTTTACAATTCAACAATAGAAACCATCCTTAAAACCTTATTCAGGCTCATCTAGGTGTTGTTACCTTAATCCTTGACATCAAGCATAATTTTTTGAAATCCATAACTGCATGTTGAGCTCTTTGCCCAACTCTACGTTTTTTGTTTTATTACCAGTGAGACATATGAATGAATTTTAATATTATTATTTTTAGGTATGAAATAATGCATCCCCTAAAATTTTAATGCTATTAGGACATTTTGAAATTATTTTGAATTTTCAAATAGAAGGTGAAGAAAATTCATATCAAATACAATATTTGATAATTTCATTATCGGGATATATTATAACGTAAAAGGTCATAGTGTCAAATAAATTTTATGACTCTTTATATTCAAAAGCTTAGTTACATGCTTCAATTTTGAAGTATTACATATTTTCACTAAAGATTTCATAGATTTCAAACAAAATAGAAACTAGTCTTGGAAAGCTTTGTTTTCTTAGTTTTTGATGAAAAAAAAAATTGTGTAAAAATCAAGTTTTTAATCAATTTTTAATGAAAAATTGTGTACAAAAGCCCAAAGTGCTAAAATATATTATAAGGCATTTTAATTTTTGGAAGAATTTTTTTTTTTAAATCTAAAAATAACTAGTATGATTCAAAAAATGATGTGAAAATGCCATGAACAAAGTTGCACACAACAAATTAGTTGAAAATTGTCATTTTTCCATTATCAATGCAAGTTAACATTTTCCAAAATAATGTCATTGGTTCCTTCTAGTGTTGTGTACCTAGTCAAGTCTCTCCCATCTAACAATCAAGAACACCAAATATAAAAAGGAATCCAAAGACAAAAATACGCCTTGTAATGCACCAATCTATTGAAGGAAATAGACAACAAATACAAATCAAACAAATACAAACCAAACTTTGATTGGAACATCAAATGGAAAGGAGGCTTTAAGAGTCAAGTATAGTAGATGATGTTTTAATGTTTTAAGGTTTCTACATTGAATCTATAATAAAATATGGTAAGATTTACATCATTGGATTGAAAATTCAACAACTAACATCTTTCATTTGGAGGTCACTTTGATATTTCAATCTTATCATGCTAAAATATGTCACCGTTCATGTAGAATACATGGCCATTTTGCAACTTCTAAGACATTTAGGAGGTGCAATATTGATTTAAACTGGAAGTGTCATTATTCATTGGATCCATTTTAATATGAATACAATTGGTTACTATTGTATACATCAATTCATGTACCTTGTATGTCAAATGCACAAAAAATACCATGTTGCAACTCAAATTGGGTCTTTTAAACTTTTAAAAGTTAACACCTTAATGATATAAGCGTTCAAATTTTGAACAATAGGTGAGTGCAAAATTGTCCCTTAAAGGACATGTTTCTCATTCATCTATAGTTTAAAACATAAAAGCATGTTTCACTTCCAAAAGTTAATTTTTCCATTCAAAAAATGACCTTTCAAAAATGACTTGTATAAATAAGTAAAATAGACATCCTAATAAAATCATCATAATTAGAAATTAACACTTTTGAACTTAAAAGAAAAAAATTCATGTAGAAAGTACATATTTTCAACCTCTAGACAAATTGATTTTCAATTCAAAAATACAAATTATACAAATACAAATTGAAAAATCTCCTTGTGACAAATTGATTTTCAATCTCACTTGGACAAGTTTGCGTCCATCTATTGTTTGAAATTTAAAGACTTGGTTGAAAAATTGAAAGATTAAAGAATTGGAAAAGTGAAAAATTGAAAAATCTCTTTAGGACAAATTGATTTTCAAGTTTAGGAGGAATTTTCAATTTCTTGTTTCAAATTTTGTTGAAAAATATTGGTTAATGTAGTAGTAGATACATATGGTGTAGGGATTGCACCCCCACAACTTTTATTTTAATCCATTGTTAAATTATTATTTTGCATTGTATTTTTTGGAAAAATTTGAATACTCTCATTGGTGAACCTTGTTAGATGGGGACCCTCTTCCAAGAGCTCATTTCCACTGGGGGGTTAGAAGGATCCAGGCGTGAACCTCTAGCATCGAGTTGCCAAAGTTGAAAACAGAACTAGACCTTTGTGGAAGATGTTTTTTTTTATTTTATTTAAACAAGTGGAAATTCATAGCGTAGGAGCTTGCTTTCAAAATTGTATGTGAGGCTAAGATTTCAGAGTTTTTCCTCCTTTTTGTCTGTGGTTAACCCCTAAAGTCCCGAGGGTGTTTTCTGCCAAAAACCACTCAAAACTACCACTTCTATTGCATTCACTTAAGGAAACCAAATTTTTTGTTTTTTTTGGAATTTAACCGTAGGATCTTGTACTTAACTTGTTTGAGATGATGTAGTAAAAATTTCATCAAATTTGACCGTACGGATTGAAAGATATTAGCATTCAAAGTTGAACAAATTTTTTTTTTCCAAGAAGATGCTTAAATTGTCTTCAAAACTAAGATTGTCCATAACTTTCTCATCCCTAGTCCAAATAGAATGAATCAAAGCTTCACATATAGGTAAAATCGTACTCCCTCCGTCCCAAAATGTTCTTCCTGTTGGCCTTCATTTTTTGTCCCAAAATGATCTTCTTGTTGTACTTTGTGAGCTGCAAATTGGTCAAATTTAACTTTTGGTTGTTCTCTAGGACTAACAAAACAATGCCAAGCGATAGTTCCCCCTTCATCTATGCAATCACTAATCAAAAGACAAATAAAATGGTTGAAGGGGTCAATCAACACTTTTTGTTTTTATTTTTTGCATCTCTTTGAATATTATCTAATTGAAGGAGATGAAGGTTTTGGGAGGCAAAATATAGGTCCACATATGGTCTTTGACTTATACTAACTACCTACAAAATGATGACCTCACACTCAATAATTAAATAACCACTTGTGCTCCTTGAAAATACCCAAAAAATTTCACTTTTCAATAATCCAAAACTACACTTTAAAAAGAACTTCAAAACTCAAAGTTTCAAGGGCAATAGGAGTACACCAAACTCCATATGTAGTGCAAAACAGGCTTCAAAAATGTTATTTTTAGTCTTAATCCGGAACATTTTGTCTAACAGGAAGATCATTTTGGGACGGAGGGAGTAATATTTTAGGAAAAAATTCAAAAGAAATTATTTTGACTTTTTGTAATTTTTTTGGGCTACCTGCCAATCTCTATTTCTTGCTCATTGTGCCATAACTTTTTCATCCAGCATCCAGTTGAAACAAAAATTATATATCCACAAAGCTCTTGCAAAGTTACACCACCTCAAAAATTCTCAAAAAAATTCACTTCAAATTGAGACAATAGGAACCTACCCAGACCCAAATTGTCCCTTGAGGAGACAAGCGGGGCTCTAGGGGTTAACCCTAGATGGGCCTCCAGTTCCGGTTTCCAGTGGAAACGGGCTATAAGCTCTTCAGAGTTGAGTGCGCTTCAGATTTCCGACTCTCTTTACTTTTAGTCCCACTCAAGTGTAGACGGCATTTCGTGTGGCATCTTTACCAAGAGGAATTTTGGATGAGTGAGAAACCCTAGCTTTGTTTCAAATTTCTTTGAATCCTGTTTATGTTACAGAAATCTTAGTTGAGTAGAGTTTCTTGGAGTTGGAAATCTGAGTGGAGGAATTGCCGAATTGTTGCTGAAATGGAGGGCCATAGACAGCAGGATGTCGGTAGCTCTGAACAAGAAATTCTTGAATTGTGGAGTGAAACGTCAAGGCTTCAAGCTTGCGTATATTGTGCATGAACGTTTCCCTGAGGAATGGAGACTGTTTGATCCACGCAAGCGGGAATTCGAGTAGGCAACATCGAATCGGTGAAATTCTGGAATTGTGTGAGGTATCTGGCGTCAAAACCTCCGCGGTACTGTACTGCGCAACCTTACAAGTGTAGCACCTATTTCATGTAATGTTGTAACCTGTCTCATCAATTTGGTGCACGTTGAGCTTGATGATTTTGGCCGGTGACTCACGATAGAGATTTTGAAGCATGCTTTTCTACATAGAGAAGACAGAGCGATCGGTTAGGGGATTACGCTTTGGAAAAACGCCAACAAGTGCCAATCGCCAAGTGCCAGATTATCGGCTAGCACTGAGTCTCTGATGTTGCTTCCGTTGGCAGGATACAGGAGATCAGTATTGTCCACGCAAAATCTAGTATCCATTATCAGTAAAAAAAACTAAGCGTAGCTAATATAACCTGAATAAGCGTGTGAAGCTGCTTAGAATGATGTTATTCAAGATTTATAACTAGCATTTCTTGCACAGTCTCGTCCGTCATTACGGAAAACAATTAACTGCTGTCATTGAAAATTATTTCGAGTAAGCAGTGTTCGGGCCGGTACATAGGCTGGAGCTTCGTCAATTTGGAACTTGAAATTTTGCTGAGATTTCGATCTTGTTATGGTTAAGGCGAGTCACATTCGTTTTGCAGGAGTTCGGGTCGGGATTTTGAAGTTGGCAGCCTCTACTATTGGCCAGAAGTAGTGGAGGAGACGTACTGATGCTGTGGTCGAATTTGCCACTGGGAGAGGATCAAGATGCGAGTTCGTTGATTTAGTCTCGATATTGTTTCTCTTAAGACTGAAGATAGCAAGGAAGACAGTTGCAGCTTGCTGGTTCCTAATTCAACAGTACACCATGATTGAGCACTTTGAGCTTGCGCGGGAGTCCAGAAGTTGCCTAAGTGACGCTGAGCTTTGTCAGGAAGGCCGCGTCATAAAATTAAGGAACTCTCCATGTGAGTGTTCAGTTCTGTGTACTCCAGTAGATCGATCCAAGTATATAAGGTTGTCAAGTGAATTCTTTCCTGACCTAGAAGGGCCGCAATTGGAGACCTTGAGTACACTTTGTCTTGCTGCTCGTCGTTCAGAAGAATTCTTCCTCTCTGTCAACGCCACTGATCAATGGCTGAGAACAATTATTGGCCATGAGAACTTGCATCCGCGAGGATGGACCGAAGCAGAAACTTGGATCGATCTCATCCCTAGTTTCATCATCCACAGTAACATTCTACCCTATGACCCATATTGGTCGAAGCCGCTGGCCACAAGAGACGAGGCCAGGACAAGGGTACATTTTCCTTCGTATGTACTCAAGGAAGCATTGGAAGAGCGCAAGTCGTTGAAGACGAAGCTGCTGGAATGGAGGAGTACCGGGAAAGAATGTGAAATTGCGAAGCATGGAACAGGAAGATCCAAGGACGGAAGTTTTGAACAACCGAGAACCTCAAAATTGTTGTGGGAGATACAAGGTGCCGATGTGAAACTTGTTAAGGTGATTGCTGCAGGTTCTGACGGGATTATTTCTCTGATTACATGGAAAGGTGGCAGGTTCGTTCGAAAAGAATTCAAGGAACCGCAAGTGCACTTTTACATGGAGCTTGAAGTCATGAAAAGGTTTTCTCATCCACATATTGTCTACAGCTTCGGCGAGCTCTCTGATGGAATACAGACTTCTTATTTCATGGAATATATGTCCAATGATCTTTTCAATTTCATCGTTGACAGAGCACAGCGCGCTGTTGGTGTTAACGAGACTCCGTTCTCACGCCATGACTCCGTCGACGTACTATCGCAAGTTGCAAAAGCAATGAGGCACATGCACCAAGACAATGTGAATGTGGTACATTGCGACCTGAAGTCTGTGAATATCCTAATAAGTGAGATTGCGACATCAGATAATGTGAAGCATTTCCTCGTTAAAGTTGCTGATTTTGGAAGTGCTCGGTTGGTAGATTCAAGTTCTTCATCGTCAGGTTTCATTCCAGGAGCTGCAACCACAAATTACGCTGCACCAGAAATCTTAAGACAGCGTACTGATATGACTGTGCGTATAGATTTTCCTCACAAAATTGATGTCTACAGCTTCGGCATTGTCGCGTTTGAGGTCCTCACGGGGAAGAACAACGTTAAAGCCTACAAGCGCTCTCCTTCAACGTTCAAGAGAGGCGTAATTGAAGGCACTTTGAGACCACCCCTTCGTGCAGAATACGAGAAACAGAAGGTGTCGGTCATACAGGACGTGGACATAATAGCGCTCATTGAGAGGTGTTGGCATTCCGATCCCTATGAGAGACCTTCTTTTGTGGAGATATGCGAGGAGCTCAACAAAATTAGAGATCAAATGTTGGTGTCGGTATGTTTCTAATGACACATTTATGATGTGATTAGAGCATGATTTTTACTCCCTCTTTGGGAGCAAAAGTTGATCTTGCACGTATTTAGAAGCCACCATGCATATACATTAGGTTTTCAATATTTATCTTGCTTTGGTTCTGCATGCAATTAGAACAAGCAAGGAACTCTTTCTTTTTTTTCGCAACATGTAATGACTTGATGCAGTGTTTCAGTGCTTTATTAAGAAGTGGTTCTTTGTATCTGCAGGAGAAAATGTTACAAATTGACCACCCTCCATGTCAACAAAATTCATTTTGGAATTGCTTTCGAGGTATTTCAAAAAGGGAGTCTCTAATATTAGTTACTAACTTTATAAATTGGCACGCATATCAGAGTTGAAAGAGGTTCATAACCGCGAATGATAGCCGCTCAGTCAAGCTAGTCAAATAAGTGGAGTAAACATTTTTATTGTTATGCTGAGATGGATTCCGACGCAGAGATACGGAGAGACGGAGCTATGATGCTATCTAAAGCTTCTACTTCTGAACGGAAATCTGCTTACTTGTTTGTTTGCTGCTTTCTCTACTTAGAATTTTATTACTTTTTGATTCGAGATCCTGGCCACCTTCTATTAGCTAGTGAGATATTTGGTACGGAGATGCCTTGCGATGATGGTCTACTTTTCATCTAGTTTCCCATCCAAGGTTCATTTGGAAGCAAGGACATGTCCTTGATACGTGACGACTTGATCGTTTTGCAGGAGCTGGCGTGCTTAAAAGACAGAAAGTCTCGACAGCAATGAATCTAAGCTGATGAAACTTCAGATCCTCCTAAGGTAATCTGATCTGCAGCCTCGCCATTAGTTTTACTATCTGACTGAATACCTGGAATACATGTTATACCATCCAAAACAGAGAGAAGTTGCATAAGTTGCATAAGTTGATATTTCTCTGTTTCAATTGGCGAAGTAATTACATACTAGTCCCAAGACATGTCTGATTGCTTCTTGGCCATGGAAACTTGGTCATTTGTGGGAAGATATGTATGGCGGTACATTTGAGTCTTTGGTCATATTTTTGACAGCACTTGTGTTATGTTTCAAGCTATTTATGTTCTCTTAATTACATATGATTGTTTTTGCATGTGTTAGACTCAAGTGTGAATGTCTGATTGATGATGTCATTAGACATTGTGTAGATATGAGCTGAAATGAGCATGTTGTCATCCTCTAAACCCGGTCCATGTAAGACGGTCCATGTAACCAACTCAAGATGTCATTAAGTCACTAAGGTTCAAAATCAAATTGTTGTCACTGGTCTATGGACCCACTAATGGACAATTGTGGGGAAGATCAAACTCAGGTCATCTACATACCAAGTAGGCTTGTATGTTCTGATAAGATTATTGTTTCTAATAACTCTAGATTAAGTTACATGCTGGTGAAATGTTCCACTAACGCAAGCACAGCACTGAAGCTCTGCCAGCTTCGGAACAATTGTCGCTCCAATCCTACAAGTACGCAGAATTAGAGTGTTTCAGCCCCGTTTTCACTCCAGGAAACGTCTTGTGTCGATAAGGTGATTTGCAGCTGAATGGAGACTTGAAGTACTTCTGCCTTTGAAGATATGGGTCTTTGAAACTTTGAAATGACCTCCGATGCCCTTATGAGTCGTAATAGCCTGGGAGAGAAAGGTTTGGCCTAACGCTACCGTTATCAACTATTGGAAACTTACAAGCTCTTTGGCTTTTTGTGAAGTCCTTGAATCGTTTAGCCGCCCTCGATAAGGCCAAAAAAATTGAATGATTTAGGATCACCAACTGTGTCATAGCGTTCATCTCGTCTCTCTTCATGTCTCTTCAGCTGAAAAAGTAATTTAGGGTTTTGCATCGCAGGGGGCCATTGAGGAGGAGTCACTGGAAATGGTTCAGTTGTTGTTATGCGCTCTGGGAAGGACTCGCCCTTTTGGCATTGGTGGGCCGGTATGCAGGGCATTCATCATATGCTGGAATGCCGCAATGATTTTGCAAATCCTTCTACTGTAAGGTAGAACCACCCATATCCGATCATTTAAGTGATTTCAGGACAAATGAGGAGCAGTGTGAGGCAATGGAAAATTTTCTTGTGTAGAGAAATAAGAAATATTGGGATTGTGAATTTTTTGTAATTTTATTCCCAAAATTAAAATACTAAGAATTTTGGAAGCCAAAAATTGTTTTGAACCCATAGCCAATGCTTAGAGTCTTTTAATTCCGATCAATCTACAAACCATTTTCCCAATCAATACTTCTTGCACATTCTATGACACTTTGGGACATATGTCATGACCTTATTAGTCACAACCTTGGAAACAAAACAAAAAAAACATTCCAAGCTTGGGTTGTAAATATGTTCTAGCTTTGGTTTGAAATAGTTACACCCTACAAGTTGGGTACGGATCTTTGGTTGGGAATGAGTGGTTCTACCTTAATTTGCCCTTGTGTAAGGTAGACAAGCCTATTACTTCCCTGATTTGCAATTTGAATATCTTGGAGTCAACTCCAAGAGGAGTACATATTTTTCAAAGGTGTGCACTTGTTTCATGAATCAAACCCAAGTGGAATTATAATTTTTCAATTACAATTGTAATTTTTGTGAATTTCTGAAGTGGTATGTCCTAAAATTACAAAACTACCCATAGAGTGGAGTAATAAATGCTTTATAAACAACCCATAACCACCTTAAGTGCTCACCAAGAAAGGATTGACATGTTACCTTTATAGGTTGGATTTGCAAAAATGAGGTATAGATGTAAAGAACAAAAAATATTTAAAAAATACCATGCCAAGAGAATTTCCTTTCAAATCCATTCCAACGAGGTTTACTCTAAAAATGGTAATATTTTGCTTCTAATCAAATCTTCAAGGAATTTTAAAATTTTCCCTTTAAAAATTCATCAAAAAATATTGATGATAGCATTGGTGAATCTAACCATACGGATAGAATCTAAAATTCAAAATCTACAATTTTCATTTGTATATCAACTCCAAAGTATTCTTCCAAATAATATTTTATAATGATTTTTCCAAATCATCAATCCTATAGAGTACTCTAGACATTTAGGGTTAAATTCCTAGAAATTTTAAAATAAAGTCTATGTAAAAAGTTATGTATATTGAATTGCTCTTGTTGGCCCTACCATCATAACAAAATTTAGAGTTGTCACCTAAAGTTTAGAGATTTTTAACCCTCAAAGGAGCAAGCCTTAGCCATTTTTATTTATTTTTGGCAAACTGTACCCATTACTATATAGATGTGATTTTTTGTAGTTTTGAATAAAAAATGAAACAAATCATAGCAAATTTAATTGATGCTAAAAAAATCTAAAAATTTCTTCATAAATTTACATTGTAGTGCAATTTTTTACCATTTCATTCTAAAATGAGAAACTCAACACTCCATGGTTATAAGACAAATGACTTATAAGACAATGACTTATATATTGAAATTTTGAAAATTTATAGATGACATGTGATTTCATCTTTGAAAAACATATATAAAAAAATAAAAATAAAATAGGCACAACATGAGAATATACAAAGTGTAAGGATTTTGGAGGTGGTTGCATCTTATTGCAATTAAAAAAATAAATGTTTAGACTCCGCTTTAGAGCTCTGTTTTGAAAGCATGGTTTGCTTCTGAATAAACCTATTTTCAACACCAACATTTTCAATATTACAATAACATTTCAATGTAGAATCAATATTTACTATCATCATCACCAATTTAGAATAATATAAACTAATTTTAGAAACAGGAATATCTTGAAGAAGTCAATCTATAGTTTTTCAATTTGTAATATTTAAACAATATATTATTCAAGATTCATTTAGATGTCTCACCTTGATTCTAATAAAGACTTTTAGGTCAGAATTGGTTTAGTTGAATATTGACAAATGAAATAATAATAATAATAATAATAATAATAATAATAATAATAATAATAATAATAATAATAATAATAATAATAATAATAATAATAATATGAAGATTAGATGAAAATAATGAAATTTTGAAGTCACTTGACTAAACTTGAAGTATCTTTTCAATTGAGGAAGTTGGAAAGTATTTTAGGAACCAATAACAACCTTTGGTATTCAATTAATTTCCAAAACAAAGGCTTGAAAATTTGAATTTTAAAAAAAATAATGAAAGAATTAAGGATTTAGGATTGAGTCAACTAGTGGGACTTCAAAACAAGTCGAATGTAGGGTTCACTTTGCAACCATGGAGTTCAGATCTTTGGGGTTTCTATATTGGTGAATATACAATGAAACCATTAATTTGGGGTCTCCATGATGAGGGCATACATGCAAAATTGTATTGATAACAAAAGGTTAATGTTGTTTCCTACAACAGGTTTTGCTGCCCAGTCTTTTGAGACTCCAACATCCATGTAAAAATTATTGACACCACAAAAACAAAAGCCAAAACCTCTAGTGGGGGCATCACAAGTAGCATAGAGAGCAACAAAGTCCTAATGGATTTTCTTCACTTTTTCACAATAATTTTAAATTTTTGCAAAAAAACTAAATTTTTTATGATTGTTGAAGACATGTGTTTTCACGTCTTATAAATAAATATAATATTTCAAGCATAAACTATCACATGGTACCATGGGAACATAGAGAGCAGAAGGATTTTTGACACTCAACTCCTAGAAGGATTTTTGACACTCAACTCCGTGGCCCGACCTTTCAGGGTTAAGGTGATGGTACCATTGCTCAATTTTGAAAGGGAACTGAACCAGTGGAAGCAACAATTGAAATGTAAGCACACACTTCTCAAAAGCATAAGAAAGTAGTCAAAGTGAGAGCTTTGTTATTACCAGGCAAGAGATAATCTCGTCATCGAACTCAAGGATGACGACATATTAACCCTGAAACGTCACAATTTAAGAAAATAAGCTGATAAAACAGCCCAAGGGTCTGTCTGTCTGAGACGTTTAAGGGTTAACGCCAATTCTCAATCCGCAGCACACCTTTGCAGAATCAATGTCTAAAGACACAATTCTCCAACTACAATATTAAGATCCCCTATTTCAGCCGAAACAGAAATACTCTGCTGTCTCCCAGATTCGCTACAAGATCCCATGTTTATCCTTCCCTCCGTGCTCCAGTCTCGCCAATCTACTACAATACAGAGCACCACCAGTGCGCAGCTACAGAAATGCCACATTACAGAAGGCAAAATCATCTTTCTCCCACTTGCAGCAGCTACAGACCCCCAAACCTTGTCCCAAGACAATTCTATGTCAATCGTATTATTGACTCTCTCCCGCCCCCCAGCTTCAGATGCGTGCAACCACCTCTGCTCTACCACCGAATTAGGCTCTACAAAAATTTGCAGAAAATCCAGAAACTGCACGCAAGCTAGGAACTTCAGCCACCAATTATCTTGTAGCTAAAGCACTACTGGGACTGACTACCAAAACCAAAACGGCAGTTGATCAGAGACCTCAAAATCGGCACAATCCCTATCAGGACCATCTGCAGCTGCTCCGAGCTGCTCGCCCTGATCGACACTTGACCTGAACCCCTGTTGTTCAAGTTTGCTCTTCCCACCATCATCGTTTTCCCCACCATGAACTGAGACTGCAAGTTCCCACCAATGGCCAGATCACCATGCCAGTCCATCACTGATAGCCCCAAAGTCGACAGCGTGCGGCTCAGAGGGTACTCCTTCCCTCTCAGCGTCGCCTCCAGGCTTCCACCAAACGCCTTGTCTCCCTTTCCTGTCAACACCCCTCCATTCACCATCATCTTTATCCTCTTTCCGATCAGAATCCTATCCTCCAGCTTCAGCCCCGCCGCAATCGTATCATTCAACACTGTGCACGTCAGCCCTGCGGTCGTCTTGTTCCTCTTGAAGTTGTTGAAACGCGTCTCCGCTCGCAATGTGTACGCCAGGTCCTTGCCGATGGTTTGGATGTCGAGCCCGGTCAGTGTCACCTTTCCTTCTCCGTGCTTCAAAGACGCCGCGGCTTCAAAGCTCACCTGGGCTTCCTTCTTGTCCTTGGTCACTTGGCCTGAAATGGAAGCAGGGATCTTGTCCTTCACGACAAACATTTTCTCCGCGTTGAAACCGTCATAGCCTGCATCGTGGTCCCAGCCGTGGGTCTCCAGAACAGGGCGCACCAACCACTGGTTGGCAGTCTCCAAGTACCGGTACCTGCAAAATAAAGAAAATAAACATACATACATGGTTAATTCAATACCTCACCAGTGAAATTGAAAATTGCATATGACAGGTAAAGAGTTGTTGTAAAATGGTTTAGACTTACCTATGGGTGGGACTGTCAGAATCAAATGAGGGAGGCAAAGCCATGTCTGGCATAGGGACAGGAACCGAAGCAGCTTGTCCAGCCTCGTCGTCCACGTCACGGCCCTCTTGGGGAAGCTCTTCCTCGGACTTCGCTGCTGCTCGCTCCTTCATCTCTTTCCTTCTTCGAATCTGCTCCCTATACTGCTTCTTTTGAAACAGTCTTTCTCGATCAGCAAGTTCCTCGGCATATTGATGCCTTTGCTCCTTACTGAGCTCCTCCAACTCTTCTATAGAGAGCGGTCTGAAACAATACATGGTCCATTGATGAGGAAGCGACACTCCGCACTCTAGAAGATAAAACAAACGTTACAACGGAATGTCAAGTCTCTCTGGAAAGAGAAGCTGGGCTCTAAAAGTCCTACGCTTTTGTATGCATCACCACTACAACTAATCGAGGTGAAGCGCACGAGGACCCATGGGAACCCCATATATAGAAATTACACTCACCTACGGTCGTGCAATGTTGACATGAAAGGCATGCATCGATTAAAATGTGCAAAAGCATAATCAAGAAAACAGGTGCTTGCTAATTAAGGAAAAACAGAGCAATACCTGAAGGGAGGAAGTTCGTCATACTCATCATCTTCCTCCTCATCCTCGTCGTCATCGTCATCTGATACGTCCGACTCCCCTTGCAATTCATTCGGCATCTTCAACTGGGCTCGGGCTTGAAGCAAAGACGAGAGTAGAAACGGCAGAGGTGGCACGCGAGGCCGTTGCCCAAATGGCTTCCCAGGAGTTGCCGTTTCAAAGAGCTTCAACAAGGTGTTCGCCTCTGCCAGTATCTTGGAGGCGAAACAGAGGAGCAGCAGTTGGGACTTCCATATCTGCCCGTTGGGCAGAACTCTCTGCCCATTGCGGTTGGTTCTGCAAGAAGGGTGATTTTCCACCAACGACACTGGGTTCGACAACCTCATGTCACCCGCCGCTTGTCGTATCGTCTGCTGCACTACATGAGATCGATGTGCTAAAAACATATCGTAACTCAAAGAAGCTCCATTCGGCCCATCTGGAGGCGCCGAACCAGCGTGGGTCAACACCACAATGGCATTGAACCATACCGCAGCTCCAAATACGTCAGTGATAGTGCGCAGCAAAGGCACGTCACCGAGGTCTCGACTCTGCATATCCAGACGGTCAAAGTACAAAACTATGTCCGGGGGCGATTTTTTTATATACCTCTTTACTTGTCCCATGATTTTCTCATTGTGCCGTTGCTCTCCCGTAGAAGGGAGAAGCCCTGGTGTGTCTATCACCCTCATCTGTGCACAAACAAAAGGTACAGCATTGTACACCGTCGAACCAGTGTCAAAATCAAGCCCGTCACAACATCTCTCATGTCAATCTAACCCCTAAAAGATCAAGGGTTCATGGTTTGAAATTGACCAATTTAATTGACCACATTGTGAAATTCAGATGGAGCCAAATTCTATATCAGTGAAGAACATTGCATGAGTTAGTCGATTTTCATTTATTTTAAAATTGGACAAAAGCCAGCTCCCATATGACCTGCTCAAGACCGTTAAAGAAACATGAGGTCAATTCGGGCTCCTAGGACCTTTTAACGGCTAAGAAAAGCAGCATGTACAACAAGAGCGGAATCCATTAGTACCTTAATACCGTGCACAGTCCCCACAATCTCATGGACCTTCTTTGTAGACGGACTGAAAGCACTCGTCAGAGACTTGCGCTCATCAAAGAGGGAGTTGATGGTTGCACTCTTCCCAACCCCCGTCTGCCCCAAGACCAGTATTGTGCATGCGAAGTCGAGATCCTCCTCTTGGTGTGTTGCCTCCGCTTCCATTGCCAGGGCATTGACGCGATCAAAACTGAAAGCTCCCGTGCGGTTCGGAGTGCCACTGCCTCTCAACGACTCTGCTAATCCTAGGCGGTACAGCACTTGAGCTACAACCTGATTCTGTGGAGATTGTCCCAGACGGTGAGCAAGCCTCAAGAACTTCACCCTGATGTTCTGAAGCTTCTCGCGCGTATCATTGCCTTCATTTTCTGTGGTCTCTTCGGTGGTGGATGCGAGCTGAGTTGGCGAGCTAGCAGTAGGAGGTTGCGTAATCCTACCACCCGAGTCCGCTGCTGAAACAGCTTTCCTAGTTGGTCGTTTGGGCAAAGAGGGCAATGAGGGCCCAGCTCCACCCATAGACGGCTTGTTTGCATCCTCATGTCCAGATCCTACAACAAAGAATTAAAGCTCAGTGAGTATCTCGTCAAGTGGAAGAACTTGCATGAATAAAATCCTAAAAAGTCAAATGGAGCCAGAAAAAAAAAGACGTCATCAAAAAGTTTGAGCGTAGGGATCCCAAATGTATATGATGCAGAAATTGCAAGCTGAAATGAGATTAGACACTACAGCTTTTGAACAACAGATAAACACTGCAGTGTTACCAGATAGTCCAGCCTTGTCTAGCTGCGCCTTGGCACCTGTATCACCGCCATCATCATAGTCTTCATCTTCTTCATCTTCATCATCTTCATAATACTCATCCTCGGCATCGCCATCCGAGTCACCTTCCTCACCCGAGTAGTCTGACCTTACAAAATCTCCCGAGCTTGATTGTACTTGCTCTGTCTGGCCGGTATCACCACTTTCTGACCTCCCCAGGGTAGGACGTGCTGGGATTGCAAGCACACTCCGGTCTTCTGCAACATCCTTGGGCAGCTCTTCCTTAATAACAAAGGAATCTACTTCTTCTTCTTCACCTTCTCCTAAATTATGTTCCCTGGCCACTTCAATTATCTTCTCTTCCTCCTGCACATCGTGACCCTCCTGTGAATCTTCGTGGTCGTCGTACTTCGACTCTGTCACTGGGGCTTTGACAAAGAATTCATCATCATCGTTCTCGGCTGAAGTGGACTCCTGGCGAGGGACTGTCCTCTCCAAAGTGGAGGTTAGATCCCTTGACGAAACCTTAGACTCGGGATCCTCCATTCTTCGACCAGAGGCAGTGTCCTCCAGTTCCTCCGAAGCCAAATCTATGCCTCCATCATATGCCTCCTCATAATCATCCTCCACACCTGCCTCATCCTCTTCTGTAAACCACCACAAAGCAATCCCTCGTCAGCTGACAGCAACATCTTAAACCCTGAAAGTCCTAGGTTTCATGGTTATTAGACTACCAATCTTTAACAATCATATTGTGAAAAATATAGTTCAGCGTGTTTCTAGAATGAATGAAAAGTGACCGACTCAAAAGCGATAAAAAATTTGATGAAGCACAAATGGGCTTTTGGGCCCTTTAGTAACCTCAAATACCAAGAAGAAAATCCACTTAGGTCTCGTCCTTACCATGATCTTTTTCACTCCTCACAGGCCTTGCCCCCCGCACAGATGATGCTCCAGTGTAGTCTAACTCATCCTCCGTATTGCTGGCGCTGGAGGAATACTCCGAGCTGCTACCACTAGTCTCCTCCTCGCTCTCCTCGTCCTCGTTGTCGTCGTCTTCGTCGTCATATTCAGCATACAAGTTTCCTCCTTGTTCCCTTTCTGGTATACCCTCCACAGAGCCACCTTCAAACTGGGACCGAGCGTCAACGGAACCCACAGGACTCGGGGGTTCAAAACTTGTGATGGAAGAAGCTGCCATCCTTTCCAAAGCGCTGTCAAAACTGTCCGCACTGCCAACGCTTTCTTCATCACCATGCTCTCCTTTCTCACTAGGTGTTGGCACCTTAATAGGTGAGAGCCCTGTTGTATGTGGCTCCTCTTCCCTGGAGCTCTTCTCCGCTTCCGGAGCTTCAGCCTTCGGGGAGCTGCTACTCGCCACCTCCGCCTTAGTACTACGCTTTCTACTGCCCAAGCTCCTGAGCTTGCGAAGGGCGTCCATCCTTGTCAATCGGCTGCGATTCGTCCCCTAATATCGCATCCTCAACAAAGCAATACCTGTTAACGGCAAAACACATTCAACAACGTCGTCGTTGCCCTAAAAGCTGCACGAGCTCCACATTCAAGGATACCCGAAGTTTCCCTCTTGTGCTTCGAATTACTGTAGCAATCGTGTTCCTCGTGTCATCCTCTTAACATAACTCAAATGTCTGTCCTGTCCAACTCACTCACTCCGTCGACGCACATTCCTCACATTCCTCACATGGCTGGAAGCTTCTCACAGCTAAGAAAGGCAGGGGATGAAACTCGGGAGATTTAAGCAATCCTCCACCATACTTGAGCCGGTTAAAAGCAACCAGACACCTGCTCCAGATGATACGCAAGCTACAAATCGACATCTATAGTTTGCCTCTCTGAGTGCCCCCATTCAATAATTTTCGGCGCTACACAGTCATGTTGATAGCAGCGTATTTCAAAATAGAACGGAAAGAAATTCAGACCTGAAAAGATGAACTAGTTACACTGTTTCAAGAGCACCATTTCCGACGCAACCCGCAACCCGTGTCTCGCGCACACTTCGCACTTCCATGTCGTCCACAGAATTTCAAAGATGCAACAGAATCACTGCAGCGACAACAATTCACTCGCTTCACCAATCTGCTCATCGAGAAAAAAAGAGTCAGCAGCCAGCGGCACTTCGTGTATGCAATCAAATACCGTGTTTTACCAAATGAAACTCACTCTAAAATGTGAAGCTGTAAGAACAAGAGTTCAAAGCAATTACTGGTAGCAATCTGTATGAGAACTCAGTCCCGTCCTTCATCCGGGACAAAGCAAAAACTTAGTTTTCTTCTAGCGCGCAAATTCACCGGCACGGAAACAATAGCAATTGATTACGAATTTTTCGAACAAAACACAAATAGATTTAGAGCACCACCAAAGCAATTGACCTTATCACCTTCAGACATTGAAACATTAATGACGAGCAAAAACTTCAGCAATTATTTCTATAAGAAACCATTACGGACGCACAGACGCTTAAACTTAACCGGGACAAACTATTGCATTGACAAACTCTACTCAATCAACCCAAACCCCCAAACCCTCGCAATAACAGAGAGTAAGTATTCTCACCATGGAAATATAAAACCTCGAATTACTGCTTCAGAACGACGGAACGACGCACCACGATTATCATTTTGTTTAAAAATTTAGAACGGTAGTTCCGAACATCCACAGTCTATTCTCGAACCCTAACTTCAGCGGTGTCGAACACAAGCATTGTCAAGGACCGAAGAAACTGGAATCCCGTTTCGTCTCTCCCGCAATTGCAATAAGATAACGCGAGGCGCATTTGACGCAATGCCACACGATCGTGCGTTGCGATCTGATCAGGAAGTCGGAAACTTAAGTTACGTGTGTGTGTTATCCATTTATTTTGAAGTGCTACTAGCTTTACCGGACTTCGTGATGACGCTCTTTATATCCAAAAAAACATGGATGGATGAAACTTGCAAAATGTGGATGATAAAAGTGAAACTTCCATGGAATCGGAAAAGAATATTTGAGTTTTGCAGACTCGGAATTGCCTTCATTGAGTTTCTAAGTCTTTTTAATTCTATGAGAGTAGGCAGAAATTGCATTAACTTCTAAATGCCCAAAACCTTTTTTTGGAGCGTCTTAAAATTTGCTCAAAACTAAACAAAAATTTTAAGTTTTGATAATTAATATCAATTTATTTATTTTAATTATAACCATAGAAATTCAAACTAGATGAGTTATCAATCATGTTAGAAAAGAAAACACAAGAATATCATATATGGATTGAAGGATTATAATGCTTGATTGAGAAGGTGTTAAAACTACAAAATTGATTTGAAGTCTTTCAATCTACTTTTTACATGTCAAATTTGAAATTGAGGTCATGAAAAAAATATATAAGGCTAAAGGACATAACATGTATTACTATAATTGGAATATGGCTTCTCAAAATCTACTTTGCTATTTTTTTAAATGAATTTTAAATGTGATTTTCATCCCCCCCTAAGATCTAGTGTATTTTGAGGATCATCTCCAAGAGCTTCTAACACAAAAAATCAGGATTTGCCATAGACACCCTTGCACAAAATGTTCATGATAAAAATCATGAACAATTTTTTTCACAATCAAAGTTCAAATGCTTAAAATAGACTTTAAAGGATACGTCAATTGTGGTTTAATATATAAATTGAGAAACAATGTTATTTACAGACTATCATGATCATTATTTTACTTTGTATTGAAAAGTATTTTGTCAATGTTTTTATAATCAAATACCACCAAATTCATAATATATTCTACTACCACAAAGGGCTTTCAAGCCCTTCAAGGGTTAGTCAACACCAAAATACGGTACCTTCAACATTAATTTTAGAGGTTAATCACTAGTACAAAACATGCCTTACAAGACAAAGATTTAAGACCCACATTTGGTCATGTTATGATGAGTTAGACTAGGCGTGGGTCTTATCCTAGTAAGGATGTTGAGGCCCAAAAGCTAAGTTGATGGATGACTTTCAAGGTTAATGTAGAGATGAAGAATGTACCTATGGGTTTCAAAATTTAAATCATCTTTGGTAGTAATAGGTCTCATCTTTTTAGATTTAAATCTTGGTCTATATTAGTGATAGGTCTCATCTTTTTAGATTTAAATCTTGGTCTATATTAGTGATAGGTCTCATTTTAGCAAAGTTAAAGCTTGATCTATAGAGGCTTATTTTCTACATTTATTGTATAAGAAAGTTTTATGTAATTCTATTATGCAATTACAATAAATAGGGTGGGTAGTCAATTTTGTTGTAGAATATTTAGTAGTAATATTCTAAATATTACCTTATATATTTGCTATTGATTTATAAAGACTTAGATAGGAGTTATAAATTTATTGGTCTTAAGTCTAAAATTCATAATCCAAATCTTTTTTAACTTTATAAACTTTTTGTTTTCAACTAACGGCATCTTTGTTCTTCAAGCTCCACCAATCTATTAAATGCTTTCTAATGTGCAACCACTTCAACTTCAAGCCAAGTCTATTGTGAAACTTTTATTTTTTTAACCCCTAAAAGACCATTGTCCCCTCAGGGGACAAAATGGATTTTGGGCAAGTTCCTATGATCTCAATTTTCAATGAAACTTTTTGAAACTTTTTCTTAAGATAGACAAACTTTTTATCTTCATGAGAATATAATTTTTATTCAATCGATGACCGGCAACAAAAATTATGCCATTTGAAATATAATTTTAACTTCACCAGGCAGAAAAAAAATCCACAAAATATGAATTTAAATTCTTAAATTTTTTCTCCTTATAGATCATATTTTTTTCTACATGTGAAGCTTTGATTCATTCCATTTGGATTAGTGATGTGAAAGTTATAAACAATCTTATTTGGGGGGCAATCTAGGTATCTTTTTGAAAAAATATCTTATAGGATTCACTTCTGAATGCAATTCTTCAAATTTTTCAGTTTTTTTTTTTGATAAGGTTAAATTTTATTGCTAGAATAATCTCACCATTGGGATTATTATGTTTCAATCCCATCTTAGAGCTATTGATGATTTAGTTTCTCTTTCAATTTTGGATCTACTTCTACTTGACAATTTTTTAAAGAATGAAAAACAAGCATTTTTCTTTTGAATTTTTTTCCTAGACTTTCAGCTCAATTCTTCAATACAAATTTTTTTTAATTCAAAGTCCATAGTGCAAAAACATTCTACAAAGGGCGGTCAAAGTCATCTAAAATTGCATGCTAGTGTTCAAAAATTTGTTTATTTTCAACTTTGAATGCTAATATCTTCCAATTTGTACGGTCAAACTCCATGAAATTTTTATCACATGATCTTAGACAAGTACATACAAGATTCTACGGTTAGATTCTAAATTTTTTTTAATTTTTTAATTTTCTTGGATGAATGCAGCAAAAATGACAATTTTGAGTGTTTTTTGATAGAAAAATGACCTTGGTCCATGGGGGGGTAATTCATTTTAAGAAAGCATATTTGAGATTTTGCAATCTATTAACAGTACAGCCACTTTTCAGTGCATTGAGTACAACCACTTTTCAGTGCATTGTGACAAACTGTGTCACAATGCACTGAAACACATACCCTCCCCCCCTTTGTATTTAAATTAATAAAAAAATTTATACCCTCCCCCCTCCTTTGTATTTAAATTAATAATTTTTTTAAAAATTAAATTAAAATTAAAAAATTTCAATAACCCCCTCCCCGCTTTGTAGTTTCCAAGTGGGGGTGGGGTGACAATTGATATGGGACATATTGTGTATTTTGTATTTTGTATTTTAACCATATCTTATATCTCGTATAGTATATTGAAGTCGTATCTTGTATCCGTATCCATTCCGTATTTATACCATATCCGTATTCAATATTATATTTTGGATTCATATTTGGATGGCTTGGATTGAATCTCACAAAGATCAAGGGCTTGTGATTTTTTGAGAAATCAACAGCATCTTGGAGGAGAAACATTTTTCTGTTTTTTAAAATCAACGGGGTGTGATTTTTCTGAGAAAGGGGGGAGGAACTAATGCACTGAAAAGAGGTGACAACCTCTTTTCAATGCATTGTTGTTGTATGGTTCATTCATTTGGGATGCAATTTTTAAAAACAAAATCACATCTACAATTTGCATGATCTTTCCATTATGCTTACATGATACAAAAAGTTGACCTCATAATTCTATTGTCTATTGCATGGCTTGGTCAACAAACCATACAAGAAGATGTAATATGGAATTTATGCAATTAATGAACAAAGAAAACAAACAAATTTTTTGTAAAAATTATTCAGAGGATGTTGGTTTTCAAAAAAAAAATTAATCTGTGATCTCGAATATAAACTAGAATGTTATAACCATAAGGCTCTATCCTAGGTAAACAACAATAATAACTTATTGATCAATTAGACTCCACATCCCCACTCCAATCTAACCCTAACCATGTTGTACAGTGTGAAAGCAATTGTAGATAGGATTTACAATACAAATAGGCTAAGAGATAAGCTACAAAACAAAGTTATTCTAAAAGTCAAGAAAATAACCTTACCTATGGTCCCTAATTTGCTACTCCCTCCGTCCCAAAATGAATGTCCACATTTTGTTGATATTTTTTTGAGCCAATTTCATTGACCATATGGTGAAAAACATAATTAAAAAAAGGTTCCAAATTTTATATCACTAGAATCAATGAAGAACATTGCATGTGTTCATTGCAACCTAAATAAAATTAGCCATAAGGAAATATTTTTTTGACCTACTTAAAAAACCCTTAAAAAACATCACATTCAAAGTGGACAGTCATTTTGGGACGGAGGGAGTACTATTCTAGATTGCATTTGAATTATTATTGCACTTGTATTGTATTGGAATGACAATAAGATGTGATTACACACAATTTAATCACATTGGGTTGTCTTCTTCCTAAATTGAGATTTAAGTCCCAACCTTACAAAAAGTAGTGACTAGACACAAATTAGCCATCTCCATGGTTTACAATAGATGCACAATAGATGTATTACCCTGTACACGTTAACTTACATATAACTAGTTGAATAGCAATGATTTCTTTTAACTCTCAAGACGTGAAGATAAATGCCAAACAAAGGACATATCAGAAAATCAGAGCATCTCAGATAGGTTGATCTTCCTCAAATTAGCAGTTGGGCTTGCGACATTCACAGCTCCTTTCGAGAGTGTTATGCACAAGAACCAATTCATGCATAGAATCTCAAAATGTTGTTGCTGGAGATGAGCAAACCAGTCTACCTTCTTCAAGCAAGAGCCGTCTGCAAAGGTGATTCAACCAAATGTGCTCTCCTACCGAGATACTAATATGTAACCACCGGGCCTGCTTGGCAGCAACAAACCACTGGAATCCAGCTACATTATGAAGAGTGGACAAAAGTGACCGGCATTAAATGCTGCGTCTCCCTTGAGCATGCCTTTCAAGACTTATTAATATCTACATGCCAGAAAATGCTGTGGCAAAGCTATGTGTGAGTGATCTTCCTTTACTCAGCACTTTGGCTTGCAACTACTGTCTGGTTAGACTCCTCAGCTTGGGCGGCATTTCTCTGCTGAACCTTCCAGGAAATCTCGTAAACAGCACCTGCAATGAATGACCCTAAGAGAGGTCATTCTCCTATCGCCAACACAAAGTATAATACCAAAGCAGCAATCAACACCACCTTGAACGACAACATGGATGACGACATATCGTTGATAGCAATTTACTTAGAAGCATGTGATGGCAAGGTCAAAACCTAAGTTTCTGCGAAGTTTGATGTGGCTATTAAGGTAAATGATACTTAAAACCACCGGCAATCTGATAACATCATCTATACTGAACCCTGTTACCAACAGCAACTTGGACTAATGAGCAAGTGGTGTAAGCATGACTTGTTTAAATGTATATGACCGCTGATCATTAAATAAAAATGGGGTTGTCTACATTTATAGTGGTCAACAACCTCCCACTTTAAAAGTGCATAAGAAATTTATTCTGTGATAAAATAATCTCAACAGATTTGGCTTCTACACCCAAAGTGATGTTTCCACAGCTCAATAGTGATATCTCAAAACTCGAACATATGTTAAAATGCTTAAAGTGACACAAATAATATCCTTTACCTTGGAACCAGAACTTCCTAAAATCCCCAGAATGAAATGCGTGAAATCATTCAAAATATTAATAAATTTACGAAAAGGAAGATCTATTTTACCTGCTGCAACAAGGATCACGAGAACGTCACCGAATCGTTTCATTGCTGAAACCGTGTTCTTCACTGAGTGGTACTTGTTGAGAGCTGGATCTTTTGCAAGCAACTGCATAGACAAAAGAATCATCAAAATTTAAGCCCAGGGTTCATTCCATTGACGACAAAAATGACATCAATTTAAAAGGGAGTTCGTGGACAGATGAGAACCACCTCGTGCATGAAGGGACAGAATTCTTAATCCATCAAACGAGAACTGATCTTTAGCACTTTTTGAACGTTTCGACACTTGTATACAGCTGTGCAATTCTTACACCAAGGAATGCAACAGATGCGAAAAATCATGTGCTCCCTGTCACAGTAGGTTCTCTTAACTGAAGAATTTAGGGTTTACATAGAAAGCCCTCAACGGAACACACACCACGTAAGAGAATCACCCTCCGTCTTACCCTCCTCTAACCTAAGATATTAGCGACGAGAATCACATTCACTCACCACACTAATCCAGAACAAATTTAGAAAGAAATACATGATATTAACATTCCAAATTTTTTTTAATTTATCGTCCAAAAAATAAGTGAAACAGGACAGGAATCCCGAACAAGCTCCGCAAACACGATAACACGAAGGTGGACATTCTATAGGCGAGAAAACCAATTCTTTTTCCAGTCATAACCATTCCAAAACCCTACAACCCCCAAACTCGTCAAAAAAACTCCCATAAGATAAGAAAAATGCTGAAATTCAAAACGAGAAGAGAGCAAGCGAGCGCGCAAAAGAAGACAAACCAGATCCTCGCGAGCTCCGGAACGAATCGCCATGCCGCGGCTCGGGGCTCCGACCAGGCGCCCGGCAATCAAGCTTCGCACCGCCTGCATGGTTGCCAACGATCCTGGTCCAAAAAAATAAGTAGAGACTGTGCAGAAGAGCTCGGATTGCGAAAAACGCTCCAAGTGTATGTGCAATTGAGGCCGAGGAGTCTTTGTTTTCACTTGACTCTTGGGAGAACGTGTTTTCGTGGGGAGACTGTGAATGTGGACTACGTCGGGAGAGATGCAGTTTTAGGGCTTCGAGGGATTTGGCAAAAGAGTCTGGGATGCGGGCCAGCCTTCTTCCTGTCAGTGATTTTCATTTTCTTTTTCTTTTTATCGATATTAAAGAGCAATGGAGAGAGAAATAACTACAAGAGCTTTGTGGATGTGTAATTTTTTATTTCAATTGGTGCCCGGGAGAAAAAGTTATGGCACAATAAGCCAAAAGCAAAGGTTAACGGGAAGCACAAAAAAATCACAAAAAGTCAATTTTAATTTTAACTTTTTTTAATTCTAAAATATTATGTTTTTGTCTACATGTGAAGCTTTTAATCATTCTATTTGGACTCAGTATGGACAATCTTATGAGAAAGGTTATGGACAATCTTAGTTTTGATAGAGAAAAGGCCTTGGTCGTATAAGAGTTAAGGGCCATTTTATTTTAGGTTTCAATTTTTGGCCCGATTCCTAAATCACCAAAATCAACCAATAGGAGTGCTTGAATTCTTAAATTGGGTCATTGATTGAGCCTAAATATTTTATACTAAAAATTGATACAATTTTTCATATCACATTGTTGTTTACATGGTGGTGTTTTGGCACCAAAAATTTAGGCTCAAGTGCTAAAAATTGGATGGCCAAGTATCCTTCACCTATTTTTCTACTTGGATCTAATTTGGATTTGCCCTATTTTTGTATATTGAGCTAATTTAAAATTGGGCCTAGGCCTGAATATAAAATGGCCCTAAAATTTAGATGTATAATTAGAAATTTAATTATTAAAGATTTTTATTCTTTCAAAATATAATCAAAATATTAGATATTGGTTGATTGATTTCTAGTTTTCATTTGTGGAAGAATATGTACATAGAATGTTTAATAGCTATATTATTGATGCTATTTAATTTATTGATGCTATTTAATATAGCATCAATAATTGATGCTATTATTGATACTATTTAATATATTTGGTTTAGGATAGAATTGGGTGATAAAATGTTTGATTTTTAGTATTTTTTAGGGAGATATATGTGGTGCCATGTTTTCATGTTGTTATAACTAAAAGTGGTTGTGTGTTCTATTTGTGGTCTTTGATCTTTTGAATGGATGATTGGTATTTGTTTTGTTTAACCTTTGAAGGACCAAGTTGCGATTTTGGCAACATAGCAATTTTGGGTAGCTCACTATAAATGGAATTTTTATTTTTTTATTTTTAAATTCTCACACAACATACAAACCATTCTTTAAAAGCCTAACAATTTTCATAACTTTTGATTCTATAGGTTAAAAGTTATTATATGATATGTAGTTTTTAATCTTGGTTGGGCAACCCTAGCAATCCAAGCAGATAAATTTTATTTTATTTTTCAAAAACAAAAATTTGAAATTGATGATATATATAGAGAGAGAAAAGACATTGGCCTTGTCACCCCATTTCTGGGCAACTTTTGTCAATCAAGACATGTATTATTCTAATCTTACTTGTCATTTTATTGCATCCTTTAAACAAGTATAATTCTGTCAAGCTCAATAAGCTCTTATCAAATGGACTAATGTTTACTTTCTTAATTCAAGATTTTGCAAGTTCAGTCTAGTATGATTGTGTGCCCTTCTTCTAGATCTAATCGAGAGGGAGGGCCATTGTACAATTCTCATTTTGTTACTTGTGATGCCCAAATTCCAATCAAATGGCCTAAGGTTTGATTTCTTGACTTGCAAGATTCTGTAAGTCCATACTTACTGACCATATATCTCTATGACGGATTTGAGTAAGAGTGCAGGTAGAACACCTTACAAGCTCTCGTATTATACGTTGATCTCACAATTTGCTACAAACAATTCATAGCATATCTTAACTGAGCTTAATATGTCTCATACAACTTACAATAATCCATCGACATTGTTCCAAGTGTCATGTCTTAGAATACAATTGTTAACTACTACCATTGCTTTTTTTGCTGTGTAGAATACCATCTATTCAACAACACAAAGGAAGTACAACATAGTGCTATTTAGTTCAAGAAATTTAAAACATTCCATTGCAACTCCTTCTTTATGTTCAAATACAAGGAAGTCCCACCTCACCTGTGTCCATGCCCACCAAACAAATGAGAGTGTGTTAGTGAATGTGCACAAGGTGTCGTCAACGTGACTACAAATTGTCATCCTAATTGCATATTGAAACATAAAATAAACAAGCAAATTGAGCGTTCAGTTGCAAATTGTTTCACGAAGAAACTTCCTCAATCAACATCTTGTGCTAATAGTTTGTACTCTCTGGATCTGCACGATAGCATCACTTGCGAAACCATTTCCGTATCCATGTAGCAAACTCAAACTAATTGCACTGTAGAGCGGGGTTTCTTGGATGCCAATAGCCTACTCGTCCAATGCATTGATGTATTGTGGGCCAAGCTTACATTATCAAAATCTGTAGGATCAAGGTGATCATTTTATTGCATGTTTTGTGGTATGTTGGCCTGACCAGCTGGCCTGTATCTACTATAGGGTTATTTATCCTGCCTAGTCCGGGTCTCAATCGTGTTCCATTGGAAGCCCATTATCGAGTAGAGAGGCCTTGCTTTGGAAAAGCATCGAGCTTCTGGCTGCAACTAGATTTGGATGGAAAATAAAGAGCTTCGTGATTTAGTAAAATATGTATGCATGCTCATAAAATCTCCATAATCCACCATAAATTCTCAATAAAATATCACATGTTTGTATAAAGTAGTTGGTGTTGCTCATAAACCACATAAATTCCCTTCCAGGAAGGTCCTACCACTAATATGAGTGCCACAGTCACTTTAAGACTCCAAATTGAGAATAAAACATTTCTATGGAGAATTAACAACAGCATCAACAAACCCTCAAAAATTCAACTCAAAATATTATATTGTCCGACTTTTATAGTCGATCAAAGTTCACTCTCTCCAATTCAAAGGCAGCTCATCACTACTCTTCTTCCAAGCCTATAACTCTCACATACAAACTCCAAATTGATTGTGTGATATCTCTATAGAAATCTAACACAATAATCTACATATTTTTTAAATTTCAACACAAAATAAGATATTGTCTGACTTTTACAGCCGGTCAAAGTTCTCTTTCTTCAAATCAAAGGCAGCCTCTCACTACTTTGCTTCTAAGCCTATAACTTTTGCATCCTAACTCCAAACTAAGAAAATGATATGTTTTTAGAAAGATAACATTTAAACACATACTCTCATTAAATCTCAAAAACAAAAAACTCCTCATCCAAAAGTTATAATCCCTCAAAAATTCTGCCCTCTCACTCCATGACAATTATCCCTCTCTCACTCCATCAAGCATAACTTCCACATAAAAATTTCAAATTCAGCGAGTGATAGGTTCATGGAAACCTCAAAATAAGATGAACAAACTCACAAAATTTCATTACAAAAACTCTTATGTACAATCTGTTATGTCTCTCTGAAGTCTCAATTTTTCTTAAGCAAATTATGAGGAGGAAGAAGAAGAACCTCCACCTTATCTTCCACTTCATCCTCCATCCCCTCCACCTAAGCAAATGAATTTTGGCCTCTAAAATGCCACATGGACCACAATTCATCCACTGGCCACCATTTTCTCCTCATAACTCTATCCTTATCTCTTACATGGCAACTATATGACCTTCAAATCCTTTTTAAAATTCAAAAGAAAAGGTAAAACAAACTTCACCTTCCCATTTAACAACTTCAAGTCTACAAATAAAGGTTAAAATGTTTTCAACTAAAGAAATAAAAGAACTAATATACAATGGTTATCTAATAGAGGTAAAAAAGGTAAAATCTTCTCTATGTGGATCTTTAGACTCTCCAAAAAATCCTCTAGTTTAACAACAATTAATTGTTTTTACATAGTGTATATATATGCAATGCGATACCGTAGCCGTAGCATTATACAATATTTGCACTTGTACACCTTTACTTGATTATGCTTCATGATTTTATCACGTATTGCGTGATTTTTTTGCATTGTTTGCGTTAATCAAGCTTGGAATTATTTGCGTTTTACCTTAGGAGACTTAGCAATACCTAGGTGCAAGAGAGAGAGTAGACATGACACCCCCATTACAGGGCAAATTATGACAATTTCAAGATTTGTGACCATTAATTCATGACATGTTAATTGAAGAATATATAAAGTACATGATCAAACAGAGAGGAGCCACTATTGTAATGACTTAAGGTACCACAAAAGGTTCGAGAAAAGATCTCAAATGCACACTACCGGGAGGGAGGGCGGGTATAGAACCATCCATATTATTGAGAAATGGCTTATCGTATGTTCTCACATGATCTTGCCACAATTAAAATCATGCTCAACACAAAGGCTTACACGTCTTAGAACCATCCGACTATATTCTATAGAAGTAACCAATCAAAACCTCTTGTAAAACCAAGATAAAATCCATGAGTATATGGTATTCTTGAAAACTACAAAAGCCCAGACTAGCAAGTCGAAGTCACACAAATGCACCTTTAGTACTTCTACATATGCAAATAAAAGATATCAAGGTGTAGAAGTAAAGAGATAGTCGTAACCCTACAATCTAATTATGCTAGAAAATTGGAAGGAATGTTCTTCACCTACACCCATACAAACCAATAAGCAAAAAGTGTGTCAGTCTACGTGTGTGAGGTCTCTTCAGAGCATTCCAAGTTGTTATCCTTGTCACCTTTTTCTAGCAAAAGAACAAAGCAAGATAAACATGATTCATGAAGCAATGTAGGAAAAAGCCCCATACAAGCAAAAAACTTTCTACTGTATAAAACTCGTGCATTGGAGTTGTCCATAGGAGTAGCACATTGTTGTGACAAAGCCATTTCTTCACCAAAGGCTTCCGCATGCACCATCTAGCAAATAGCAATGGTGGCTAATCGGCCAATTCTATGACCAACACTATATCAATGTGAGAAAAAGAGAGCCACAAACTCAATACAGGTAAAAGACGTAGTTCCAAGATACTGAAATAAGGCCCATAATCATTTGATCAGGTTAGTGCTAATCGTCTTGCTAACTGCAATAATTACAGGGAGGAGTGATTGATGTGCTTACTTAGTAGGGTATTAACCCATATATTACAGTGAGTATACATCCTAGGTAAAGATTTACTGAGTACTAGTTTCGTCACTAGGTACTTACATCCACTAATTTATGGAAGTCTTGAGTAAATTTGAATGGAACCCTTTCTTGGTATATGACACTATTGTTGTGGTTTGTATAAAATCCACTGGTATATGTCACAACCTAGTAGGTTTTCATATATACAACTTGATGCAAGTATAAGATTAATTCATGCATGTATTATTATGAGCAAAAAAATTTAAGAGAGAAAAAGAAAGAGAGAGAAGATAGTTACATAACATTCCATTATTGGGTCATTTCTGAATAATTCACAATGAAACTTGAAGCACGACACAATTATCATCATTAAGCACTCCAAGGTCAGTCAAACCCACTGATCTTTTTCACGATTGAGCAAGACATGTAGGACTGAAATTCAAACAAATTAATGAAGTGCTAGTAGCACATGTGTGTGTAATGGACAGGTGGTCCTAATGCTAGAAGAGTTATATTTCTAAGTTTTCCAAGGCATCAACCAAAAGCTAAATACTTCTCAAATTAGTCTCTAGCCAACAAAGGTCAGATATTGCTAACATACCACACTACAGAGAAGGATTTCTCAGAAAATAGGAAAAAGACATGCAGTAGGAATGAAAGTCAAGAGAAACTTGATCATGCATAAAAAAGGATCCATAATTACAAATACAACAATACCCTGGAAAGCTAGAGTCTTGGGCAATCGGGAAAATGTTACTGTGAAGTATCAGAAGCAACTTTTGATGCTCAATTCAAGAGGAAGTGCTCTCACCTGCACCCATGCATTCCAACACACAAATAGTTTATTAGCACACGTTTGCAAAGTTTTTAAAATTAAACCCCAATTGTTATCATTTGCACAAATTGAACAAACAAAGCAAGAAATTGAAAATATATATGTAGCAACATTAACATAAACAAATAATAGAACATGTCCCATGCTAGTAGTATTGCCTGTCATGGTGGATCGATATTTGTGTCATAAAGTCACACCGCCTCTAGTCCTCTTTTGCAGTAGTGTAAGACTTAAACTTAAAAAATTGGCACTGCTCTGAGATCCAAGTGAGCTATTTGTAGTGGACCAACTCAAGGCCATAGGTTGTAAGTAGAGAACAAAACACTAGCTTAGTCACAAGCTATAGGTGCGTAGCAATAACCATGCAAGAGTGAAAAAGAGTTTCAGAGTACAGTAAAAGCCAACTTCCGAATGTGTGGGACCATGAACTCAAAATTGGTGATTAAATTAAGTAGCTGCAAGAAGGAAATATAAGGGGCCAAAGAACCACGTTCAGGAAATGACCAAGCCACTAATCGTGGGTGGCCACCGTAGTACTCGATAATGCAGTACACTATTCATCAGCGTTCTTAAAATTGGCTATATTGCACTAAGATTTTACCAAAAAAAAATCAGAGCTAAACGTACATAGTATAAAATCTTGGAAAAATTAAGATTTGAGTCGGAGAACGGACGGAATGTGGGCTTCGTTCGCTAGACCCCGTCTCCGCCCTGTAGGGGGTCGCGTCCGTCCTCTCCCGCCGGAGTTTTTCCGTCGCAGCGGTGCTCTTCCAGCCGCTGATCTCTCGCAATGTCTGCGACATCTGAGCCGACCACCTAGCAACTAGGGTTTGGTCTCCCTTCATCACCATTAGCTTGATGCGCTCCCACTTTAGTGTCTCAGTTTCACTAATTTTGCATTAATGGCGGATTAGAGTTTTGGAGGTGTTTGTCTTGAATTCTTGATTGTTGCAAGCTGAGGTTCTCTAGATTCGTGCCTTGAGTGCGTCGTTCAGATGCTTATTTGAAAGCGACATCTTTTTGCCATTTGATTTTCGAAGTTCTAGTGCGCCTTTTTCTGGGCTGTTGTGAAGATTTTGGGGGCAATGTGTGTCTCTTTTGCATTCACTGCACTTCTGAAACGGTGGCTGCCATTGAATGGCGTCCAAATTTCAGAATTTGGAATTGCAGGCTTGCAGAGAGCGGTTGGAAAATGGCGATCCCAAGGCGTCGGGTGCTTCGGTGCTTCCAGAATCCAGAGTTGCAGCCTTCTAGGTCCATCGCCTCACAGAATTTAAGCGTCTTGGCGGGTCTTGCTTGCTTCATCCGATCATTCCGTGTTTGCTTGATTGATCTAGCCTTGCTTTCCTGTCAATTGCGCGCTCTTGGTTTTGATCGACTTGGTGTGTTTAATTTGCTTGTTCCTATTTTTTGTTGTGCTTGTGTTGTGGTACTCTTCCGCCCTTCCGCGTTGCTTGTGCAGGTTCTGATGGCTCCACGATTGAAGCTTCCTCAGAATTTCAGGGTTTGAGCGTTTGGATCCAGTCAAAACACGCTCGGTGTTGGTAAATACTTGCCAACTACCTGCAGCACTAATTGCGGCGACTTGGCAAACGACATGGCGGAGCTTGAGGTCACGCATGTTTCCGAGACCCGACTCTCCCAGTCTCTTTGTCGCCCAGCACTCCGCGATCCGCCTTCGGAGGAGATTGTTGTGTCGCCCGGGGATTCCGATGGTGAGTGCTGTGAGGGGAAGAACAAGGGCGGGGGTGCTCGGAAGAAGCGTAAGACAGCCGCCGGCATCATCACAAGGCGCTGGCAAGAAGTGTGGGCCTGCAAATTCTCATGGGCGGAGGCCGAATTCAATTCCAATGGCGATCTGTCGGGGGTTGTTTGCCAAAGCTGTACGGCAATGACTGGGAGGAAGAAAGTTTTCGTGCCAAAGGCCGATAATCTTGAGAAACATGAGGGTAAACGGACATGCCGAGAAGATGGTGTCATGTTTCCGCACTTGAAAAAAGGCGATAGATTTGTGAAGGCCGATTGCAAGCACGTCAAACTCTGTAAGCTTTGGGCAGCGCGGAAGCACGCCGGCACTATGGCCGATCAACTCACAGTCGGTGTGGAGAATGATTGCAAACGGAAGGGAGTACAATTCGCCACACTTTTTCAAATTCTAACTTATGGTAGACCTATGTGTGATTATGAGCGGCAACAGTTCTTGCTTAGACACTTGCAGGTGAAGCATATGCCTAGAAAGCATTGGTCTGAGAGTTTAGGGTGGAAAATGAGTGAACACCTGCATGCCTTTGTCCTAATTGCGTTGAAGTTCACTGTGCAGTTTGCAAGAATTGTGTCCATCAGTGCCGATGAGGTCACTGCGGTAGACAATACGTGTTGGATCGGCGTGCACGTTTATACTATGGAGAATTGGGAGAGAAAGCCTCATTTGCTCCATTTGTCTTGTGTCTCAGAAGGAGGCACGGCAGACAATCTAACACTTGTGATTATGCAGGCTTTGCTGAACGAAGGAGGCCTAACTCATGAGGCCATTGCATCTAAGCTTGTTTGTTTTGGGGCGGATGGGGTCAGTACGTTTCAGGGTCCTAAATCCGGAGTGACTACTCAAATCTGTGAGAAGTGGGCTTCCTTTAGTTTGGGAGCAAGTTGTGTGTCACATCGTCTGAATCTTGTTGTGGAGACTATGTCCAAGTACCCCATGGTCAGTCGTCTTCAGGGCTTCTTCCAGTCTGTGTACTCTTATTTCTGTCGCAGTAACAAACGCCACGCTGAGCTGCAGAAACTTGCAAACCTCATGGAAACTAAGGGCAACAGAATGGTACGCAATGTGGAGACGCGTTGGATCTCCATGAGGAGTCCAGCGCAGCGGATCATAGAGGAATACAAAACTCTGATTGTCAAAATGGGACTGGACATGACTGGTGGTCCTGGCCAGAAATCTGTTGCAGGGGCCGGTGACATTTTCGGTTGATGTGGAGGTCTTACTGTCGTTGGCGTGCTTCATTCCTTTAGTCAATGCAGTCCATTGCCTGATCAAGTTGTCTCAGGCGCGTGATATCTTTGTGTGCGATTTCTTGCGAGCAGTTAAAGTTTGCCAAAGTGAAGTGGCCAGACTTTTCATTGACAGGTCTTCCGCATACGGCAAGGAGGACTTCTTCACATACAACGACCTTCTGTCGGGCCAGTCCAAGGACATTCCGATGAAGTGGAAGCCTATGTCTAGCGATTCTGGGCTTTCTCATTTGTGTTTTGACTTGACCATTACACAGGCTTACGCACGCTGCTATGACCACCTAACCGGGGAGCATATTTTTGTAACGCAGGAAGATTACCACCGTGTCCAGGACAACGTGGAACGGCGGTTCTCAGGTACTGCACTTTCCATTTCCCATTTTTTTTGTTTGCTTGTGTGTATCTTATCATTTCCCATTTTTTTTGTTTGCTTGTGTGCATCTTATTCATTTCCCATTTATTTTGTTTGCCTGTGTGCATCTTATTCATTTCCCATTTTGTTTGTTTGTTTGTGTGCATCTTATTCATTTCCCATTTTTTTTTGTTTGTGTGCATCTTATTCATTTCCCATTTTTTTGTTTGCTTGTGTGAATCTTATTTCATTTCCCAATTATTTGTTCAATACTTGTAAACAATGTGTTGAATGTGTTTTGTAGTGGTTGTCTTATATCAATTCAGGCTTTGTCAAGATGATTGCCTCACTAGCGGGTCAGTGAGCTTCCGAATCCTGGTTTTCAGTTCCGGACTAACGGTGTTGTGCGTGGTCTTAGCAGCTCGCTTTGCTTGGGCTCGATCATGGGCTTTCAGCTTGTGCTTGTGGTCTGAGCTTCTTGCAACTGTGACTCCTACCTGTGGTTTCTGGTTTTCACTGGTCTTGAATGGGCCGCTGACTGTCATGTGCTCCGGTATACTATTCGCAGACATTGCGCAGTCACTTTCCGATGAGTTGAATCGCCGCTTCCCTCAGCAGGAACTCCTCGATGCATTTGGGATTATTTATCCCCAATACTGGTTGCAAGAGGGCCCTCAAGCCAGTTTTTCACACCACTTGGCCATTCTCAAAAGTTTTTATTGTCAATCTCGTCTTGTCAACAGAGGACAGCCTTTGTATGAGGGTGGGAACTCTCATACCGCACCTGCAATGCTTGACGCTTCAAGCTTGGACTTACAGCAAGGACTCTTCAAGGTGACTATGAAAGCAAACTCTGAGGCTGCTTGTAGATCGCCCTTGCATGTCAATCCGGTTATCAAACTTTGGCGGAAACTCTCACAGTCCCGCCACTTGTGTAAGTTGATCTCAGAGTATTTTAAGCTTGCAGAGGTAGGTTGCTGTTTAGTACTCAGTTCTATAGAGGACGAGAGATGTTTTTCTACTCTCAAGTTCTTGAAATCCTGCCATAGAAATAGGCTGGGAAAGCACCTTCCCCTTGTTGTGTGCATGTTTGGCCAATAGTACTATTCCTTAGAGAGTTTTCCTTATAAGGAAGCAATTACTTCTTGAAGAGATGCTGTTAAGGTCAGCCGGCAAGGGGATTTCTAAAGATAGGGGCAGCAGGGAAATTAGTATCCTCGCAGTATCCTTCCATTGTCATTTCAATGTTCACCTTAGTTTTCATGAGGTTTTGCACGGATTGACGCTCATGTTTACCTTGACACAATGTTCATACGGTGGGACTACTGTGAGGCCACGCTGAAGACTGCTCGAATTTGGAGCTTCTGTAGCGATTGACGAACTGCGTGGACTTGGAGCTTATGTGAACTTGTGAAGTGGCGAACTGTTGCAGTGTTGGACTGATGCAATGGTGCTCAGCTAGAGCTTTGGTGACGTTGAAATTCTGCGACAGTGGCGACAGTTACTTTTTAAATTCTAACCTATACAACTAATGTGGCTTGTTTGGTGTTTGTGTAGAACACTAACACTGCACTGGGCAGTCTTGCATTTTGCAAGAAGGGTTCGACTCCCTTGTTAGTGACATTCAACATATTATGAAATAAAAATTTCCATTACACACGATTACACAATTGCCACTTGTCAAATGCACGTACGTCAAAAAATTGCCAATGCACAACATTATACTTACAGCACTTAGCAATTTCGACATTATACTTACAGCTCTTAGCAATGTCAAAGAGTAAAAAAATCCGCAAGTAGCCCACTTGAGCTCCTGAAATTTCTACAGGGTCGCAGCTTTCACAATAGTAGAAAAAAAAAATTAAACAAATTACTTCACTTTTTTCCCACTTTTATCCGCCCTTTTTCACCAAAAAAAAAAAGGGTCGCGGAAGGAGCTACCCTTTGTCATGGCGATAGCTTTTCCACGAATTCCTTAAAAGGGGTTCTGGAAACACTGCTACTGATAGTATTGAGTTCCATGTACTAATGTAAAGTGCATTAATAAGACAACCCTAAAATAGAGTCAGTCTAAAGAGTGCTGTGAGTGGATGTGAAGCATGGGAGGAAGGTGGGTACATATTAATACAACAACACCACTCACAGAATACACTTAGTTAAAATCTATGTAGAGCTCACTCATGTGGCATGTGATGTGAGAGAAATGATAAAATATTCTCACAAAATTCATTGTATTATGTTTGGATTTATTGTTAAATGGAGTATTCTGGGTTTCAATGCAGATTAGTCCATTTAAGATGTACTTCACAGGTAAGGTAAACCAGCCTATGACAGGCAAAATGACTGATTTGGTATGTTGCCATTAGCAAAATAAAATCAGATTTTTTTCTAGCAGAGACAACTTTGAGAAATGAAAGAAGCAGTTAAAATTTTAGTTTTTGGACAAAGTAGGAATTTGTTATGAATTTTTTAAGTATTTTTCAAAACAGTCTGTAGACTATCTGAAATCAATAAAATATGTCTTCATGATGGTCATCTTACCACCTAATGCAGTCTTCAAATTTCCTAACACAACCACAAAAATTTCTAATGTGGCCATCACACAAAGGAATAAAAAAAAAACTCTTTATGATGAGTTTACACTCACAATGTGTAAGTGTCCTATGACAGTCATTACTAATTCTATCACAATCACCTAATGCACTAATGTGGGCCACTAAGCAACCTAATTAAATTGTAGAAGCAAAAATCTGAAATGGACTATAATGGGGGGGGGTATGTAGATGTCTGCATTAGACAGTTGGCCTGTCATAGGTTGGTTTACCTTATGTGTAAAGGGATGTGGATGGGTACAAAGTTTAATAGTAGAATACAGATTAAGTACTAATAGTCAAGAGATTAGTAAATAATCTTTGAAATGAGGATCTATTACATTTAAATGTTGAACATTTGACCATCGTACAATTTAGAATTAAAAAATTTGTATAGAGGGAGAGAGAGAAGACAATTATATAACACCCCATTACTAGGCAATTTCTGACTAATTCATGATGAAGCATGAAGCATAACACAATTATCATCATTTATCACTTCCACATTCAATCGACCTCATTGATCTTTATCACAATAGAGCCAGACATGCGGGATTGAAAATCGCACAATAAGTGAAGTGCAAGTAGCACATGCGCATGCAATGGACATGTGGTCCTAATGCTGGAATAATAATATTACCAAATTTTCCAAGGCATCAACTATATGCTAATTACTTCTCAAAATTATATTGTAGCTAGCAAAGGTTGGGTAACACTAACACACCACACCGCACCGCAAAGGAGAATTTCCTAGAAAATAAGAAGAAAAAAAATGCGGTAGGAATGAAAGTCAAGAAAAAATTGAACATGCATAAAAAAGGTAATAACAAATACAATAATTCCCTGGAAAGCTAGAGTCCTGGACGTTTGGAAAAGTGTTACTGTGAAGTATCAGAAGTAGCTTCCAATGCTCAATTCAAGGTAGTCAAATGGTCCAGTGAGTTGAATGAACTAAGCTGCTCTGTAATGTCAATGTATGACTTCAACCATATCCATGTCTTTGCTTGGTGTCACAATTGTGAGTCCGTTGAGCATATTTTTGTTATAGCAGCACGTATGGCGGATGAATTTATTAACATTGAAGGAAGTATCCAACAACAATTTGCAGGTATGTTCTTGATTTCTCTTCCATTTGTTTTTTGTTTTCTTTCTAAAAAAATTTGGGCCTCTCAGGAAAGCTCACGTTTCCATGTATTTCTAATTGAGTTTGGTGTTGCTAGATAGGTTGGCAAATTTGATACTAGACTTCAATCACCTTAAAGATCCACTTTGTTTGAATGTGTTCTTTATTTGATTTTTGCTTGCATTTCAATGTATTTTTGTTGTTGGTGTTTACTTTGTGCCTTACAATGCAACTCTAGATCGCTCTTGTGAATGTACAAGTTTTAGTTCCCTATTTTTTTAGTTAGGGTGGGGGGTCTTGTTTTAGTTCCCTATTTTTTTAGTTAGGGTGGAGATGGCTTGTTTTTTGTTGTTGTACAGGTTGTAATCGGGGGCTTATTGTTTTGTTTCAGTTTAAAGTGATTAGTTCCATTTGCAATTGTTGGCTTTCCTTCAGTTTGGAGAAGTGCATCTTCAGATTGGTGTAGCTTTGGTCCCTTGTTTTCTGAATCAATCTATTTTATTTCAAATGATCTTATGTGGTTTCGTCTTCTCGTGTGCAAAGGCTGCTTAATTCATGTCCGATGAGCTGGATAAAAAATTCTTGCAACAAGATGTATTGGATGCTTTGGGAATTATATATCTTCTAAACTAGCAACAAGAGGAGGCGGAAGTGACCTTCCCGTAGCACTTGGCAGTGCTCAAAAAGTTTTATTGTTGTGCCAAAATTGTAAGTGCTAGGATGACTTTGGGGGAAGACATGGACTTCTTTAGGGTGACGGAGATGTTGTCAAAGTCAAACTTGACTACCAACAAGGCCTTTTCAAAATCATCATGAACGTCAATTACCAAGCCGCACGTGGACTACCTTTTGATACCAATCCTGTAATTAAATTATGGTGTACCTTTTTCCAGTCACGCTACTTGATGAAACTCATCTCAAAGTATTTCAAAGTGACTGAGATTGGCTATTGCATAGTGTAGGGCTCAATTGAAGATGAGAGAACTTTTTCCATGTTAAAGTTCCTTAAGTCCTACCCAAAAATTGCCCTGGTAAACATTTACCTCTAGTTATCCACATGTTTAAGCAGAAGTACTTTTATTTGGATAATTTTCTATACAAAGAGGCCATTGATTTTTGGAAGAATACAATTAAGGTGGGATTGCATGGATATGTCTAATTTGTGGCCGGTGTTGCATAATTTGTAATATTCTATCCTTCTACATGCCTAAATCTTTAGTTTTTATGAGATTATGCCAACTTTGGAACTCATTCAAAGTGTTTTCCTTGAAATTGAGTTCCCGGTTTGAGACGTTCTTCCTATACACACTTGAACAAATGGAGTGCAGGCATAATCGACTTATAGGAGCTTTCAACAACTTGTTTATGTTTTTAATTACACTAACCTGTACTTCTTATGTGTTGTGTTTGTTTTGTAGTATGTGTAGAATACTAACACTACTTTGGGGCAATCTTAGAAGGATTCAGTTCCCTTGTTAGTGGTCATGGTAGTTTTGAATAACATTCTTTTTTGAAGAAAATCATATAATAAATCTATTGAAATAAACATGCTTGTATGAGTATTTTTAAAGTGCACATTCCATTGGACTTGGTTGAAAATTGCTATTTTTTGCCATTTTGCCATTTTATTGTGGTACTTTGCAATTGGAGCCATTTGCATTGAATAAAAGTAGCCTTCAATCATACACCAAACTTTCCACATGAAGCAACTTGCACTTAACACCCTCAAAAAATAAAAAATGCCACCCTTTTCATACAATTTTAATTGCTTGCTTCCACCAACAAAATTAGGTGTCACACAGACATTGCCCTAGAGGGCACGGGTATAGCCATTGGCAAAAATTCTCTAGTAGGTTTAGGATTGTTGGTGCATGGTATGGATTGAGGATGTTCTTAGGGCCACTTCACACTAAGATTTGGAGTCCATCAATTTCCACCAATTAGAAATCCAAGAATTCCTAAAATCTCAACCCCTCGATACTACATAGTAGACAACACTATCTAGAGGTTCTCACCTTCCAAATTGACAATATGACAGAAAATAACTACATGGTGACGGACTCTTGACCATAGGTTGGGCTAACCAAAAATGACAATCTAATCCATGATCGAGAGTCCATCAAATATTTTTCCTAAAAAATCAGAATCTTTCCTTCTTCTCTTTCTTTGTTATTTGTTATTTGTTTTTTACAAGAACACTGCTTCAAGTTTTAGATTCTAAAAATATGCTTGTTTTTTACAAGAACATAATAATAAACTTGAGCAAAATTACTATTATTTTGTGGACAATAAAATTAGCAGAGAGCTTGTACCAGAAATATTCTCTATAAATGAAATTATTGATCCCACCCTCCCACTCTGAAAATTATCAAAAAGTTGTTTGTAAATCTATATGGATTTTGCGCTCAATATGTGTTAATGAGCAATAAGTCACCAAAATGATATGGCAAAACACCTCTCTCATGAGATGTTTAATTTCGTAATTATATGAAGCCAAAGGTAGTTGAACTATGATCGTAGATCATTTGCCAAAGATTTTACTGTGTGACTAATGTTTTCAGCAGCATTGCATGGAATTACATATAGAGGTTTACAAGCCATAATTAACAAGTAAAACTGAAAAGAATTGGGGTTTAGACATAATTGGCACCATAATAAGCTATTTGAATTGGAAGCTTAATGAACCACAAATAGCCAAAAAACTACAAACATAATTGACAGTAGGGCCAATAAGGAAGCCTAATCTTTCAACAAACATAGTGATACTCATTAGAGGAAAAATTTTATTCCCTATTTTTTTCATGAGTCTAATCAATGTTTCAACTTCCTATCTTGGTTGTGAGTTCACTCAAAGCGTACTTAATAGAATCAATAATCAATAATCTGATGCAATGAATACTTATGGTGGATAACAACGGGAGTAAGAGGATTGAAAATATGGTAGCTTTTTCATCACAACGTCCTATTTACCACCACGTTTACAAAAGACCATTGGATTTGTTTAAGAAATATGTAGCTATGAAGGATTTTTTCTCCTAGTGAAAGTGATAACAAACGATGTAGGTTGCAAACATTTGTTGTTTCTTCACTGCCATTTCAATTTGTTGGCATGTTGTAGGATGGGCATAGGTGAGGTCTACACCCTCTAGGAGCGATTTTCAACAAGCTTCTAAGTTTTCTAAACCATGACTCTCATGCTAAAGTAGTCTATTGTGCTTTGAATGTTATGTATTCTTTGACAATCTATGAGATTAGTTGAGGTACTTTGCTTGTGCAAAACTAATACAATTCTTTTGTCTTATCTTTATTGGATGACACACTTTGCATGAATAGAGATAATGTTATACTATCATGGCTTTATAATGGTTCTTGCAATAGGTATATGAAGTTTTGGATTATAAAACATACTTATAGCTATGAAAAGCTATAAGCTAGTTGTCATAAAAAATCCTAATAAAGACTTGACTTTACAAGCTATGATATGTTCTAGAAGTCTAGAATTGATTAGATTGGTGCTTGTTACTGGGATGTTCCAAAAAAGTTTGTTATTTGTTATTTGTGGAGAAAAAAGGATAGAAGTCGAACAATAGTTTGGATACAACCTCTCGACCTAGACGGCCATAGTGTGAAGTGGCCCTTAGAAAATGGCACCAAGGATGAGAACCGGTATCAAATAAAATTAAAGGTAATAGAAATTCTGCAATCTTGAACACAACATAAAAATTTCTTTGATCAGCAGTGTATTGACGTCATGTGAGAACTTGATACGCAGGAGCCTTGCAAGCTGGGTCAGAAATGTGAAGATTCCACATGGCAATGATACAGTAACAATCTCAAACAGGACATGAAATCATCTAACCGAGTAAGGTAGGCACCCCAAAATGGCACCTAACCTTAAAGCGCCATCTACAGATTGTGTACATTTCCAAAATCAGTTATGTACCTATTTGGATGGAACGCTTTCAGAAACAAACTTTGACCCTTAATAACTTTTGCATATGATGTCCAAATGCCACGTTCTCTGGTGCGTTGGAACCTCGTTTCACTTGCCAATAAGAATATATGAAAATTTGACCAGTCTAATAGTAGTAACTAGGCTCAGTAGCAAAAAGTGGCGGTTTTGGGTGTACCCACCTTAAAGCCACCACATGTCTTCACTCTGACGTTCAGTAAGTTCACTGCCAACTGCCAAGCTAGAAGATTCATATTCATTCTTATGATTCTGCCATACACAGCACCTGGTCAAAGACTACAAACAGTGTTTCCCCATGCTGACTAAGCTTTAAGCAAATTCTGACTGCGACCAACCTGGAGCAGACTGGGCATGATGGGCGCGAATTTCAAGAAATATCATGAATGCCAGATCTCAACAGTACTTAGCAGGAGTATCAGATTATTCTGATAAAAAGCATCTGCATGAAAAGCTAGTTATTCTGTAGGCACTGGACCTGCAGAGTCAGTGGGGACAAAAGCAATTGAAAAAAAATGCAAAACAGTTTCAAGGTTTGCTTGGTGCACCTCTCACAAGGCAATGATCAGGGAGTCAGGATTTCGAGTAATACGACATTCACTGAACACAAGAAAACTTGACTTCTGTCAATCAATCAAAGACAGCCAAGCATCATGCAGTTCACAAATAAACACAAAACTATTAAAGTTTCCTGTTTGGCACATGCTAAAGTTGCACGCACACAGATTTCATGCAAGTAGAGCAATAAAAGACAAGGGAAATTCAGTGTAAAAGTCAGGCCACACTGAATGCAAATGTTTTTGGCAAGGAGGGACATAATGTACATTTCTTCTTTGACCGTACATGAGGGAAAAAGATCTCAAAATTGGCATGAAATCCGTGGCGACGCATGGTGCTTGCTCACACCCAGCTAGCAAGTTAGTGACTCCTCAATCACAGTCTCCCTGTAACCTCTGCAATCACAGCAGCATAATATTAACGAACGGCAGCGAATTTTTTACCACGTGTAAGTTCCTACGAGCCTGCAATGACAACAAGCTCGGATCAACACGTGTGTTCTACGGGGTCCTTAACCCTAATTCTTTCCTCCGTCCGTCAGTCAGATGATCATCACCGCACGAGATGTACACAAGAGAACACCACTGTTTAAAGATCGTCTTATCACTTGCATGTCTCAACTCTGAAGCTCGTTCAGCTGCTTTTCCAGGTATCAATCCTCACCAAAACATCTAGCATCGATTGACCGCCCAAGCAGATCATCATCAGAGTAAGGAGATTAATAAATCGTCCGCTCCTGAGCATTCATAGAAACGCGACTATGTCCGCTCCCCTTTCACAGCAAAAACTCTGAGGACGTCTTCCTTCGCTTCTCCGCTGGCTCCTCCTCGCCCACCAGATGATGATGATGATCGGTTGTGGACAAGATATCCGTCGCCAAGATTTTCCGCAACGACTCCGAGGAGCCCGTGCTCCCCACCTGCAAGTCGATCGCGGCCCCCGCACTCGCCGCACTCCCGACAATATTCTGCAACAAATCCTCCACTTGCAACGCCGCCGCATCCCGATTGGACTTCGTTAAGGTTAGAATCGCGGTATCCGGCCGCTTCTTGATCGCCTCCACAAACGGCAGGTCATGTCCAAACCGACACGCAGGGAGCGACCCGAACACCGCCACTTGCGGTGAAGCCAGCAACGCCATGAGCGACTCCTTGAACTCATTGCTCTGGAGCTCCATCCGCCCCACTTCGTCCACCACGTGCAACTTAATAGCTTTGCTCGGCGTCAACAACGGCAACACCGTCTTCTCGAATGCCTCCAATGCGAAATAGTATTTCCCGACCTTCGGACCACACCCCCGTCGCAACCGGGAGAGAGGCGCCCGCTCGCCAGCGAAAGTCTCCACGTCTAACCCTATCTTCTCTCCCGTCTTGGGATTGCGAGCTTCCAGAGTGTAGAACCCCGCCACAGCGTCTTTAGGCAGCTTCTTCACGGCGTTCAAGACAAGAGAAGTCTTACCAACGCCGGGTTGGCCCGTGACGAACACATTGATGGCGGAAGATGAAGGGGGCGGCTCAATCGCGGTCAGGTCCGCGTCCACCTCGGTGCCAACCATGATCACGGGGACCACGAACAAGTGCACAGCACCATCCAAAACGGAGCCACAAGGTCAGAGAGACGGATGCGACGAGAGAGAGAGAGAGAATTGTAAAGAGGACGAGGAGCAATTGGCCGAGCTCGAGACAGAGAGACGGCGATGGCGGAGAGAGTGAAGAAAGCTTGCGAGAGAGAGAAAGTGACCAGAGAATAGTTCGGGGGAAGGCGTGACTGCCGACCGACTAGAGCATTTGAGGACCACGGCTAGAAAAATGAAAATAGCAAAATTTTAATTAATTAATTAAATTAAATGGGCTATTTCATGAGAATGGAGTCTACAAAAGTGGTTGAGAGAAATGAATTTTTTTTTCCCGAGTATCAGATTTTGAATTTTCCATTGTTGTAGTGCTCAATTGAGGACTCAAAATGTGGTATTCAACTAGAAAAAAATGGACACTGTTTTTTTCAAAATGAAACAAAGCATTTGACAGCCATTGCTAGAAATATGATATGTGCAAAAAATAGGGCTATTTATAGTATAGAAGAGTGGTTTTAAGAAAAATGAAGCTAATTATTTTAGAAATTCATGTTTTAGCTTTTCCACCTTTGCAATGTTTAAGGATTCATTAACCACTCCAAATTAGGGGGCAAATTTTTACGTTTATCCCCCATGGTTTCTTTCACATGGTGTAAAGACTACAAGAGCACATGAGCTATGGCCATGGCCACATTTGAGCTTGGTTCCCATTATTAAACAACACAAATTATTGTTGAATCTTGTTGGGAATCAAGAAAGGATTTTAGATTTATTTTTTCACATGTATTTCTTAGACAATTGATGAATAAATTATAAATTTTTAGAATATTAAAAATAGATATATCCAAAGTCAACTATAAGCTCTCATGTTCAAAGGGCTTGCATTATAAATAAGAATCTATGATTATGGAATAGTTTTGCAAAGAGATTACAAATATGTGCAATTACCTTAAAGAAATAGTCATTTTTTGAGCTTTAGAAGTCTACAATCTTGAGCAACTAACAACATATCATTAGAATCCCAAAATCCATATTTTAAATTTTAAATATTTTTCTTACATCTTTATACAAATATTGCATTATATTTTATATTTATTTGTCAAAATAAATGCATTTTCTATAGACAAAATTAGGATTTAAAATAAATAAATTATAAGATTATTATTTTATACCATTCAAAAATTCTATTTAAAAAATATTAATTTTCTAAAATTTTGTCATTTATTGTTTAATTCATTTTTTTTTACCAAATCTACAATTACAGTGTCTATAGTACATTAGATAAATCTTTTAAGTCTAACTGTGTTTATAATTTTTTTTTTTATAATTATGAGTGAGATTGGAAGCTGGAATTTGGTCTTGAGTTCATTCTACTTTTCGCTGTTTTAATTGATCATATAATTAAATATATGGAGGTGCAATTAGTCTAGAATGGTAGAATATACACCATTAATTATTAAATGCACATGTATATTTGTAGGAAATCAAAAGAAAAATACGGTATATAATGATTTAAAAATCCCAAAGAATAAAATATTTAATTAGGGTTGCTTTACACTTAAGGTGAAGACACCGTAAACCGTCCTTGTACCTAATTCTGTCACTATGTACCAAGGGTGCACATTTTTGTAGTAAAAATGTATTCTGTTGGTATATGGTGACAAAATTGGGTACATAGACGATTTAGGGTGTTTCCACCTTAGAGGCTGAGCCAATTTGTTGTGTCAGAGGCCAAGAGTCCTCACTTGTGATTAGACAAAATGTTGAAATCAGTCCCAATCCCTTTATACCTAGAGGCTGGGCAAATTTGGTGGAATGATTTTTTTATTCAACAGAGTCATAAATTGACATGGCTCGAGCTCACTGAATTAGGTGCACCAAAAATGGAAGGCCAATTCTTCACCTCGGGGTCAATGTCAGGTTTCAATTTTAAATATTATTTTTTTCAACAAATCATATCCGTTGGATTTTGTACAATTAGTCTCAAGAGGAATTGACCCGGCCTCTAGGTGTAAAGTGGCCCTGAAAATTTCAGCCCTCTCTGTAGGTTTTATTGAATCGACCTAGCTTCTTGGCCTCAAGGCCTTTACATATGGTAGAATTGACCCCCATTATAATGTTATTCTAATGGGTGGTTGAGGCCGGCCTCTAGCCTGAAAAGGGCTGAAATTTTGTGCAATCAGCTTGAAGGAGAATTGGCCCGGCCTCTAGGTGTAAAGCGACCCTTAGTATACTAATGGAAAGAAAAAATTTTGCATTACAATATTAAATAGATGTACTTAAGAATCTTTTAGTTTCAAGATATTAAAATCTATATTATATATATATATATATATATATATATATATATATAATTCAAGCAACAAAAAATTGACAAGGTAAATATATCTATAATCATTGAAATATTAAGCACCAAGATATGCTATCAATCTTCTAAATTCTTTTAAATCAGTTGTTGGCAATTGAAAAAAGATCCCAAATTTTCTTAACTTATATTTTATAGCAAGAATTGTATAAATAACCTAAAAATTTCATAGTGTTGATGTAGATAAATACAAAATTGACTCTAGACATTCCAGTTCAAAAGATTACGTTTTAGGCAAGAACATAAATGGAATAGTTTTAGTAACAAGGTGGAAATTCAATGTACTTACCTTAGCCCTTAAGCGCTTCAAAGTCCATATTTGGGATGATGAACAAAGTCCTTGGAGGTGAATTTTTGTCTAAAAAACTTCTCATCTTTCTACTATGCATAACAAGATGAAAGTTACAAGGAGTTGAATTTTGTAGAAAATTGTAGAATCTTAAAAATAAATAAAGATTAAACCTTAAATGCCCAAGGCCTTATTTGAGCTTCTCAAATTTGCTCAAAACTAAACAAAAAAATGAGTATTGATAAGTTTCATCAATTTAAAAAAATAAATTGTAACAATATTAATTCAAATTAAACATGTTAAACATCATATAGGAAAATAAATGTCATTTATGGATTGAAAGTTTATAATGTTTGATCAAGAGAATGTTAACATTGTAAATATGATTTAAAGTCTTTCAATCTTCTTTTAATATGTCAAATCTAAAATTGAAGTCTTGAAAAAAGTATAAAATAAAAAGACATAACATGAAGAACCTTAATCAAAATATGGCTTCTCAAATTTTATTCTATAATTTTTTAAATGAATTTTCAATGTGATTTTTTCCACATGATTGAGTGTATTTGGGGTTCACCTCAATGGCCTCAAACACCAAGAAATCAAGATTTGCCATAGACACTCTTGCACAAAATCTCTTGCACTTTTGCACAAAATTTTTAATAGAAGAATCATAAACAATGTTTTTCAAAATATGACTTTTGATTCTTAATGTAGACTTTAAAGGATATTGAGATTTTAGAATATATAAAAATTAGCACTTTGATAACACTTTATTTAACTTCAAAGTTTAGTCAACACCAAATTATGATGTTTTGGGCATTTAGGGTAATAAAAAAGATTTCTTCTTTCTTTCATGCAATTTTGAAGCATGAATTCATTGCCATTGTCTTGATTGTAATAATATCCTTTAATTTTTTTAATTAAAATATATTTTATGTATAATATTCTATTTTGCTAATGTGTCACACTTTGAAGTTTAAATTTTTTAGTATCAAGGAGTAACCAAAATTAATGATTTAGAGCTGAAATTTTTGTGGTCTATTCTACAGTAGGTGGGCATGTTTCTACCAAAGGTCATCTAAAAATACATAATTTTATGCCCTCTACATTCATGTAAATAGGGTTTTCTAGCACGCACCTATCAACATTCATTAGAAAAAAATTTAGGCCTCAGAGGGCCGCAAGTTTTAGATGACAACGGTGCAATTATAGTAAAAATTGACAAAAAATTAATTAATTAATTTTTTGTTAGGGGATGATGTGTCACTATTAGTGACACATCAGTACCACATCAGATTGGCTATTTTTTATTTTTTACTTTATTTTTAAATATTATTTTATTTTTCTGTATTTGCATTACGGTGGGGCTGAAAATGAAAAGTTAGCGGCCCTCCGCAGGGTTCAGATTTTTTCTAATGGAAGATGTATTCAAGATCATTCTCGTGGTAAAATCTATACAAATTGGATATGAATGCATTTAATATACAAAAGAATCAAGAATATTGCTATTCAAGTTTATAATTATAACTTGGTTTAAAAAATTAAATCCTTACAAGTCTCCGTTGAAGTTTGAAACAAACATCTAATAAAGCCTTCAACTTCACATATTCAAAGCTTTACCACCATATGTAGTCCACCTATTTGTAGTCTTCAAGTGCTATTGCTACAAATATCTACACCTATATAAGTAATCAAGTGTAAATCAAAGCTAAGCTTAAGAAACCTGAAATATCCAATTCCTTCTAAGATAAAAACTAAGATACTTATTTAGATTCATTTTTAAACCTAAATCCTTTAAGGATTATTATATAGTCTAGATTAATTTTTGAAATTGTATTGTAAAATGAAACTTAGAAGAAGAATTTAATCATGAATCTCAACCAATATTTGTAAATTATAATCTATAGATCATATCCAAATGGTTAGATCACTTGTATATAACCAGTTTTTTTAAAATAAAATTTGAAGCCAAATTTTATTTTTTTTGGTAAAAGCGATTGTAAATTGAATATTTATGATTTCTAGAAGATTTTTTTTCCTTTAAGTTCAAAATGCTCCAAGTTCTAATCATAGTAATTTTTGAAGATTTTTATTCTATTTTTTTATTCAAGTTATTTTTGAAGGATTATTTTTGAACTAAAAAAATTATTTTGGGAGGCTAAACCTACAAGTATCCTTTGAATTATTAAATATTTGCAAAGTCTTTAGAATCTATATTATACAAATGTTAAAGAACAAACACTAAAATCTTCAAAAAATGTATGGATGAAGGAAATGCATTTTTGTGTGCTTTGGATGAGTTTATCTTCATCCATTGCTCAAAATTTGAATGTTGGTCTTTAAGGGATTAGTCGCTCCAAAGTTCATACAATGTTTTGTCCAAATAATTTTTCATTTGTCCAAAATAATAAAGATAACCTTCCTCCATGACTAATTTTATAGAATTTGGGTAAAAAATATAATGACAAAATCTATAAACAAAAATGAACAAAAATTCAAAAAACAATTCAAGTGTTAATCCTTAATGACCCAAGGGAGGGCACTTTCAAAACTACCAAGAACTTGAGTAATTTTTTTGCTCAATTTTTCTTGAGACTAAATATAATATAATGTAGGATTTTAAAGTTTACATTGAGAGTGAGCACCTCAAAAAAATTCAGATTATTTAACCATACAGTTTAGTAGATATTTAATTTTAAAGTTTTATTTAGGTCAATGGAAATATAGGGCAACGCAATTTGAAGGAGCATATCTTAGTGAGAGTATTTTGAAATGATGAGTTTTTTGTGCTGAGTGAAAGACAAGAGAGGTGACAATGCTCATCTAAACTTTCATATTATTCCAAGCATTTATTAACTTATGTTGAAGCTTGCAATAAAAAGGTTGGTTACTGGAATGAAACTAGTATTTGTAAGAAAAACAAGAATGGACACATTGGTTGGTTGACTTTTCAGCCCATGCCCCAAAAAATGATTTAAGAACTACATTACATTACTCATCTTCAAAAAAATTCACAAGGCAGATTTTACTCAAAATTTGATGAAACTATCACTTTAGGATTCATAAAGCTATCTATTTTCTGAAAATAATTTTTATTTTAAAAGATCTCAAAATTTGAGAATGAGAAGCCTCCAAAAGAGGGACAACAACCAGAAAATTGGTTGCTTGAGTCATTAAGGGTTAAAGGGGTTAATGTGGCTCCAAAATCTATATAATGTTTTGTCCAACTAGATGTTTTGTCCAAATAATTTTTCATTCATCAAAAGTATACTTATGGATAACCTTCCTTTAAAATAATTTGATGAAATTTGAGTAAAAAGTATAAAATGACAAAAAGATATAAACAAAAATGATAAAAACAATTCAAGTGTTCATGGATTACTACATTGAATAGGGTTTTTAAGGGAACCCATACTAATATATGGACATTACACACTACGTAAACCACTCCCAAAAAATCGCCAGTTCATACTGCGGGTGGGTTCCGATTTGCAATTAGGTCGTAATGGCCGATTATGCAGTTTGGCCTGCATAATCGGACATTACGACTATTTCATCCAGAAGCCAATTTTCATCTTGAATGTTCATCCTATTTTTGTTAATTTTCTGGAAGTAGTTTATGTTGGGCAACATCCTCGTCGTTGGGGATTGCGGGAAAAAATGCACCTCCTCATCGGGCTCCGCCCTCCTTGTTGACGCATTTTTTCCCACAATCCCCTCCTCCTTGGGCATTGCCCTTTACATAATAATCTACCTATGCTGTACATATTGAAGTGTATGGGGGCTGTACATCATGTTTCAAACATCTACAACTTCCTAAAATAAGTCCCTGGTCCCCTTAAAACCCCTATTCAGTGCAGTTTATCCAGGGTTTTAAAATTCCATAAGAGCAGCTGTGGTCTCGGCCTGGCCAGAGAAAGGTGATTGAAGAATCATATCCTCTGGCCACTCACCTTCTCATGGTTTCAAATGCATTCTCGTCCGGCCACGTTTGGCAATGGAATTGGAAAGATTTCATAATACCCAGTTTTGCATACTCAAACTGCCTGTTACTGAAGAAGAAGAAGAAGAAGAAGAAGAAGAAGAAGTGAGATGGCAGAGACGGCCATGGACTGAAGCAGAAGCGAAGACAGACAACTTTTTGATGAATCCAATTGCTGAAAACGTTTCTTTGCTCATGTTTCCAAAGGTTTGAGTGGTGGCCGAATTGATTTGCGTTTGGCTGGATGAGCAGAAGCGCGAAGGAGCTGTTTGCAAAGCTTCTGGTACTTCTTTGCGCTTATTTGGTTGCTTCCAGCTTTGAATTTTGGTTCGGTAGGTTTCTTCGAGGTCTTTATCTTCTGTATGAGGCTGGATTTGGTTATTTTTCTTATCTCTGTACGCTCTACTGTACACTCTTCCAGCTCGCCACGAGTGTAGCATCTTTTGTTGTGGAGAATTTGGAAACCCTATATTTTTTCGCGGGGCACATTGTGTTCTGAAATTCATGGAAGGATTTCAGAAACAGTCAATCGAAGTACGAGACTGCGTGGTGTGGAAGATCAATGAAGTACACTGTGATTTATGAAACGAATTCTATCAGTTTCCTCACCTCATCTGTTATAATGGAGAATGTGGAAACCCTATGTTTTTTTCTCACGGCGCAATTGTGTTATGAAATCTCATGGAATGATTTCAGAAGCAGTCATGTGAAGTACGACACTGCGTGGTGTGGGAGATTAATGGAATATAGTGTGATTTGTGAAAGAAGGAAATTTCTATCAGTTCCTCACTTCGATGTTTAAGTCCAGTGCTCCGAAGGCCTTACGAGGTGTTACTCATTTTATTTTTAAAGATCTGTGTGAGGTCCTATCCGTCAGGGACACTGGATTTCAATTTTAAATGAACGTATCACACGCAGAATAGTGCAAAGTAATTTGTGACGGAGCCTTGTTGTTCGCTCAGAGCTAATAAGGATTTTGGTGTAGCTTTGCGTACCACATCTGAATTTTCAAAGTTGTGGTTGTGTATTGCAAAACCCTAAGGTGGAATTGGAGTAGTATCGAAGATCCTAGTGTATATAGAAATCAAAGATGAAGGACATCAACCTAAGGGAAGTCCTTTTTCTTAAATTTTGGATTGGACCCTAAGTAGCGCACATTCTGACCTTACGACAAACCCTAGGTTTTGTGATTTGTGGTTTGTGGTTTATGAGGACCGTAAGATTTTTGCTACAGGAGCTATATGAGCCATCTGACGATGAGCTTTGAATTTGCAGGCAAGGAGGGTGTAACATAAACTATCAACGGCAACTCATATTGTAGAATTGAAGGGAGAAATTGAATTAGAATCTGAAGATGCTTTCGTGGGGCCACCCAAAACGAAATTCGAAGCTTCTCTATGAAGTGCCAGGACTACACAGACAACATGTAGAACAGACATACCTCTCTTCAGCAGAAGAGAGCGTTTCCTTGCCGTAAGCCTTTCTGTCAAACAAGCCTTGTAGTCTTTCATGGTGCAGCTCTTGGATGTAGCTGTGTTGCCAGGACTGGAAGATGACGTTCGGTTTTATGTTTGCAGCGATGTTGCATACAAAGAGACTCAAACCCTAGAAATCCGAAAACAGTTTTGGAAAACGGCTTGGGATGAGAGACCACCATGGATGCGAACAGTGTACTCTGGTAAAGAGGGTGAGTTTCCCGAATTGATGGTCCTTTCAAACTTTGTTCAGCTATGGGAGGAAGCCTTAAATGCCATTTCGGCTGGTGCTTTGTCAGGGTAGTTTGTACTTTACAGTAGCCGGAGGAGGAAACTTGACATTCTTTAAGGCTTCCTTCCTCCAGACCTGATGCTGTGAAGACCCCTCAGATGAAGATCCCTGATCCTGACTTTATGGTGCTTTTTGAACCCCCTTGTAAATCACGAACCCTATGGAGCAAAGCTAGTAGGGCTTGTGAGGTGGCTGGAAAATGCAGGCTGTCCCGCTTAGGCTCTAATAAAAAAATTATGACAAAAGGAGTCCCCTTGGGTTTGTATAAATACACCAGGATTCTCCATACTTCGGTCAGGATGTCGTCGCCTTTGATGCAATATAGAATGCCAGGATTGCGCGGTGGGTCGTCTATTCTACTCCTGTCCAGTTTGCAATAAGAGATTGTAGACAGACTCCGTTACAAATTTCTGATTATTCTCAACTTTGGCGACAGGAGATAACACCGTGTTGGAGACTGTCGTCAATGTTGCCACGTCCATTCCTTTCGTCTTCATTGGCCTCCGAGTCCCTCGGTACGTTTCGATAGTTTTGCACCAATTCTGAACCCTGTCCAATTCGCAGGCTCCTGATTTTTTAATTTTTGGTAGAGATGTGTTTCATGTTTTTCCCGATTCCAGAGCATTCCTTCCATATGATCTTTAAAAAAAGTAATGGAACGTTGATTTCCGTTGCTGCACTATCACTTTATGTATCCTGCTGGTGCTCTCAAGAGCACAATATTTCAAGAAGTTAGATATTTTGAATGCGTAAGTGGACAAGCTATAGAAATATGACAATTGGCAACTAATAATCAATAATAGTAACTAGCAAAACAATCCGTTTCCTTCAAGAATGTAGGATACGATTTTCTTATTTCTATTGGTACTTTTGGTTACCTTAAAAGCTTCCTAAATGATTTATTTCATTCCGTAAGACATTGAATCAACCTCCTTTAACCACTTGGAGGCACTTAAGTGTGAAGATTGTAATTGGGCAAGATTATCTACAAGTCAAGGAGAAGTTTACCCTTCTATTTGAATTTTATGTCGTGGTTGTGCTTTTATAAGTGGTTCCTAATGTTGTACATACTCCGGTGATTCAAATACTTGTGATCTTTTACAGGAAGAGTTTCTCGACTACAATGTATTCCAATTCATTGATTGGGGTGGGCATGGCTTCAACCTTATATCACACGTCCCGTGGAGACGCTCGGAAAGGTACAAGATGGGGGGATTATGCGATGATTGCCACTTCGACATTGGTAAACCTGCGATTTTGCTTCTCCCCTCATAATTTTTGCTGTCATTTCAAAAGTGAAACTTTGAATTATATATGGTTTTCGTTTTGCAATTGGCGTGCTCATAATAACTGGACCACCAGAAATTCAATTCCAGGACCTCTTCATCCAAAGTGCTGAAGAGTGTATATTTTATGGTGGCAGTGCATGTCATCAGCTGTGCAGCAGCAGGACAGCAAGCACTCTAAGGCTTTGATGCTTGCCTCTGTCATGATGCTCCCATTCCAGCCTCTGCTTGTTGCTGCTATACACACGGGTATTGCGGAGGTAATGTTCCAATTCTCAAAACAAGTTCATTGTACTAGTAAATTAAACCCAGTCGAATAATATGTATTTTATAATGTGGACAAGATCCACATTCAAAAAATCTACTAAATTGAACCACTCAAAACAGTTGAAAGTCACGGGATGGGTTCCCCACCTTCGTAGTCCACTTGGCAAGACCTGGACCTCCTACACACTTTGATAGACTACGTATGTATTTGATATATATATATATATATATATATATATATATATATATATATATATATATATATATATTGTAGCCATTGAAAATGTTCTTATTCTAATTTTTTTGGCACGCATAATGCAGAAAATTACCAACCTTTTGCGAATGTAACCTCCTTTTCATTTTTCATTAGAATGTAACCTTTTCACATTTTTTGTGTAGGCCACGTTTGCTAGGAAGGTGATTGAGAATCCAAAGCTTCGAGGGGCACATGCTTTGCACACAGCATCCTCCCTGGTTGGTGGTGCACTGTTCATTGCAGACGACGTCTTCCCAGACGCACCATACATTCATGCTGCCTGGCATCTTGCAGCAGCTGTAGGCGTAGTGACAATCAACACTCTCATTGATTAAAGGTAGGTACACTCAAAATTGCCCCTTTTGCTGTTGAGCATAGCTCCTACTAGTAGACTGGTTCCATGGGGTCGGTTTTCGGTGGTGTTTCCTTGACGCTTTGGAGAATGAAGACTTATGAGGTGTGAAACTCCCTTTCATCATAATAGTAATTTTAGGATAGTTGAGGGTGTCTCATTTCACCTGTACATGTACCATAGCCTGCTTGGAAGGGATGTACATTCAAGATCATTCCTTTTTGCAACTGATCGTAGTTTCTATTACTACACAAAATTGTTTTATTGGTTCTTATTGGCAAATGAAAGAGGATTCCAATGCATTTTAACATGCATTGTAGACCTGCAGTTCTAGTGAGCTTCTGTGGACAAGTATTTCAAGGGGTGGTTTCAAAATGCCGTCTAAGGATGAGTAATTCTTTTCAGTGATTGTGCATCTTAGGATAATATTCAATGTATTTTATTTTCGGTGTTGTAATATTCAGTCATGGCAGTTGACTGGATTTATATTTTCATTCATGCAAGGTGCGCTCAAGATTCCATAGTCTGAAACTTCCTTTCTTATGGGCAGCAAACAATGGCAGGGTCAATTAGTTTCACCCAGTTTGTTGTGTGTATTTCAAGTTTTCAACCATCTCTTGAATAGAAAATTATCAATAGTAAGTCATCATGATATCTTGCGTTGCTGCAATTCAAACTTCATGTGTTGACATCTTTCTAGAGCCTGATGTTTGTTTTCCACACCCAAAGCTCTAGTCACATTCTCGAGATGCACAACCCATGACTCTTTTAACATTGTGGAAGAAATCTCAAAACAAAGTATTTATTACCCAGCTGCCTCTCTTGATTACCTTAACCCCTAAAAACATCATTGCTTTTGAAGTGTTATAGATCTAAATGTCCCAAAGGTATAGAAGTCTCAACCGTAATCTTGTAGTGTATGTATTGTAGATGACGTGAATTAAATTTGGAGTCATTTGGCCACATAGATTGCAAGATTATAATGTTTTAATGTTGAAAAGGGATGCTGAAATTTTCCTAGCAACACATTTGGAGGTCAAATTCGATTTCCAAACCTACTCAAGTGAAAAATTTTAACTATAAAATGATTAAAAATCAGCATACAAACACATTGGTGAAAGAAAATATCATTCAATTTACTCATTGTGTCTGTAAAATGGCTTTTAAAAATTAGTACATAAAACACATGTAAGGTTGATCCTCCTCCTACTAAAATCAACTTCTTGGATTGATACGAAAATTTAACCACACAAACTAGACTAGTATGCACAACTTTTCCAAATAAAAAATAAAAAATGGACAATGTATGAAGAAAAAACAAGCCACCGAAGTTCATTGTAATCCAAAAATGTTGGGATTTTGAACTTTGAATTGCTTTCAAACATTCACAACTTGGATCGATATGAACATTTTGCCACAATAACTAGAATTCAAACTAGACTAGTATGCACAACTTTTCCAAATAAAAAATAAAAAATGGACAATGTATGAAGAAAAAACAAGCCACCGAAGTTCATTGTAATCCAAAAATGTTGGGATTTTGAACTTTGAATTGCTTTCAAACATTCACAACTTGGATCGATATGAACATTTTGCCACAATAACTAGAATTCAAGGGGAACGTAATCCAACAAATTTTATTGAAAACAAACATTGGATGAAGGAGATACAAGCCCTTGAAATTGCAGCCATCATTGCAGCCATCAAATGTAGTTTGGTGAATTAAAATTGAACCTTTGAATTTTGATTGGCTTAAAAAAAATCATTACATCTTGGATTGATCTGAAAATTTTACCATACAAACTAGAAAAGAGTGCATATTTACCAACAAGTTTTATTGAATTTGGACATTGGTAACAAAAGTAACAACACTTTGAATTGGACTTGAAACTTGTGAGGACACTTTTGGTCCCCCTGGGACATTTAGGGATTAACATTAACAACCCTTATTGATTGGCGTGTTTGGTGAACAATGTAGCTAAGATAAGGTAGAAGTACCTATGTGTGATAACTTATGCATTTCAGCCCTTAGGATATGGGAAATTTGTTGAGAAATTGAGCTCAATGTGTGCAAACACAAGGATGAGAAAGAGTTTTAAAAAATGATATTTCATTCAATATAAATGTGAATTTTTTAGTTTGATCCATTCCGGTCTTATAGACTCACCTATTATGGTTAGCTTTGACACTTCTCCCTAAGCATGAAGGGAAGAGAGATGAGTAGATGAGAAGGTAGAAATAGAGAATATTTTTCAATGAACAACACATGCAATAATTGTCTACAATAGGTCTTTCTATGAAGCCAAGATGGGGGGTTGTTCAAAATAGGTACTTCTACCTTAGGTGGACCTTGCTAGTCTCTAATTGCTTCAAGTTTGTAGTCTAAAATTGCAAAATATCTTACCTCTACTCATTTACAATAAAGACCGTCTTGACTTGTTGAATAATGTTATGGGGTCCTGGATGCTCTAGCTAAGAGCCAATGAATTGACTGAAATTCGCAACTCAAAGTTAGAGTGCCCAAGTTGTGTGAGTTGTGCAATTTGGTCCTAATTTTTGCAACTAAATGGCAAATGAATTCACTTTCATTTCCACTAGTTAAGTAACTCCTTGTTTTTACTCAGAGAAACTAATTATGCTTACATCAGAAAATGAGTAACAAAATTGAGTATGTTTTGCAAATTGTTTTATTTCAAGAGTCATACCATATTCATGTGGGAAAAAAATCCAAAATTGCCAACATAAAAGTTGTAGTATATATTGTGTTGGACAATTTAAGAAAGTTTTCACTTCAAAATCAGTTGTTATTAGTGGGTTTCAAAGTCCACCCGAGGAAAAAAATGCAATGATGTCTTGTATTATGGTAGAACCACACATTTTGTACAAAGGATCCATACCCAACGTGTAGAGTGCAGCTATTTCCAAGGTTGGATCAGATTTACAACCCAAGCTTAGAATGTGTTTTTCTCACCTTTTCAAGGTTGGGACTAATAAGGTCATAATACATGTCCCAATGAAGTAAGCAAGAAAGTAGTTCTTGAATGATCAGAATTGGAAGAGTATGGGCTATACTAACTATTGGCTTCCAAAACTCCTAATAATTTCAACTAAAGGCATTTAATTACCAAAAAAATTGCAATCTCCATCATTTCTATCTTCCTACTTGGTAGAAAATTTACATTGCTTTATAGTGTTGCAGAACATGCATGGAATCACTTAAGTGGTCAACTATCGTGGTGGTTGTACTATAATTTTGGTTCTAATGAGATGGGCATTTGTCCGGAGGAATTGTCTGAACGAATACGTTGTTTAATTATAAGAGGAAGAGTTATGCTTGCATGTAGGTATGTGGCTAGAATGACTGGATGGTGAAGGAAATATTTTCGAAGACTTGTCTTGATATGGTTTTAAAGCAAAGTGTCCACATTGACATTGACAAGCCCACACACACAAGAAGCAACTGCAACATTACACCCAAAGTTTGTCCTGAAAGAGCTTGATAATGAGCAAGTTGCCAAATATAACTGAAGAGGCAATTCGAGTTTACAAGTTTTGTAAGTACACAAAAATGAAAGCCTGTCTGCAATGCTGGATGCATTGGATCCTCCAAACGACTGCCTTGTAGTGGAATTTATCCAACCCATTGCAACGTAGAATTCCTGCATAACTTAGAACAAGTCAAGATCAGTACTATGGAAGTCACAAAAGGTGTGTGTATACATTGCTTATTAAGCTCACATATGAGTTGCCTGCTATGTTGAAACCAATGGGAGATTGAAGCATTTTGTGCTTCAAGGGTGTCCATTTAATGGGAGAATAATGTGCCAGGAGTATGTATCTTAAGTCTCAACTTTGAAAATTCTTAGAATATTGTGAGTGTCAAAAAACTACATTGCATTGGTTTTCACTGAAGGAGACTAACATTTTAATTTTTTAAATTAAAAAAATTTGTCATTCTGGATCACCTTCCCCTAGAAGCAGTGGCGGTTCTACCTTACCCTCAGAGTGTCATCCACTGCAACTCAAGAGTATCAGAAATGCAAGGTAAGGAAAACACGTCACCTCAACTCTTACCATTGTGAATTCATTTCATTTTCCATCAGGTAACTTACTGTAAGTCTGGTCACAATTTCATCATCCTCAACCCCCTTCAACCTTCAACCTGTTTTAAAATTTAGAAGAATATAAAAGACGCCAGAGAACAAGGACAGGACGCTTTCTTACGCCGGTCTGATTGGAAATGTTTATGGTTGGGCACTTGGGCAACTTGCGAGAGATCCTTTATTCCTACAAATACAAAATCTTGAGCATTCACAAAGCAGGTATTTCAACGTCATTGTCATTGTCAAAGGGAGATTCACTTTTGTTGCACAAGGTAAGGGAGGCATCGTACAAAATTTGCAGGTCTCACATGTAAATTTGACAGTGAACCAGGGACCCAGGTCAACTATAAAAAGTCTGTGCAACGTCTCTACTGCGTCTAAATGCAAATCAAACATACATGATATGTAAAATGAACTTGTCTGAAAATTTGAGCATAGTTCTTCTTATTAATTATTTTTAATGTTTTGTTTGAATCTTGTTCGTAATTAAAAAGAAAAGACAACAGACTAACAGTGTGTAAAACTTCTAGAAATAACAGACAACTACCTCTCATGCAATCAACCAGCACCTTTCTATTTCCTTCATGTGCCTTCTGTACAGTACATGATGTGAGTCTTTGAAATGGTCCTCTTTGTTTTTTTCTTCAAAAATGTGGCTCATCTTTGATTCAAGAGTAGAAACTCAAGTCGAAAAGTTTTAATCACTTAGTTAAACTTCTAGTTTAAAATCCAAAGCATCTTTCAAACTCCATGTGATTGATCACTAACTAGCACTTATCTCCAGAATAAAGCCCCGGTCCAGCATCGAAACTCAAATGCATGCAATACGATAACTGCAACTGGAGGACTACAAAAGCGAACCTTAAGTCCCAGTGATTCAAGTGCACTTCACACTTGGCTGGTTCAAAATACTCTGCATCACTCTGTAGCTGGCTCCAGCTAATTCCCAAAGCTGACTCAATTCCATTCTTGCTCATCAAAAGAGCTCTCTGTCATTCAATAAATTGCAGTGAACTCTCCCACCTGCACCACAGCCAAATTCATCCTGTAGAGAACTCACGACACTTCATCTAGCTTCAGATTCTGCGTAACATAGTTGCCAACTTCTAGGTGAATATTTCTATAGCATAGTCAAAAGAATGAGGGCCCCGAGTTCAATACCTTCCATATTCAATGTCGCATTGGTGATATTGGTAACGACCTTTGTAGACGCAGCACCTGCAGGAAAATGGACTGTTTTGGTAGAAAATGCAGGAATCGCTTCCATGCACACCGCGGTGACACATTACGACACCGTGATCCTGCTGGACCGCACCAACACCGGCGCTTCCCAGATCAACTTCACCAACGGCTTCTGCCGCGACAATCCCGACGAACTCATGCTTCAACACGACTGCAGTGCACACTCCGTCATGCTGGACCCAAGCACCAACATTCTCCGTCCATTAACAATCTTCACAGACACCTGGTGCAGCAGGTAAATTTGAGATAGTCCTGACCAATACCCACACAATATTGGTATGTCACTTATAGAGTATGTTGAACGTAGCTCGTCATGTTGTAACCCAGTAGGATGGAACAATATGACATCGGTCTGTAGTGGATAGAGTCTAATATTGAATATTTGTAAGCAGCGGACAGTTCGTGGCCGATGGCTCCCTGGTGCAAACAGGGGGCGACTACGAGGGCTTGTACAAGGTTCGCCGCCTGGAGCCTTGCAGTGTCTCCTCCACCTGCGACTGGGTTGAATCCCAATCTGAGCAGCTTGTGGACGGTCGTTGGTACGCTACCAACCAGCTGCTCCCTGATGGACGTCAGATTGTCATCGGCGGAAGAAGCATAAACACATACGAATTCATACCAAAGAGAACATCGGGAGAACAAGCTTTCGCATTGAGCTTCTTAAGCGACGCGGGAGACGATCAGAATGATAATATGTACCCGTTCGTGCACCTCTTACCCGACGGGAGCCTCTTCATCTTCGCAAACCGGGATTCAATTCTGCTGGACTACGAAAGGAATGTGGTGAAGAAGACGTACCCGAAGATTCCTGGTGAGCCACGGAATTACCCTTCAGCAGGATCCTCAGTGATGTTGCCGTTGGAGCATAGCAACAATTTCACGGTGGCGGAGGTGCTGGTATGCGGAGGCTCCCAGTACGGAGCGTTTCGAAGCAGCGACGGAGCCGAGTGGCCGGCGAGTGAGACATGCGGGAGAATTGTTGTGACGGATGATGATGCGCAATGGAGCATGGAAACTATGCCTATGAGACGCACAATGGGAGATATGATCATTCTTCCGACTGGTGATGTTTTGATTATTAACGGCGCAAGGAAGGGGTGTCAGGGATGGGGGAAAGCCTCTGAGCCTGAGCTGAAGCCAGTGATATATGCTACAATGGATGCAAATTCGAGGTTCCAAGTGCTGGCAGCGACGACGATCCCAAGGATGTACCACTCCACAGCCAATCTGCTCTCCGACGGGAGGATTCTGTTGGCGGGAAGCAACACGAATCGGTACTATACGTTTACTGGGGAATTCCCCACTGAGCTGCAAGTCGAGGCATTCATTCCGCCGTATCTTGATTCAGGGTAAAACCCTAACCCTAAAACCCCAATGCGACACTCTCGATGTGGTGATTTTTGAATTGTCTTTTGTGCTTAAACCTATGAACTCATGTTTTTTAGGTCATTTTTGAACTGAAAGACAACGCAGTCAAATTCTCACATACTTATATTTGTGCTTAAACCTATGAAACTCACGACTGATCAATAATGTCAAATCTGATCATAAGCTCACAAGTTTCTGCATCAAATTGTAAGGAATTTTTTTCTCAGACCTTGAGATTGCGTAGATTTCTCTTAACTTAATTCCAAGCAAACAGAATCAAAATCTCACTCTTGCTTATTCCTACATCAAATTGCCAGGGATTTTTCCCTCATACCTTGTAAATGCGTAGTTCTCACATAATTCCCAACCAAACGGAACCAAAATTCTCGCCCTTGAAAGTGTCTACACCACATTGCCAGGAAATTTTTCCCCAGACCTTGTCAATGCGTAGTTCTCTCATAATTTCCAACCAAACAGAATCAAAATTCTCGCCCTTGGACGTTTCTACACCTAGTTGCCATGTAGTTTTTTCGTTCTAACCTGTTTCTTCCGCAATATTCGCAGCTACGACGATCTCCGTCCCTTGATCCACCACCTGTCCCACACTTCGATCACGTACGGGTCCCAATTCCAAGTCGTGTTCACGTCGGGGCGTCGCGAGGGGAAGTTCGAGGTGAACTTGGTGAGCTCGCCGTTCAACACGCACTCGTTCTCGCAAGGGCAGCGCATGGCGAAGCTGGCGACGACGGAGCCCGTGCGCACGACGTTGGGGGCGTATGTGGCTTCGGCCATGGTGCCAGGAAGCGCGACGGTGGCGCCGCAGAGTTGGTACATGCTGTTTGCTGTGCAAGCGGGCGTCGCGGGGAAGGGCGTGTGGGTGCGGATTATTAGCGACACTAACTAAGGAAGACAAGCCTGATGAATAGCTTGGGGCCAACTCTAAGAAGGGCACATATGGTAGAACCATCCATAGTCGACCACTTAAGCAATTTTGTGCATGTTTTGGAGTAGAGTAGAAGGCAATGTGAATTTACTGCTATGTAGAAAGATAGAAATGATGGGCATTGCCAATATTTTGTGATTTTTTTCCTTAAATTCAAGTTCCTATGAATTTTGGAAGTAGGAAGGTGGCCTCAACCCATATCCAATATATAAAGTCTTCCAATTCCAATCATTCCACAACTACTTTCCCATTCATTGCTTCCTACTTTCTTGCTCACTACATCTAGACATGTGTCATGACATTATAGTGCTAATCTTGCAAAGGAGAGAAATCACATTCCAAATTGTGGTTGGAACCTATTCTAGCCTTGGTTGGAAATAGGTGTACCCTAAAAGTTGGGTATTGATGCTTGGTTGGTAATGGATGGTTCTACCATATTTTTTAAGAGGTGTGTACTTGTTTCACTAATCAAGCCCAAGTGGAATTATAATTTTTTTGATTAAAATTGTAATTTTTGTGAATTTTTTAAGTCGGGTGCCTGAAATTACAAAACAACTAAAAGAGTGGAGTCCTAAACAACCTACAATCGCTCATCAAAAACTTCAAGGCATGTGAATATGGTGCCATATTGACATCAAAGTAACAAATTGCTAAGTTAATACAGAGAATAATAAATGTCAAAGTGATGTCAATCAACAAGTTCAGGGTTAGTGCAATCTTGACTCTAGAAGGGATTATCATTCTATTAGTGGTAGTCACAGCTTGTTCAAGGTGCATGTGAACAATGGAGATCTATGTGGTGGCGACATAGGGTTGGCTTCTTTTTACCGGAATATTCTTAGCGTGATATTGATTGTTCACCTTCAACATCCACCTCCGGAGGTGGATGTTGAAGGTGAATAATCAATATCACGCTAAGAATATTCCTTTGTTCTCTTAACTTTCCCTTTTGAACTCACACTTTGACCTTTGGACTTCTAATTTCGTCTTCATTTCACCTTTTTGGCTCCAAAAAGGACTCCAAGGTAACTCCATTATCCATTCTCCACATTCTACCTCAAAGAGGGTGGTCATAGCTTCTTCTAAAAACGTGGCTTCTCATTGGCTACTACAAACATGCTCCGCTATTGAATCTCCATTGTTCACATGCACCTTGCACAAGCTGTGACTACCACTAATGTACAATTGGCACTAAAATGACTAAACAATTTTTTGATGCTAGAATAGGCCTAAATCAATGCCTTGTAGTTTTGATGTGAAAATTGTACCACAAGTGCTCTAAAACAACAATATGCAACTTAGACTATGACAATATACCATGTATTTCAATGATGAAATTGCCCCATAATTACACTAATTTGGTGTTGAAATAATACAATGTTAAAATGGACACAACTACAACAATACATCTTTTGATGTTAAAATGGCACTACAATTGTTCTAAACAAGATTGTATTTTTAGCAAAATATCATTAATCAATGCATTTTTGATACTAGAATATCTCTTGAATGTCATTATAATGACAACATGTAATCATAACACTAATACCATAACATCATATGCTTTAATGCTAAAATTCATTCACAATTGCATTAAAATGGAGATACATCATCTCAAACATCTAACGTTGAATTAGTGTACAAAATTGTAATAAAACATTCACTATTTTGATACTATATTAACACAAATAGAGCAATAAAATGACACCATGTAAATTTCACACTAAAACATCTTCACTATGCTGATGTCAAAATGGCATTGACTTTGACATCAACAAAACATCAATACATCTTCTAATGGTGATGATGGTAGAAAAGTTTATATATATGAATAGCTAATGTTTATTGCCCAAAACCATTTATCCAAGTTTATGTACTACATATATTCAATATCTAAGTTATTTATAGTTGTAATTATGTACCACAAAGCTAATTAAACGTATTATTTATCTTCATCCTCACAATGAAACACAATTGTTCATATGAGTAGTCAATTGTAAGAGATTGAATCCAAAGTTCACATATTATTTCCATCTAAATTTGGCCTATTTGAATTACATGTTTCATACTAATTATGATCAATTGAATAGGTCATTTCATAACCATAAATCCTTAGTCATGCTCAAAATGTAGAAAAAATATCTTGTGGTCTCCATGTGCCACCGTCAATTCTTCACACCTCCAAGTATGCCTTCATTCTCATATGTAGTAAAATGATATTTTTTTAAGTCTGTAACATCAATATGCAAGAGATACACAACAAGTCCAATCAACCTTGATTCCATTGTTTGGAGAAAATTGAAAAAAAATATTAAATGGAAACTTCATGAATAAATAAATGAACAAAAATTGCAATTCTAATGTAAATTTTTTGAAGAAATTCTTAGGTAAAGCCCCTTAGGCATACATACTTGAAAAAATGTAAGATTTGTGGAATATCAAAATAAGATCTGAAACAATTGAAGTTTGTTGCATTCAACAATCCACACATTAGTTACAATGGAGCTATTTCCTATTTATTTATTTTTAAATGAAATGAAAGATCTCTAGTATTTAGAATAAACAATGTTTCCAATAAACACTGGTATGAAAATTTATCACTAAATTTAGTACATAGCTAAGGTATAGGAGTTTAAAATCTTCAAAGCAAGTAACAATGCACTAAAAAGTGGTTGTCACTCTTGGTTTATGATTCAGTAACCACCACCCTCTGTGAAAAAAATCGAGAACGGTTGATTCTTTTTTTTTTTAAATGCCCCTCCCCCAACTGTCGTCGATTTCTTGAAATATCACAAGCCATTGATGTCCATCAAATACAATCTATGGATACAAATGTCAAATACAATATAGTATATGGATATAGTATATGATAAAGGCTACAGATATGCATATATGGGATACGGATACGGATACAGGGAAGTTTGTCCCATATTGATTGTAGTGAGTTTGGTTTCTAAAAATTACAAGTAGCTGGGGGGAGAGGAGGGAGAGGAGGGAATTAATTAATTTAATTAATTTTTGAAAACCGGTTGGAGAGGGGAGGGAATTAATTATTTTTGATTTTTTTTAATTAAATTTTTTTTGGGTGCATTGTGACATAGACAATGCCTACTACCTCAATGTTTTCAGTATGTAATGGTATGCAAAATAGACCAATAGGTAGTAGAATTCAACCCTTGCATTTTTAAAATATTAATTGTACATGATCAATTCAAGGAAGATGCAATTAACAGAACCTCACACATAGAGAAGATTGCCCCAAATTGCTTTCCCTCATTTGTTTGTAGTCCAACATTTTTTATTGTGGAATTATATTGGGCTGATAAAAAAGATCATGAAACCATGACCAAGTGGAGTAGAATAATATATGGCAGTATAGTTTATTTAGCTATTCCAATACACAAAGTACGTAGACACATCTAAATAATGCATAATCAATATACTTCTCAAACCTTCATGGGAAGAGCTTTCCCCATGAAAAAATATGCAATAAAGAAGATTTTCAAAAAGTGCTTTATAAATGTTACTATAGTAGAGGTTACAAATTTGAAGACTATAAAATAAAGTTAAAAATAAATAAAGTTTAAATATTATTTAAAGCAATACAACTACTAAGGTTCAAAAATGACCAATCAAATTAGCCATAACTTCAATTGATCAATTGATTATGTGAATTCTTTACATATTATTAATTTCTTCCAATGTCATACATTTCCAACCTGCCATCATCATATAATTTTCTATTGTTTTTTGTACCTCAAGTTTACCACCTACCATGGCCAATAAAAGAACATGATACATCCATCATGCTTATTCCAATGTAATCTCAACTAATACTTCAATATCATATGCTTCATAATATATGGTTTTTGCAACAACATAATGTATAGCTTTGCTACCAAAAGGATCCTAAGATCCATCAAAATTGACCTTCACCCTCCAAACATCACTTGCATGATTATTTCTAAATCATTAGATTGGTCAATGAAACATGTTCAATCAAAACATTAAAACCAATATAATAAAGAAAAAAATTACACACATACATTATTTTTTTTAGTTCTTCCATCTTGACTATGCAATATGCAATTTTTTGAAGAGTGGCATTACTAAGTAATACTAAAACACCTAAGAGCTGAAACAACTCAGTTTTTGCTATGCCTCCAAAATTCAATCTTTGATTATAAAATGTCTTAATAACTATGGACCCAATGCCGCATACTAAAAGTTGGGGCTCATTTCATGTCTTCATAAATGCAGCATGAGCTACAACATCTTCATCAATCTCAAAAGATATAAGGACAACTTCTATCATCATATCAATTGAAAAAATATGGTTGAAAAATCATAAGCACCCAAAATGATTGTGTTGATGATCCTTGGAAGCTTTGCCTACAAAAAATGAATGTAAAATAAAATTGTGTAGAACTAAGTTGAAACATTTCCAAATTGATAAAATTCATCTCAATCAAAGTTTCCTAAAAGACGTTATAACCCAATGAAGTTTGGCCATAGATAAGGTAATTCAAATTGTTTTTATCTATAGTTTTCTATTGACCTTAGATTTTAAACTAATTATGGATTTTTGATATTAGATTAAGGTAAAATCTACTACTTATTTCCAAATTAGACACAAAAGAGATAGAAACTTCCTATTTTCATCCAATTTCTTTACCAAACTTCATCCCTTTTTATTTTCTTGAGTTCAATTTGGTTTTTTAAGTATAAACTACTTCTGAAATCTTCTAAATTTCTTCTAGATGATTCTAAGTTCTAAATCTTTCTTGGTTGAATGTCTCTAAAAGATGCTATCTATCTAATTCTTAAGGCTATAGACTTCTTCTATTAATTTACTATTTTAAAAAATTTTAAAGTTTTTTTTAGGGACTAAAATTACCTATCTAGAATGCTAAGGCACTTAAGTTTTGGACTTTCCTAGTGAAAGTTATAGATGGATGAATTTTGATTGCTAATTGATATTTCAAAACTTCATCCACTCTTTAATTCTAATGTGTAACTTGAAATTAATTTCTACTTAGACTTTTAGACTTTAGATATAAACTAAATGCTAAGTTTTCAATTCTATTTTCCTTGGATGAAATCTACTATTTTTCATTCATTCTTACTATCAAACTTCATCCATAAATATCTTTTTTTTGTTTTTTTAATCTATTTTATAAATTAAATATATTTGTAGAAATCTCAAAATACTCTACAAGTATTTGAAATTAAACTTGAAATAAATTTACTTCTAGAAGTTTGAATTGAGGGTGTAACTTCTACTATGTAGTTGAGATTTAACCCCTAAAAGACCATTGTCCCTTCGGGGGACAAATGGGATTTTGGGCAGGTACCTACGGGCTGAATTTTTGTCGCGATCTTTTGAAACTTTATTTGAAGACAGAAAAGATGATAAGATTTGTGGGAATATAATTTTTTTCACAACCGGTGCCCGGGAACAACAGTTATGACCAAATAAGCTCAAAACAGGGGACAGGGGGCAGCCTGGGCAGCAAAAAAAAATTTGCAAAAATTTGAATTTTCTTTTTTAATATTTTTTTCTCATAGAATATATATTTTTTCTATCTGTAAAGCTTTGATTCATTTCATTTGGATTTGTTATGAGAAAGTTATGGACATTCTTGTTTTTTGGGCAATTAGAGCATCTTCTTGAAAAAAATAACTTCTAGGATTCATTTTTGAAAAAAAAATTTCAAATTTTTCAAATTTTTCTTTTTTGCATGGTTTAGTTTACTTGCTAGAACAATCCCACCATTGGAATTAGTGCATTTTAATTCCATCTAAAATATATGAATATTTTAGATTTTCCTTCTATCTTGTACCTTCTTCTACTTAACAATTTTCTTAAGAATGATAATTAAGTTTTTTTGAACATTTTTTTTCCCCTAGACTCTCAACTCAATTCTCTACTATATATATTTAAAGCTCAAAATGTTGTAGTGCTGTCCTGCAATGTGTTGAAATACTTGTTTTTTTCATTTTTTAATGCAGATATCTTACAATCTATGCGGTCAAAAATTCTAAAAAAAATTCCACACATTTTATACTAGTTAGGTGTTAGATCCTATAGTTAGATGTGAACAAAAAACATTTTAAATTTTTTTTTACTCTTTGCTATAGAAATGACAGTTTTGATTGTTTTTTGGCAGAAAAAAGGCCTTGGGCTCTTAGGGGTTAAAACGAAATAAATTGTTTTCTTTCTTTTGGAATTGTAAACTTGATATTTTCTAATTAAACTAAATCAAAGCACCTATGAACCACTCTGTTTCTATTTTTTCAAATTAATTGGTAGTTATAGCTAATTCTAATCAAACTAAAATCATAGAGATCCCTAAATTGCTCGGTTTTTCTTCTTGAAATTGAGTTGGAAATCTAACTAACTTGAATTAATCTCACACATGCCCCTTTCCGGTTTGGATCCTAGGTAAACCCAAAGTTCAAATGCTTTGAAGTCAAAGCTTTGCTGTAAGGCCATATTGCCTTAAATCTTAGAAAAGATTTGACAAGGGAAGGACAAACTTCATACCCCATAAATGCAAACATTGTTCACTTATCTTGACAAGAATAAAAGTCACAATGTTCATATATCCTAATGTTCTTTGAAACATTTGTACATTCTATTTTGTCTTTGATTCTGAAATGAAGTGTTTATAGCCCATGGCAACGTCTCTTTTGGAAATGCCTACATCTTAGTGTAGGAAGCAATTACAATTGATGCCATGGTCATGGGACATAGCAAGTAAATTGTTTTCTTCTCTCATGAGTTCCTATGGTTGGTGCATTCTCCTTGCAATTGCCACCTAAATTGCGCCACCGCCCGGTTTGGTGAGCAAATGACCAAAGTCCATCATTTATATTAGAACAATCCTTATTCAAGTACACTTGACTTGTTCACCAGAGCCACAACTCACTACCCGTGAATATGGATTTATTCTACGCTATACAAATGACCAATTCAAACCCATTCAACACTTCCAAATTTATCATGTATGACATTTTTTTTCACTTGGTATTTTGACATGTGGGTAATGTGTTTATTACAATATGCATGGGTAGAATTTTTCTTGCCTTTAATACAATTTGTCTTTTTTGACCTAAAGTCTACTATATTCTCCCTTCACTGGGAATATGGTGAAGTAAATGGTAACTCTATTTAGATGTGCAGGCATAAAGGGGGTATTTGATTTTGTGGTTGATAATGTAAAATTTGATAATAAATAGATTTTGCCCTCATCATGATCTCTCTTGGATTTATATCAATTTCATGCAAAGTATCATTACTATTTTTTGTCTTTAGTTCTTGCTTTGTATAGTCACATCTAACAAAGTGGAGTACCTTAGAGTACTTTTGGTTCTTTAGTCTAGCCCTGATGTAAAATGGCTCTAAATGAGTTAGTTTTCATGATATGTCTTGATAATAGAAATTGGATCTGCTAATTCCTTGGAAAAGAAGTCTAATTGTCAAACACTCCTATTTTAATCCCTCGAGTAGGGATGATATGTTTCTCATCTACCTCAATGGATAGTATGCATAATATCTTATTCAATTTTGTCATTTGTTTATGCATTTCTCACCGGTAGATTACATCAGGCAATCCGCTTTTCATTGAGATTATGGAAAAAAGTGTCCCTCCTTGGCAAGCTCTATCCTCTTGATTGGACCATTTTTTTTTGCCATAAATCCCTCTTTGGCAAGGATTGTCCTATGCAAAACAAAACATTGCAATGACTCCCACTACCATTATAACTATGGAGTCTCACCATTAGAGATATTAATAATTTAGATTGTCTTTCTATCTCATACCTACTTCTACTTAATAAATTTTTTAAGAATAAAAATTAATTTTTTTTAATTTTTTTTTTCCTAGACTCTCAACTCAATTCTCCACAATAAAGATTTAAATCTCAAAACTTTGTAGTGCAAAAAAAACAATTTAAGAAGGTTCAAAGTCAAATAATCTAGACTCACAATGTGCTAAAAAACTTGTTTTCTTCATTTTTAAACGCAGTCTATATCTTGCAATCTATGTGGTCAAAAATTTAAAAAAAAATTCCACACACTTTCATACTAGTTAGGTGTAAGATCGTTTGCTTAGACGTGCAAAGAAAAACAATTCAAATTCTTTTTACTCTTTGCTATAGAAATGACAATTTTGAGTGTTTTTTGGCAGAAAAAAGGCCTTGGTCCTATAGGGATTAATTTCATGCAAGTTATAAATTTTTATAGCCTCAATTTTATTACTTCAATTTTTATAGATTAACACTTATTGAGGTGAATTCATTGAAGAGGGTAAAATGATTTTTATAAATTCTTTTAACACGTAATAATTAATACTTACTAGTGAAATTTTTTGGAAGTATTTGTTCAATGTACGCACAAAACCTTGGATATGTTCAAACATTTTTGGTTGGATGTTTATGAAATTTAAACACAATGTATAAACATGTACCTCCTTGATGAAAAACTATTTTTTTTCTAATTGGGTGCCATGATCAAAAGTTATGATGCCCATAACTTTTGGAGCAACTTGAGCAATTAGGGAATCTTTAGGGAATCTTTTACAAAAAGCTTATCATCTTTGAAATTTGGCATGTATGTAATTAATAATATATGACATACAATCGTCTCCCCCAAAAAATTTAGTCCTCAAATCACATTCTAAAAGGAATCAAACTTTGTTAGCTATGTTTCAAGAAAAAAAAATTCCTTCTATTCCAAGTCTTATTATTTTGCAATCTATAAAGTTAAAATTCTTGAAATTTTTTCCACATATTCCAAATTTTTTTTTAAACTTTTTACCATTTGAATTTCAAATAAAATATTTTCTCATTGCAAAAAAAATCATCAAAAAACAACTAGTGTATTGCCAATTCACTTAACCTCTTTGTATTGCAAGGTGATTTAAAATAAGTTATACTCCATATTTTCTTCTAGAATTTTTCATGAGTGAATTTAATATCATTTATTTATGAATGGTACAAATCTTCATCTTTGTGAAGAGAAAAAAATTTAACCCCAAATGGGCCCAAACCAACAATTTGTTGTCTTGTTTTGAAGGAATGAAAAAAAAATCTCACTTCAAATGTTATAATCTTTCAATCCGCATGGTCCAATGGACTGAAATGTTTTTCACATTTTGATAAAATACTTAACTTTAGTTTTTTTATAGTTGGAGCTTCAAGAAAAAAAATTCTTTTCCTTTTTTAATAACATACCCCAAACCCACAGTTTTTGACAATATCTCCTTAGGAGTTAAAACATATGTGATTTTAACACTCATTACGATAACAAATATCAAGGATAGATTGTATCCCACAACCAACAAAAATTATATCTATCAAATGATCATCTTACTCATCCAAAATGGTCGCAATAGTTTCTAAATGGTCGTTTTAAGAAGGCCTACCACTACAAGCCCCATTTGTTTTTATTGACACATTTTTATTGACTTCTACTTGTTTTTCTGTTAACAATAACATTAGACATAACGTCAAGACATTACTTGTAACATCAAGTAATGAAATAAAAACAAGTGGACATCAATAAAAATATATCATCAATAGAAACACATGGTTCTTATAGTGTACATTTCTACTTTTTTTGATAGATTTACACTCAGAAGGTGGTAGTAATTACTCCATTACTATCACCTAAAACATTGATTGTAGCCACAGACTAATTCAACCTTCTATATCTTAAATTTCATTTATTAGAAACAATCGATCATAGATTTTTGCAAGATTTTGATGGGTCATTTTCTAAGAACAACTACACTATCACATGGAAGAGCTAGCTACTTTAGTTGTTGGTGTGCTTGGGTTGTGAATATCCCCTAGCCTTACATGCTAAGGATAAATTTCTTGAGCGACCCTTTCAAAATTTGAGCTTGGCACAAAATCCTCTAATGTTGTTCATCATCCTTTCTATGCCCCCCACAATTTGGGATTCACTGTTGAAATCTCACCATTCTAACGATTCATTAGACAAGCAATAATGGTGGCATGAATAATAGTCGATCTTAACTTCATGAATAGTATCCCACATATTGTTGAGTGTGTTAGATATTCTATCTAAGAGTAGGGGACTTGACAAGTGGAATCATCAAAGAGAGTTGTGGAACCCGGTATGAGACATTTGGTGAGTTAGATTTTGCATGTGACTGTGACAATGCTCTAAGTGTTTGGAATTGATCTTGTACCTGGAATGGGGCAGATCACTTTATGTAAACATCAACTACCAAAATTCTAAATTTTTCAAAGTACAAGAGTTATGAACTCAATATAATAAGAACTTAGGGTTCTTACTTTCATTTGTAACTTCTTCAAAGTAAATGAGTTACAAGTTCAATATAAAAAGGTTAGGGTTTTTACTGTCATTTGCAAATTTTTTTTTGGACTCACTAACTTTATCTTTTTGTGCTCTCAGATTCTCAGGTCCTCATTCTTTTCATATATACTAGTACGCCCTGTGCAATTGCCACAGTATGAAAAAATAAAAATAAATTTTCTAATCTTTTAGTTCAGAATTTTTTTGAAATTCAATGATTTTTGTACTGTGAGTGGGAATGCCACTAAACAAAGTTTGTGCACCCCTCTTTGCATAGAGCTTTTGGGACCAAATCAGGAATGCGATTGGAAGATGCACGGTTTTGGAGATTTCATCATGCGAAACAAAACAAAACAAGAATGATGTAATTGTGAAGCTCTGTACTAGGTAAACAACAATATTAATTTATCAATCAATTGGACCCTACATCTTCACTCCAACCAAACCCAAACCACATGTTGTGCATCAAACCGTGTTGTGCAGTGTGAATACAATTGTAGATAGGATTTGGAAACTTGGATTCACAGTGGATGCCAAAGTCAATGCCCAGAGGCAATAGCCAGCCATCAAAACAAACAGCCTAATTTAATGGGTGGATGGTGTGAGTTTCGAATAACAGGGTTCGGAATTCTAGTCATCCCACTTTGTTTCAATTCAAGTACAGATTATCTGGCTCGAAATTGGATGATTTCTAGTCTTTTCTCATCCACCTGCGAGGATTTCATTGGTCAAGAGAACTTCCAGGTTTAACTGACGTTGCCTTCCGTTGTCGGGAAACTCTGCCCGAGACGTCGACGTTTAAGTTGCTCACTAAAATGTCTGTTTGCCCTGTCGACATAGTCTTACAGACTCACTAGGGTTTGCCATCAAAAAATCGCACAAGGCCTCGGTAGCTCTTACCGCAAATCACGAACAAGGGAGAGGGAGCGCAGCGACAACGACAGCATCAACAACAGGAGCAGGAGCAGCGATGGCGGGCGTCGACACAGAGATGGTCACGGGGCCGACGGGCGAGGGGTCCAGCGCCGGAGCGAGCTCAAGTGCCGTCTCCAAACGCCCCAAGCGATTCGAGATCAAGAAGTGGAATGCGGTCGCGCTCTGGGCATGGGGTAGGTTTCCGGTTTCCGTAATTTTGGATCAGTATCAGGAAACGTTGTTGGATTTCGATGGAGGTTTTATTGTGGAGCGTCAATTGTCTTGTTTTGTCCGCTGATGTCCATTTTTTTCCTTACGATGCTTATTCCGCTTTGAGAAGAAGCCTCTCTGTTGCAATTTTCTTGCATAGGGCTTACTCTAGAGTTTGCTGCTGACAGACATCGTGGTGGACAACTGCGCCATTTGTCGGAATCATATCATGGACTTGTGCATCGAGTGCCAGGCGAATCAAGCCAGCGCGACGAGCGAGGAGTGCACCGTGGCATGGGGTATGAGTCTCTTTGCCTTCTTCCTGTGTGTCTCTGTTTTTAGTTTCTGCTTGGTTTTCAAGGTTGGAGATGCCTCACTTCAAGCACATGTAGGAGTTTGATTTCTAGGACATCGGTATAGAGCAGGGGAGTTTTTTTGGTTTTTCTTTGAGAAATGCCGAAGCGGCAACATACAAGAAAATGATGTAGCCAAATATTTTAGTATCCGTCTATATTTTGGATAGAACTATCTTTTCATCCTCATCATATTTGGATTAGTTTCATTTAGAATTGGCAATTTCATCTGATTATTTTTTAAAATTGGAATAACTTGGCATGATCATCCACTTTTTCTTCAATTCAAATTTTTCCTTAAGGCTTGATGCTCCCCAATTATCTTTCGGTGCTTTTAGACATTTAAACACCTATAAGAAACACCCTGGTATAGAGCTGTGGAGAGATTCCTTTGGGTAAAAGAGCCGTATCTCTGGATATAAATTTCTGATGCAATTTAAATGTGGGAGGCGGTAGACGATTGTCAATTGAAGTGGACAATTCTGTTTTCATCTACAGATGACAGATCATTTAGCCAAGTCATGCTTACACCACTTGCTAATGAGTCTATTCAAGTGTGTGAGTAGATGAGGTGCTGAGATGGGATCAGGTCCCTTCCAGTCTTCAGTATCATCTACGTTCTGTATCTATCTTTCCTGATGCCTCTGCATATTTTGTATTGAATTCTGATTTCGGTCTTGGTTGTGTCTGTGGTTTGCGATCCTGCAGGTGTTTGTAACCACGCCTTTCATTTCCACTGCATCAGCAGATGGTTGAAGACGCGGCAAGTTTGCCCGCTGGACAACAGCGAGTGGGAGTTTCAGAAGTATGGACGGTGACCGGTGTTTCGTTTCGGACTCCACTAGGTTTCGACATCACGAAGTCTGGCCAGAGTGCACATTATGCAGTGACAGTAGGACGTGTACAAAATTTCCGGGTAGAGGGGATTCGCTGTCTGATTTTTTTTGGTTATTTTCTGTGTTCTTTCTTGAACCAAAGACCCATCCGAGTAGGGATGCTATTCGAGGATCCTTAATTTGGTGCACTAGTTGCTGAACAGTTTGTAGAAAGCTTACAAGCTTGAATGATAATACCGATGCGAATGACTTTCTTCTACGATGTTTAAGTCTTTACTGAAACTGTCCTGATTTGATGTCGAGACTATTCTTGTTACAGACGAGATCTTCGAAGGGAACTGGTTATTTCTACTTTTCAATCTCATTTCTGTGTCTTGAAAACAATACCAATCAATTTCCAAAAAGTATGGCTTATGCCACATTGTCAATTCCTACGTATCCTACAGTACAATACCAATCTATATTACAAAATTGTGTACACTGAAGCTAGGCCGTAACCAAAGTCTGTATATCTAGCAGGTGCCGATCCTCATAGCGTTGAGTTTGGTAGCGAATGAGTTGCTGGCCTTCTCAGTGGGAATCATAAAAGGCTGGAGTCTTTCTCGGGTTTGGCCTGGAAGATCAAGGGTTGAAATCAGAACCCGTCGTTCTACCAGATTTCAGCAAGCATAAACTTCACGAGCACCTTCCGCATGAACAAGGGCTGCACCAGTGTAGATGGTACCTGAAATGTGCACGTTAAAGTGCTGGGCTCCAGTTCGGCTCATCTTTGAGCACTTTTTCTTTTGGCAGAATTGGCAGCTGGGGCAGACTGCCGATTCTGCCGTGCCGATTCTGCCGGCCATAATCGGCCAGGTTTGTGCATTCGCTGATCGTACAGTGTATAACCGTATAGCAAATTTGTACTCCGAGCACATTTAACGCCAGAGAAGCTTCCATGTAGGGTGGATTCTACAGCAATGACCTCACCATGCTTCACAATCTGCCCTACCTGGAAGCTTCTTGTGCGCAAAGAAACTCTCTAGCAAACAGAATATGTCATTGAAGCACTATGCACTATGGATACCAATTTTGTCAACGACACCTAAGAGTTCTATTACAAGTATAAGTCCTTTCATGTGTCATAAAGTCATGTTTTTGGAATGCAAAAGATCTATTAAATAATATATTAGATAACCGATGAGCTGCGCTAGTAGCAAATAGGTTATTGTACATTATTGGTTGTACATTTTTCAATCACGACCTTTAATCTTCATGAGCCAAAGGAAAGAAGGTTATGAGTTGCAAATTGTAATGGCAATGGTGATGGGTTGCCAATGGGATAGTGCCACATTACTGTTGAAAAGTCAACAACCGATTATGATTAGATGTTCAATATTCTTGAGACATCTACTCTAATACCCTCCCTGAAACCCTAGTTCAATGTTGTGGAGGTAGGGATTTCCATGAGAGATCAAATAGTCATGAAGAAAGTCTTTTAAGTGTAGCAGATTTGAGGTTGTTATGGTTGTGGTCGTTGTTGGCTGTTCTGCGATTGTGGCACACTGTATTTGCATGGTAAATGATGTTCTATGTGAGCGTTTATGGTGTCAATTTGATGATGGCATGTCAGGTTTGCCTGTTCCAATTCGTTCAGTTTGAGAAGTGGAGGTTTTCGCTATAGCTTCTTCAATCTGTGTGCCCAATGTTGTATAGTTGGGTACAGGGTCTTTACGACCTTTTTCGCAGGAAGAACTGTAGTAAAATTTCAGGAACTTCAGGAAGGTATAACTTCCTCAAAAATTGTCCAAATCTGAAATTACAAATTGTGTTAGAAACATACATAAGCGTACTACATGATTTGATGAATACAAATATGAAATTTTATAAATGATAAAAGAGCTTGGCTAATTGCTACATCCTATCTACCACCTAGTACTTCCACCTCTTGCCAAAATCACCGCTTGGATTCGATCGGGCATACTTGCAATAACTGTTTGCAATTTCTTCATGGATACTTCATCCCATTCTCGTTCAATGATGTCTATCATTTCTTGCTTGTTCTTCGGCCGGTGGTAGTGGCGTAGCAAATCTTCCACAAGTTCTCAATGGGATTTAGATCCGGTGAGTTAGGAGCCCAAATTAGCTTTTTTATACCATGAGCTTTCCTCCATTTATTTGGAAACTTGCCATAATGGACTGGAGCACCATCTTCCATAAGCATGAGCTGTTGGGGATTGTCATGCATAAGGTAAAAGCCGCTCAATGTGCCTTCATACACATTGCGAACAAAATTTGTTGCTGTTCTTTCCCCTTCCGGCATTATAACTATAGGGCTTTTGTCAAAGCCGTTGAATGCTCCCCAAACCATGACGGATGATCTACCAGAATTAAAGGTACGTGCAAGACAATGCGAAGCATATGCCTCATGAGCTTTTCGCCACATTCAAATTTGGCGAGAATTTTTTCCTAGCTCAAATGAAGACTCATCTGTCCAAATCACTCTTTTCCAATCTTCTACTGTCCAATGACGATGTATCCAAGCAAGATCTAATATTTTTGTTTGCTGGACTATGTTTATACAAGGCTTCTTACGTGCAATTTTGTTTCCAAAATCCAATGTATGGATATATTTACGTATGATATTGCGATGGACATGAAACTTATTGGCAAGCACGGCAAGAGTTTGTTGGCGGTCCCCATGGATTGCTCAACCCAAATCACGTTGTACACGTGCAGATAGTTTTAGAGGACATTGACTTGATCTTTTTGTTTTTAAACATCCAGTTGTTTTCTACTTACTTAGGATAGTTTTTGTTCCTACAAAAACATGCCATATTGCCCTGGCAAATGATTTGGTGTGCCCAGTTGCTTTTTGTGACCCACCAGTTGAAGACTTCTAATTATGTCAATGCATGCCACAACAAAAATCAATTACCGCCCCCCCCAGTTACAGTGCCATGCCTATTTGACTTAGAATACACTACTGACAGAAATGAGAATTTTTTTTGTATTGTTTTCAAGAGAAGAATGGCAAGGCATTAAGTTTTATAAGTTTTGTTGTGCAGCCATTACTATAGGGACATGAGGGGTGCATTGAATAAACCACATGCTTTTATGAGAGTTTTTTGACATGTGAACCTTCTTGTCGGGTTTTTAGTAGGGCAACAAAAATAAACCAGTTCCTTCCTCACAACTGACACATGCCAATTCTAAACTAACACGTCTTTTTCGGAAAGAACCACTGAAGATCCTTTGAGCTAGTGTGATATTGTACATAAGGCTCATCAAAACTCATTTTTTGCCCTGCATGATTAGATTCATTGAACAATAGTGATGGACTATAATAGTGTGGTTCAATTCCATATATAATGCGGAACAAAAGGGTGGAGGCATTTTAGAGTTTTGACGTCCAATTTTTATATTTGAACTTGTAGTCCGTCTATTTAAATAGCATTTCCATCTTTTAATAAAATTTATCTTAATATTTAATGACATTTTCCTCATACATAAAAAATAAATATTTATGGAGATATTGCATTTCTTGTGAGTTGCTTCTATTTCCATATTTTTGTTCCTACTTTTTTAAAAGCAATTTTTATTGATTTTTTAGTGCTTTGTGTAACTACCTTTTGGTTTTAGTACTATAGCTATTCTAGTGTGCATGCTCTTTATCATATTCTTGCATATTTTAGATAGAATGTTATTCCAAGTGTTCTCTACACGTTGCCACAACTCATTCATGTTCTTTGGCTCTTCCTCATACAAATTTAGTTTTTTCTTCAACTTAGCCCAAAGATGTTCAATTGGATTGAGGTTTGGAACTGCAAAAGCTAGTCTAATACCTCCACGTCATTTTCTTCAAATCATTATTTTGCCTTTTTGATGTATGTTTTGGATCGTTGTTTTGTTGAAAGATGATGTTCTCCATTTTGTACTCGTAATATTTGAATGTTTCAAAGAATTTGTCTTTAAGAATCTCCACATATAGCTCAACATTTAGATTTCCTTTGATTTGAATCAAACATCTTATGTCTTTGGTTGTAAAGCAACTCTAGACCATGAGGCTTTCTCTACCAAATTTGATTGTAGGCTCAACTTCTCAATGTGTTACTTCTTTTGTGCCTTGTTTTTTCTAGGCTTGTTTGCATCCATTAGACCTCAAGCAGTTGATATTTGATTCATTGCTTTGTATCACGCAACTCCAATCTTCATTGGTCCAATTTTGATACTTTTTTGCAAATTAGAGCCAAAGTTTTTTATGGCGCTTTAAAAGTCAAGACTTCTTAACCTTCTTCCAAACCATTAAAACCACTTTTTATAGTATTCATCTAACGTAATGAGATGGATGTTTGTACTCGTGTCATTTCAGAGCTAACGAGCCATTTCGGTTGCAGTGTTTGATGTGATGGCCCTTTGGATGTGATGAGTCGTTGCTTTGGATATCTTAACCAATCGATCACCCTTAGATTTTTTTAAACCTGGTCTAATTTGATTTCTAATTGTGTTGATTGTTTTGATAGTCACATGGTATTGTTTGTTGATTTTCTTGGCCAAAAAACTATTGTCAAGAAGGTTGATGATGCTGCTTCTAACTTCTTTGCTAATCTTCTTCATATCTTCAAATAGCGTTGCTAAGAGACTTGGCAAAAACACAAGGTTGTAGATTCCCTCAAAGAACTCAAGATGTATTCAAGAGAGAAAAAAAAAAGAGCTAAAAGTAGACGCTATGAATTAGGGCGCTAGAATGAGTTGCCGAGAATGAAAATTCTTATGTGTGTGTGTGTGTATAATTTATATATACATACATACATACATACATACATTTATATATACATATATTTCAAGCATTCTAAATTTTTTTGTCAAGCTTGGAATCTCCTTGACAAACATGGAAGTTGCTTTAAAACTTTTACAAGCTTGGAAATTACTTCAAAAGCTTTCACAAGCTTGAAAGTCACTTGAAAGAAGTTTTTACTAAGTGAAAATCTTTTTAAAGAGCTTCTAGAACCTTTTACATTCGGATACTATTAGAAAACTTAATAGAAGTTTGTTAATTGTCTGTACCAATAAGTTTAAGTTGTTCGTGATGAAAAGAAAAAAAAGTGAAAATAGAAGAAATCCAACGAAAATGCAATATATCTATGAATATTTTTTTTTTCTGTATAAATAATATGTCATTGAGTACCTAAAACAAAGCTCTATCAAAAAATGGTAGTGTTATTTGAATATACAAATTACAAGTTGTTGAGATATAGAAGTTGAAAATCAAAACTCCAAAACATTTCCATACTTTTGTTGGCTTTGGGGTAGTGTAGAGATTGTTTTGAGCCACGTGATCAATGCATTACAAAAATTCATAATTTTTTAAATAATACAATTGCAATTGCTTTTACCATGTTTTATGTTTGGCTTCATGTGGGAAAAAAAATAAAGAATAATTCAATTTCGTGAAGGCAACCTAGTCATTTTATCTATAGTCTATAGGGGGCTAAATGAAATTCAGTAGACTGATGGTTAGGCAAGTCATCTAAAACTCATAGATGAAAGAGAAACATTAATTGAAGAATGATAATCATTTTTATAAAAAAAATTAGGGTTCTGACTTGCATTTGCAATTTTCTGGTTGGGTTAACTAATTTAGCTTCTAAATGCCCAAGGCACCAAATTTGGATATCAACAATATCATGAAGTTTAATACAACCTAATCATATTACTATTTTAGTAGTTTATATTTTTGAAAAATACTTTTTGAAGTCTAGCTTCAACATCAAAATCCGATTTTGAAAATGATTGATTATGATATTTTTATTTAAGATTTTGTGCAAGGGTGTCCATTGCAATCTTGACTTTTCATAATGTTGAGGCTCTTGCAAATGAGCCTCAAATACACTAGATCTTGGAGAAAAATCTCATTAGAAAATCATTTAATAAAATTGTAGAGTAAAATTTGAGAAGCTATAAATTGATTGGGGTTAAGCATTTCAAGCCCTTTCTCCTCATACTTTATGCTAACCAACTTTATAGATTTGACATGTCAAAAGAGGATTAAAAGACTTTAAATACTTTTATAATTCTAACACCCTCATTATCAAACATTGTATTCTTTCAATCCATAAGTGATATTGTTGTGTTTACTTTTCCTATGCGATCTCTAACATGTCTAGTTTGAATTTGTACGGTTACAATTAAAAAAAAATTGATACAACTTATCAAAGTGTTGACTTTTTGTTCAATTTAGAGAAAATTCCTAAAAGTTCAAAAAAAGCCTCGAACATTAGAGTTATTCGTAAAGTCATCCCTAGTTTGGTATCCAGTTTTAAACAAGATCTTATACAAACTGGTGAAAGGAGGTAAAGCAACCCATATGGGATATGTAAATGGTTGGAGTTGTAAGTAACTTGTAAGAGCTTGGAGGAGCTCAATCTTAAAATAAACCCATATCCTTTGAGAGTTCATAAAGAACAATGAATTTCATTATAAAAACAACCTCTCCACCCTCCAATCTCACAAATTGTCAATGTACAATTTCTGTGACAGGTAAACTCAGGTCCAAACTTTTTTAGGCACCATTTCGATGCGAAAGAAAGTTTGGTCCCAAGTTTTGTTTTGCTAGTGTTGATTGCGCGAGCTTTTTACTTTTTCACCTGCTTTTTTACATAAAGCAGGGGTTCAAACCCCAGTTTTACCTCTGAACTTGGGTTTACTTTACGAATAACTCTATTTAGTCGTTAACTTTACAGTATCTTCTTAGGCTCTCAGATCTCAGGTCCTCGTTATTTTCATACACAAAGTTTCGAATTACAGGGTTCAGAATTCTAGTCATCCTACATTGTTTCAATTACAGTTTATCTGGCTCGAAAATGGATGATTAATAGTCTTTTCTCATCCACCAGCGAGGATGATTAATAGTCTTTTCTCATCCACCAGCGAGGATGATTTATAGTCTTTTCTCATCCACCAGCGAGGATGATTTATAGTCTTTTCTCATCCACCAGCGAGGATGATTAATAGTCTTTTCTCATCCACCAGCGAGGATGATTAATAGTCTTTTCTCATCCGCCAGCGAGGATTTCATTGGTCAAGAGAACAAAGGACGTTTATGGTCCGCCCCGTCCTTCCAGGGTTCCCTTCCGTCGTCGTGAAACTCGACCTCGTCGTCTTCACTAAAATGTCTGTATGCGTGTCGACATAAGTAGTCATACAGACTCACCTCTAGGGTTTGCCAACAAAAATCCCATAAGGCCTCGATAGCGCTTAACGCAAATCTCAAACGAGGGAGAGGGAGCGCAGCGACATCAAACGCATCAACAGCAGAAGCGGAGCAGCGATGGCGGGCGTCGACACAGAGATGGTCACGGGGCCGACGGGCGAGGGGTCCAGCGCCGGAGCGAGCTCAAGTGCCGTCTCCAAACGCCCCAAGCGATTCGAGATCAAGAAGTGGAATGCGGTCGCGCTCTGGGCATGGGGTAGGTTTCCGGTTTCCGTAATTTTGGATCAGTATCAGGAAACGTTGTTGGATTTCGATGGAGGTTTTATTGTGGAGCGTCAATTGTCTTGTTTTGTCCGCTGATGTCCATTTTTTTCCTTACGATGCTTATTCCGCTTTGAGAAGAAGCCTGTCTGTTGCAATTTTCTTGCATAGGGCTTACTCTAGAGTTTGCTGCTGACAGACATCGTGGTGGACAACTGCGCCATTTGTCGGAATCATATCATGGACTTGTGCATCGAGTGCCAGGCGAATCAAGCCAGCGCGACGAGCGAGGAGTGCACCGTGGCATGGGGTATGAGTCTCTTTGCCTTCTTCCTGTGTGTCTCTGTTTTTAGTTTCTGCTTGGTTTTCAAGGTTGGAGATGCCTCACTTCAAGCACATGTAGGAGTTTGATTTCTGGGAGATCGGTGTAGAGCTGTGGAGAGATTACTTTGGGTAAAAGAGCCATATCAGTGGTTAGAAATTTCTGATGCAATTTTTACGTGGGAGGCGGTAGACTATTGAAGTGGACAATTCCGTTTCCATCTAAAGATGAGAGACTTTAGACATTTAGCCAAGTCATGCTTACGCCACTTGCTAATGAGTCTATTCAAGTGTGTGAGTAGATGAGGTGCTGAGATGGGATCAGGTCCCTTCCAGTCTTCAGTATCATCTACGTTCTGTATCTATCTTTCCTGATGCCTCTGAATATTTTGTATTGAATTCTGATTTCGCTCTTGGTTGTGTCTGTGGTTTGCGATCCTGCAGGTGTATGTAACCACGCCTTTCATTTCCACTGCATCAGCAGATGGTTGAAGACGCGGCAAGTTTGCCCGCTGGACAACAGCGAGTGGGAGTTTCAGAAGTATGGACGGTGACCGGTGTTTCGTTTCGGACTCCACTAGGTTTCGACATCACGAAGTCTGGCCAGAGTGCACATTATGCAGTGACAGTAGGACGTGTACAAAATTTCCGGGTAGAGGGAATTCGCTGTCTGATTTTTTTTGGTTATTTTCTGTGTTCTTTCTTGAACCAAAGACCCATCCTGGTAGGGATGCTATTCGAGGATCCTTAATTTGGTGCACTAGTTGCTGAACAGTTTGTAGAAAGCTTACAAGCTTGAATGATAATACCGATGCGAATGACTTTCTTCTACGATGTTTAAGTCGTTACTGAAACTGTCCTGATTTGATGTCGAGACTATTCTTGTTACAGATGAGATCTTGGAAGGGAACTGGTTATCTCTCCTTTTCAATCTCTTTTCTGTGTCTTGAAAACAATACCAATCAATTTCCAAAAAGTATGGCTTATGCCACGTTGACAATTCCTACGTATCCTATAGTACAATACCAATCTATATTACAAAATTGTGTACATTGAAGCTAGGCCGTAACCAAGGTCTGTGTATCTAGCAGGTGCCGATCCTCATAGTGTTGAGTTTGGTAGCCAATGAGTTGCTGGCCTTCTCAGTGGGAATCATAAAAGGCTGGAGTATTTCTCGGGTTTGGCCTGGAAAATCAAGGGTTGAAATCAGAACCCGTCGTTCTACCAAATTACTTCAGAAGGACAGGAGTGCGGAGCTGAAACAACGTAGATTCGAATATTGTTAAAACCAGTCATTGACTAGAGATATGACACCAAGTGATGTGCAATGTGTTAGCGTGGTACTCACGGAGCCTTCCTCGTGCACTCGCCAGATGGTTTCTCCGAGGAGATTGGCGACGGACAACACAGTCAACTGCGGAAAGTAATGTTTTTCTCTCAAAGGTATTGTGTTGGTGGTGATAACTTCGTGAAATAGTCCTCCTGAAAGTCTCTCTATAGCAGGTGGACTGCCATCACAAGGGACAATGTCAAGAGGATACAGAAGCCGACGATAATTGAACGAAGCAAGCAAATACAGTTGCACTGTACTGCGTCTGGCCAGAAGTCAGTGAGGAAACAGGGTAGATTTAAACTCAGAACAGACCTCAAAACAGCATGCGTACAGCAAGCATACACTTCACGAGCACCTTCCGCATGAAGAAGGGCTGCACCGTTGTAGATGGTACCTGAAAAGTGCACAAAGGAACTCTTCAGCATGAAGTGAGCAAGACCCACTTTCTAGGAAACAGAATATCCATTGAAGCCTATTCATTATGGACACCAGTCCTGCCAACGACACTAAGAATTCTACCACAAGGATAATTCTTATCAGGTGTCGTAAGTTCACGCGTTTGGAATGCAAAAGATTTATTAAATCCAATGATGTCCACGGAATGATTAGGTGTTAGGTATTGTCGAGACACGTTCCCCAATACTGATTCCCAACGCTTCACGAATAGAATTGACGACTGAATGATGTATGCCAACAAAAAGAGAGCTCACCGGCAGTATCAATCATATCATCAACCATGACTGCCACCTTTCCCTTGACATCTCCAATGAGATTCATCACCTGCCAAGGTCCAACAATTTAACTCTCTGATCAAATTAGTACGTTCTGTTGACACTTAAAAGTAACAGCTCTTGAATGCAAACTGAAAAGCTTGCTCGAGGGTCCGGCTGTGGCGGGCTAACGTCACTGCATTGGTGCGAAGAGAGATCATCATTACTTGAAACACTAGACCCCAAAGAATTGGAAGTTCATGAATAAATTCTTACACAGGCGACGCAGAACATAGCGAAAAAGGCTAGTCTAGATATTGATGCCAATTTACCTCTGATACATTATGTCCTTGTCTTCGTTTGTCAACAATAGCTAGTGGGGCATCCGACAGCTTTTTAGCAAATGCACGAGCGCGAGCAACTCCCCCAACATCGGGTGACACGACCACTAAATCGCTTGAGGATATCATCTTACTCGCCAGATAGTCAAGTATTACAGGCTGCACAATGCCACGATTAATCAATCAGGGCCTAAGAAAGGGAACGCTTGAGTTCGCCTACATGCACTGTCTAGACATGCTGAATTCTGCATGTAGACTTACCTGCCCATAAACGTGATCAACGGAAATGTCAAAATAGCCCATTGACTGGCCGGAGTGAAGATCGCAAGCCAGCACTCTATTGGCCCCAGCCTCGGTGATTAAGTTTGCGACCAGCTTAGCAGCAATGGACTCTCGTCCTTGAGTCTGTACACGAGAACAGGTTCTTTTCCATAAGAAGCTGCGTAAAGTAGTAACAATAATCTAACTACCAGTAAGCTTGAAACACTCGTGCCTTACAACCATAATGCTCTAACAGCCGGATCATTAAAGTGAAAACAGTGTAAATAGACTCGACGTTTGGCTTATCGCAATCGACATCTACTTTCGTCCCTTCTCTGATTATCTCTCCCCGTCGTAGTTTGCCCCAAGTTCAAGCGTCGCAAATACTGAACAATAGTATACTGCGATAAGATACTCACTTTGCGGTCTGCTCGGGCATAGCCAAAGTATGGCAATACAGCTGTAATGTTCTTGGCAGACGCCCTGCGGCATGCATCTATCATAATAAGGAGCTCCATCAGGTTCTCATTTGCGGGTGGGCATGTCGGTTGCACAAGAAATACGTCACAACCACGAACGCTTTCTTGCAACTGTACATAGATTTCACCATCTGCGAAGCGTTTAATTGTAATTTTCCCCAAATCCATACCCATATAGTACGCGATTTCCTGCAAAACAACCACAAATATGCTTGTTAGAAACCATGACCCGTATATGCAATGAGAGTATGGAGTGATCAGCTGATGCTATCACCACGATTTTATGACATATCAACAGGAGTCAATCAGTGCGCATACCTGGGAGAGAGACTGATTCGCAGTGCCGGAGAAAATTTTAAGACGATTCTCTGAACGCATATCTTGAAGGACAGTATCCCTCAGAGCTTTGGAACCGGCCTTGCCATTCCAATTCTGCGACGGCATTACAGGTAGAATAGGCTTTCCATTCCAGGACACAGGAGGATCCGCCAGCGTACATTTCTGCAACCAGTAGTCCACATTTTTAGGCAGACTCCTTGTGGATTCAAATGTAGCTAATATTATTTGGTCTTCCAATCTTGTACTGGAACAAATCCAGTGATTGCCAGGTAAAGTAAATTGATCGAGATATCCACTTCAAGTGATTTCATATTGAGCCTTGCAATCCAGAGTGATGCTCATTAGCTTCCCCTCATATTTCGCAGTAGAGTGGTTAAAATATATATTCATCGATAAGCCGAGGTAAATCGTAGTAGAATAATGTCGATTGCGAGTGTCTGATAAGACGAAAAATTCTGGAATGCTTTCACGGGAGCGAACTAGTAAGTCGAAAGCAGCGTCAAGCAAAAAATGAGCCCTACGTTCATCTCCAGTGAGATGCAATACATAAGAGATCCAACTCGCCTAGATGTGGGCATGCCGTGTGCTAGGGGGGAATAGACTATTGCTGTGAACGAATTCTAAAAATCTCAAAACAACCCGCAAATGCGATATTTATATCAGAAGACAAGTCAGCTGACAGAGTACATCCCGCCAGTTCGTGAAGGCCGGCCAAGAAAACACACTGCAAATCCGAACGTCGGATCGAAGCAACTTCAAAAGTTCCAAGATTATTCGTAATCCGCCGGAAAATATTCCTCGATCGGACATCTATTATATTAGCAAACACAAACTCCCGTAATAAATCCGAACACAACTATTTTTGAAGTATCAGATCTCCAATCTGCCTTTGTCTACTTATAAACTGCCGCTCGCAATGTCCAACACGAGAGTCCTGGATCTGGATTTCCAATGTTTCACTCTGACACCATTCTCTTTTGGAGATTGTGAGATTCCACTGAGGTAATAATTCTAAAAATCCCGGAGCTAAATGAAAAAACACTCACAGCATGACCAAAGCACACTCCAACCGACAATATCAAGAACTCCACAACATCTGATTCTCTCAAAATACCTCACAAAGACACCAAATGCCACCGATATATAACTTTAAATACTCACCAAATCCTCAATGTGTCCGAAAATATACTCCGTCACTTTCACGCAAAAAATTCTCACAAAATAAAAACAGAGGCGCACTCAAGAGCAAAAGAACGTACCGGATGAGAGACCGTCCGGCGCCATTTTTTCCAACTCTTCTCTCCAAATCCGAATCGACGCCCTAAACTCGTTCCAGACAAAGATGACGAAGCCGTGAGCATGTGCGATGACAGCCATTGTTGGCCAGGGCCTGCTCTCGCCTGCAACGCCATCGCCATGGCTGCCAGAAGGCACAGGAGCTCCCACAGCATGGGTAACAAAGAAGAAAAGTAGATGAAACCATCCGCACTTCACATCTATTGAAAAGGATTCGGAGATACATTTTCATCCAGTTCCACACGTGTTTATGCTTTAGATGTCCTACTGAGATTCAATTGCTTGGCGGAGCCTATTTCCGAACAAGGCTAATTTCCGAAAATGTACATTTCGTTTCAAAGTGTACACTCTGGAAACATCTGTGACTCCCGGAAAAAGGAGCCACTACTTTATTTTTAGTCATATATTGGATAGGGTCGCAGTATGAGGTGGACTTTCATCCATGTCTTCGAGATTTCTCACCTATCATTCATCTTGAACTCATCCTCCATAGATACCAAGTTAATGGGTATCAAGGAGGAATTAAGAGGGTATAAAGAGGGTATTTAACGGTATCAGATGAATGTCATGAGGGTTTCAACGTAGTACCATGAGGGTATCAGAAGGGTACCAGAAGGGTACCAGGGCGGCCGACCTCGTTGCCCTGACTCGCACATAGCGTGAAAGTTTGAATTGCTTTGCGGATTTCTGTTCCAATTGGTTTACACGTCTGATCTGCTGCGCCGACCTCAGTCGCCGTTGCCAAATTGATTCACACCTCTTACACGTTTTCCTTTTGAGTGAATTATAAGCGCGTCATCATGGCTTAGAAACTGATGAGTCGTTTGCTTCAATCTGCCGTTTCGTTTTCCATCAGCCTCTTCGCTAGGTTTGCTGGCAGGGGCATCTTTTTCGGAGTGGAGGAGCAGTAAATTCAGAGGAGACGCTGTTGTGATTTGGACTTTGGTTTTAATTTTGGTGTTTTAAGTTTTAGCGCTACTAAATTGGCGATGGTGGCAACCCGATGATCGTGATTACCTGCCGCGACTGGTAAATTTATGCCCCTTGAATAATTGAAATTCCGTCTCAAGTTTCAGTTTTTTAGGATTTGGACATCTTTTGTGCTTCGATGACTTTATGCGTTCTTTGGGTTTTTTTGTTGGTTTTGTGGTTCTGATTCCGCTGAATTCTTGGTTTAGCCCTAATTAGTGGAGCACAGAGAACGCTGCGTACTTGAGTTGGGTGATAAATTGTGTGGATCGGTTGTGGAATGAACGAAACGTGAATTGTATTTGAAGTTTAGATGGCATTGATTGAAGGAATAACTTTCTCTGGGGAATGTTTCGTGAATTCGTAGACCATGCGAGTGGTTCTGGGATCTTTTGGAATTCGTGAATTGAGAAGTAAAGTCTATTGCCGTATTCCAGAAATTTTAGGGTTTCTGTCTAATTCTTTGATGCCTAGATCAGAGCTTAATATTTTTTGCTACGATAAGGATCCTCCAGAGGGGATTCTTTCCAAAACGAAGCATCTTATGATTTGAATTGACCAGAGAATTCAGGCGTGACGAATTCTTAAACTCTGAACCACGGGTAGTTTAGATGTTAGTGTTTCTTGTAAAGCCTCTTGAGCTATGTCGTTTTCCAGTTTGGATCTGTTGATTTCGGTGTTGATGGGGGCAATACAGAATTTTGAAAGGATTATCTTCATTCTGCATCCGTAGGGTTCAGATTTTTCTTTTTATGATGATAATACTCAGTGTCAGGGTTTGAGTTGCAAGTGTAATTCTCGTGTCCCTTATCAATGAAGATTTTGAAAATTTTGGTGTAACGATACCTGAGGGTTGAGTGAAGTCATGCGGACTCGTTGTTTCACTTCACCAGGGCTTGATATGTGTTATCAGGTATCAGGCATCTGTGCAAGCACAATGATGATAATTTTGCATCGACTGTGAGATAGAGATTCACAGTTAGATGGTCAAGACAGGGGGCATGTTTGCAGTTTAGGACTTATTATGAGGGGAGCGTTCATTTGGCTTGGAGGGGCAACGAGGATTGGAAAGACAGGGAATCGTAAAGGATTCAATAAAGTCAGCATACTATCTGAGCATTGCCTTTCTTAGTGTCACTCTCATTGTAGTCACTGCATTACTTAGCGGTTGCATAAACTGGGCTAGTGAGAAGGTTGCTAAGGCGCTGGTAGGGAAGTACTAGAAACATCAGCAGCTAGTATTGCAAGATGGTGACAAATCATATTGTCCGCTGGGGTCTTCATGAGCTTGAAGGCAGCGGGTATTTGGCAAATGATGCAGGAAGCAGTGACGTCAAACCCATAGTGCATGAAGTATCCCACAATGTTGCGAACAGAAGAAGCAGTGACATCCAACCAGCAAACCAAGTAATTATTCAACCCGTTGTAGAAAAGAGGGTGGACATCAGAAGCAGTGGCATCACCAGACCGGTAGACGAGATAGCCCAACCCAGAGTTGAAAGACCAAGGGTGGAAATTAGAAGCAGTGATACCATTAGACCGGTAAATGAGGTTGCCCAACCAAGAGTTGAAATACCAAGGGTGGAAATCAGAAACAGTGACATCATACCGGTAAATGATTTTGGCGAACCGCTAGTTGACAGAGTCCGTGCCCCTTTTCGACTTCCAGAACCATCGTCCCTGGGATCACAACCCAGTACTGCTAACGACGCCGTGATTGCTCAAGCGCTTCATGAGGAGTTTCAAAAACTAGCTGCTGCCGAAGCTGCTGGTCAGGATTGCAAGGAAAGGGTGTGATCTTTATTCATATGCTTACATCTTATTCTTCCTTTACATTCCTCTGCCCTCCTCTCACTGTATCTGTGGCCAAGGTGTCACAGGGCCTTCCTATGATAGGTTCTGCTGGGGAAGGGAATTGAAGTTGCCCTCGACATAGTTTTTTCTTGCGTTTTGGAGAACTTTCAAACTTTATATTGGAAGTGGTGATGCCATAGGAAAAAACGAAGTCAGATAAATTAGAATAGAATTTACAGTTGTAATGCAACTATGAGCAAGCATATGACTGTATCGGGATGCTGATTTTGTTTTTTCATTTCAGGATTTGGTTCTTGTTCAAACTTGGGTTGAAAAACCAGGAACCGCGGTTGCTGACAGCAGTAGTGGGGAAGGGAGCCTAGACCAAATTGAACGAGTTGCTCAAGCGTCCACTGCCGCTGCAGTAGGGGATACCAGTACTCATGGACACGTGACTGTTTACAACTGGGAGAGTTCCAACGAAGACATGGATAGTCGAAGGTCAGGGTCATTGTCAACGGTGTCAACGACCTCAAGCTCCCAAGACCCCTATACTCTCGATGAGGATGATAGACAAATTGCGTTAGCACTCTCGGAAGAGTATCAACACGTGGACAAAGAAGTAGCCAACCGACTTACGAAGCTGGAATCTATGAAGGTGTGTTTCTTCCGTTTAACTGGGACATTCTTTTACCAGAAAAGGTTTTTTGCTTTAAATAATGGAGTGGCATATATCCCTGCACTTATGCCTAGATTTGCAACTTTACCTCGGCTTTACGTTTTGTGACCTTTGAAAGGGAGGGCACAATCAAACTTCCATAATTGGTATTGCGTTACAAGTCAAATCACCTATATTTATTGTGTTTTTTGCTCCAAAGAATACAAAGGAGATAGTGAAGGTGATCTGTGTCAGAAAATGTTTATGGTTTTGAGCTTCTGAACAGACTTATTGAATGAAGTTTTTCACTTGGATTAAATATATTAATGTTTCTATTTTTGCAGCATGTTCCACGAACAAATATATCATTTCCAACTTTTGAGGACGCGTCAGCTGATCACCAACGGCTTGCGGACAGGTGCTCTTCCCGTTTCTTTTGACTGAATAATCAAAGTTTTACCTTCGTAAGCCTGAGTGTGGATTGGTCTTGTCGAAGTTGGTAAGAGATTATTCTAATCATGTGCGATTTTTCTGCATGTCTGCAGGCTGCTATTGTATGGGTTGACTGAGCAAAAGATTAAAGGTGACGGAAATTGCCAGGTATTTATTCTCTATTTTCTAAGGGCCTATGCGTCTTTAGAACTAGTGAATTCTATCGACTTTTATTTTTCACGGGAAGGAATTGATTTCGTACTTTCGAAGTTGAAGTGAATGATTCCTTTAAAGTTTTATGTGTTGTTTGGGATTATGTGTGTCCTGAGATATTTACATTCTCTTCCTGTGACAGTTTCGTGCTCTCTCAGATCAACTTTATCGCAATCCAGAACATCACAAGTATGTGAGGAAGGTGGTCGTGAAGCAGGTATAATATCCTTGACACCTCTTGAGTTAGTTGTTTATGATGTCCATAACAACATGCGATTTTGTTTATTTTTGTGGGATAACCATCTTCATGTAGTTTTTGAGAGTTGAAGTCATGGTCATTTTCTTGTATCATTACTTCTTACCATGCAAGAGGCGCTAATTACATGTTACTATTGCATTGGAACAGCTGAAGGCAAACCCGGAGGTGTATTCAAACTACGTGCCCATGAAGTATTCAGAATATATGAAGAACATGGCCAAGTAGGTCTCCTGCTATTTCATGTTTCTAGGTTATGTTGGCTTATGTCGTGGGTAGTGATACCCGGTAAATTACATGAAATTACATTTAACTGAGGTCTGTCACTCAATATTGGAATAAGAATCTGACCTACTATTTTGGCGATTGCAGGAACAGTGAATGGGGTGATCATGTAACTCTGCAAGCAGCTTCCGACTATGTACTCATTCTGTCCCTAATCTATTATCCGCAATATTATTATCTTTGTATTGAGTCCAAGATTGGTTTAATTCTATGGCCTGACATGAAATTTCGGAAATAGGCATCAGTGATGTGGTTCTCCCTGAATGGGATACTTAAGTTGCAGTGTGCGCATGGGTGCAGTTTGGCGTAAAAATCTCTCTAATCACATCTTTCAAGGACACTTGCTTCATTGAGATCGTTCCTGCGGAGCAGAAGTCTATAAGAGGTCATCACTTCTTACCATTCTTCGCTACATAGCATTGCCTTCTGTTTTAAAACAGCTAAATTTGACCCCTCTCGCACCAACCAATTAGCGGCTATAGCCAAAGAGTTAGCAAATTGGTTCTTATTCCCGCCAACTAACTAGCATTGGATTTACATTCATTTCCATCAGTTTACTCAACTTCCCGATTTTGGACAAGTAAACTAATCGTACTCATACCAATGGTTTGAAGTGCTTAATCCGCCTGAACCAAGTAGCATGAGTTAGCGAACCTGAAACCCTATTTTCCATTGGTTACCTTGGCACAGAATAGGTTAGTTAACATCAAACTAGGTAATGGATCTTAACATCCCAGTTAGCTAATTGGCGCTACTTGGTTGACGCCCAACCGAGGTAATTCCGTAATTATGAACTCTCTTTGGGTTGAGGTCGAAATATTGAACAATATCTCTAACTAGTTTCTCATTTTTGGCTCTGGTCGTATATGCAGAAATCTATCTAAGCTTCTGGGCTGAAGTCCACTACAACTCGATCTCTCCTTTAGGCGGTGAGCAATTGCGTCACCATTCCTTGAGTAATGTGAATCTCATTTATTTGCTATAGTTCTTTCCACATCTTAATGCCAGAGTCTAGTCTTTCCATTTGCGGAAGACCTGGGTTTCATTTACAGCATGTCTGATTCTTACAGCCTTCATATTGTCCTAAACTGTCAGATATCTACTCGAACGTTTACGCACAGCACCAAAGCAAGAAGAGGCACTGGTTAGAGAAACTGTTCTAGACACTGTTGAGTAGCCCTAGGTTGTGGAGCTTTTGGGTCCGTCTTCGACTGGATCTGTTTATTCATTTGGTTGGTTTATCGCCAGTACAAGGCTTGAGTTAGCTAAACCAGTTCTCTATGATCGACCATTTTCTCCGGTATCTGATGGAGATTCTAGTGTCGGTCTCGAATAGAGGCATTTTTCATCCATTCGTGCGAACTGTTTGTGAGAAGAAGAATTTTTTTGCAGTGAATTATTTCCTCTTCTCTCTTGAACTTGGTCAAATTGCTGAAATACTATCCCGGGGTGTTGATTGTTTGTTTGTTTCTTACTTCCCAGAGCTTCCCCATTACAAGGAGGATGAGTATTCACTGAGTTCTCCTGTGGATTTCTAGTGAGTATTTTAATGTCCTGTTTATTTGAATAGGTCGAGTCTATTACATTTCTTTCTGTTGACCTTTTGAAAGTTTAAGGAACCCGACCTTGTTGTTTGAGTGCTACCACTAACGCTGCCAGAGTTAGTACTGTATATATGAATGTTGATTGCTTTGATTCTGAATTGCATGAGTGGTCAAGTAATTTGCTTGTTGGATTTGGGGGACAGTACAAACTTGCCTGAGGATGAAGCTGTTTCATTGAATAGTAGATACAATGTGAACTTCTGCTACTGACAGGTCTGGGAATGTCGGTATATTTTCTTGATGCAATTCTTGGTTGATGTATTGTGTACCAAAAGTACAAGGTAGGGATGCCCAGAATTTTCAACCCTAATACCTTAAACAGTTGGTTCATATTGATTAACAGGAAATAAACCACCTAAACATCTGTAGAAGTGTAGGTTAATAGTTCCTCAACCAACAAAACTTTGAACCTTTGTAATGCCAAATCTGGTTTCAAAGCAGATTTGTCACCATTCATTCAATTGGAAAGTCAGAAAAGTGTTGTACCTCATATTGCAGACCCTCTTTCTACACTTTTAGATTTGCAAAATGTACAGATATGGACGTTTGATGAACTATTAGACTTGGCATTATGTCCCATAATGCTCTTCGGCATTATTTAGTCCATAACTATTTCATAACCTTCATAACTTTTGCATAACTTCTTCATATGATATCACTTATCGATATATATTACGTTCTTTCCTATGTTTGAATCTTCTCATAGGTTTGACCAATCTATTAATTGTAACTAAGTTCAAGTACTAAAAATGACAATTATGAGTGTCCCTGCCCTAACTCATGCATATTCTGTCAAATGAATACATTGAACATGTAACTTAATGTAGCTTCTATTACATAATTCATTTGGTTAAGTGCAGTGAAGTTGCCTGCCCAAAGCATTGAGAAGTCTGCTGATGCCCGTAGCAAGAACAGCTGCAAAAGTTACAAGCAGAACAAGTCATGCAAATCAAAGAAGCGTATCCAAATCTCTGGTAAGAAGTGTGAACAAAACCCTCGTAAGAGATACAAACTTGCCACACATGAGTCAAAGAAGCAAATTGACAAGGTGTGTCAACACAAACCCACCGATAGATTCAAACTCATTAAGAGGTGTGAACTAAAGAAGCCACAAAAAAATGTGAACTTAAAACGCAAAGCCTCAACCAAAAAACAAAAAAATCGCAAAAATCGCAAAATACTCAAAACACCAAAGTTCAAGCAAAGGGCCAAGGCTTGGAGAACTTTGAACAAAACTTCATCAAGGATCAAATTCCAAAGCCGAAAAATTTGTCGTAGACCAAACATGTCTATGAAAATGGATGTTGATGACCCTCAAGAATACTCTAATTCTGAAAATTCTTCTCTCAACTTCTCAGAACCAGTTCTTGTACCAAGAAAACCATCTTCCAAGAGGCCATTGGGTTTTAAAGCCCTTCTATGCAGGCTATTTGGCCTTCACAATTAGAGAAGGCCAAAACCACAACCATTTCAATTTTGACTAATTTTAGGGGAAAAACAACCAACACACATTTTTTGATAGAAACCCATTGATTGCCTTCCTAAACATTTGCACTATTGTTCATCGTGCTGGAATTATAATAATTTTAATTTGTAAGATCTATTTTCTTGGATTTGTTGTGATTATATGTACTAGTGTTGTGCAGGTATAGATTGAAGGTATTTCAAATTTAGATATTTCAAAGATTACAAATATTAGAGGTTAGAGTAAAGATAACTTATATCTTAGAAGTGTCTAAATTTGAGATGTTCTTAATCAATGCTCACACAACTTTGGTATGTATTACTTGTATAGTATGTTCAAAGTAGCTCCCAATGTTGTCATCTGCTAGGAACAATATGGCATTAGTCTATAGTAGGTAGAGTCTAATATTGAACATTTGTAAGCATTCTTAAAACCAATATTATGCATTTTTGTACTTACAAGTTATTGATTACAATTTAAATAGTGAAGATTCTTATTTGATTCATCCAATCAATTGAAGTTGATCTTTAAGTAAAAAATCTTATTTTTAGTAACTTATGGGTTTGTTTAGATTTAAAGGTTGAAATTGATGTTGACATTGCAAATCAAAATGCATATCTTAATTATATGGTAAATGATACTTGAAAAATAAAGTCAAAGAGTTATTCTTGTATTATGAGTTAATACTAGTCAATTAAATTTCACCAAGGAGTCTTCAAGGCTTGAATGTATTTCCAGAAAAATTGGATCATGCAAAGATTTATTTTATTGTTATTGCATACTATTAAAATCTTTGCTTTCATTGCCTTCCTAAACAAGACCTTAAAACCTTTGATAGATTCATTTTCTTGCAATGATTATTGATTTATTTATATTTAATTATATTTCCTAAAAAATATTTGCTTTCATTTGTGGTTCAACAAGATACTCTTATAAGCCAAAATTTTCAATAGACTTAGATTAGACATCAATTAAGCCAATAATGGCAAAAAGACTAAATAGGTACCCAAATAGAAATATGGAAATTATGATTATTATTATTAATTATTCAATGGTATAAAAATTTAAATAAATTTAAAAATAGAAATTAGTATAAAAAGTTATACAATAAAAATTTATTAATTTAAAATAAATTTCTCTTTGGATGGACAAAACATTCTTGAACCCTCATTAGAGGTTAGTTTGTCTTCTCAGACATAGGGGGGTAGTAAAAAGGACTTGTAGCAAGGCATTACATGCAAGTGTAACCTAAAGTGACCTTTCCAGTAATCAAAGGGAATAGCATTCTTCTAGCATTTAGAGTGAAGGGTGAATTACATGGTTAAGCCTTAAAGTCTGAAGGCAATTTTGTTGTCAAGAAACACCCAAAACTAGCTTAGGATTTTACAGCAGACTAGTTTTTAAATGTGTGGGGAAAATTTTATAAATTTTGCTTGTACCAATCTCAAGATGTAAGCATTTAAAGTGAAGAAAACAATTTTTTTTGCTCCTAGCCTAACTGGATTATTAGGTTTTGAATCAACTAAAAAATTTTATACTACAGATTGTGAATTAAAAAAAAATTGTATTGGAAAATTGATTTGAGAGTTTGGAAAAAAAATTCACCTCTCTAATTTTTATTTGTTGAAATATTATTAATTCAATGCATGTACAAGATAGAAGGAAAAACTAAATAGTTGATAGCTATAAGGTGGAATTGAAATTCACTAATCCCAGCAATGAGATTATTCTAGGAAACAAAATAAACTTGTGCAAATTTTTTTAACCCCTAAAGTTCCAAAGTTCCTACAAGGGACTCTTGGGATTTTGGATAGGCTTGTGTAATCTCAATTTCTGACATGATTTATTCAATTTTTTTAAAAGATAGAAAATTAGATTAGCTTTATAGGAATATAATTTTTATTTCAATTGGTGCACAGGAACAAAAGTTATGGCACCATGAGTCTGAAAAGCAACTCAAGGGGCAGCCAAAAAAGCCCACAAAAAGTTGAATTTTTTTAGTTTTTAATTTTTTTCTCAAAGACTATACTTTTGGTCTACATCTAAAGCTTTGATTCATTCTATTTGGACTAGTGATGAAAAAGTTATGGACAATCTGTTTTTTCAAGCAATCTAAGCATCTTCTAAAAGAAATAATTTATAGAATTTATTTTTTAATTCAATTTTTATAATTTTTCAATAATAATTGTTAAACATGCTTAAGTTTGTTTGCTAGAACAATCTCACCATTAGAATTGTTGTGTTTCAATTCCGTCTTAGAGCTATTAACGGTTTAGTTATCCTTTCAATCTTGAACCTACTTCTAGTTAATAATTTTTTAATGAGTAAACATTAACTGTTTTTTTGTTAAATTTTTTTCCCAGATTCTCAACTCAATTCTTCAACATAAATAATTAAAAAATCAGAATGAGTTGTGCAAACATTTGAAGTTAAGAGGATTCAAAGCAAAAATATATAGTCAATCAGGTTGTGAAAAAACTTGTTTTCTTCACTTTAATCCCTTAAGTTCCTTTACTACATTTTCACCAAAATGCCCCAAAACTGTCATTTCTAGTACAAGTACTAAATTGTTATTTTCTTAAATTGACACATGCAATTGTAGGATCTAACTATAGTATGTTGACTTGAGAACATGTGATAAAAATTTACAGCTAGGAAAAAAAGTAACATATGAAACCATAACTTTTGACTCATATTTTCAAATGTCGTGAAATTTAGTGCCTATGAAAGGAACGGTGCTAGTATGTGAGCCCAAGGATGCAAGCTTGTGAACATTGAGCCTACAATATAGGTACCTATAATATAGATACCACACACTATAGAAGGTGTATGTATCATAAACACCTATAATATGGATATTTGTAACATAATATCCTACAATAATAGACAATTTCTATAGTATATACACCTACAACATTAGTGTGTAGTATTTTAGGCTCATGGGCTCACACTCCTATGCTCACATAATAGCAACCCTCCCTATGAAAGATATTCCTCGTTCCCAACTTCTATTAAAATTTCAGACTAAAACATGCAAATCTTTAGTCATAGGAACCTGTCTAAAATTTTATGTTGCCAAAAAACACATGTTGGTCCTTTAGGGGTTAAATGTTAATATCTTGCAATCTATGCAATCAAAGTTTTTGAAATTTTTTTTACACATTTTTATACTAGTGTAGTACAAGATCCTAGAGTAAGATATGTAAGAAAAACATTAAAAAAAAAATTTTGCTCTTTGCAATAGAAATTTCAGTTTTGAGTGGATTTTGATGGCAAAAAGGCGTTGGGACATTAGGGGTTAAAATTGTTAAATTGAGTTTACAACAGATCCAATACATTATTTTCTCAAAAATTTGCTAAGATTGCCCACAAAACAAGAAGCTTCATAACTTTCACATCACTTATCAAAATGGAATGAATCAAATCTTTCCACAAAGACAAAAATACAATCTATTAGAAATTTTAAAAAACTAAAATTACTTCAAGCTTTGGTGGATACTTTTTTTATGCCCACTCTTGCCTATTTGGGGCTTATTGTGGCATAGTTTTTGCTCCCGGGCACCTACTAAAATAAAAATTACATTCCCAAAAATTCAATCAATTTTTCTATCTTGAAAAAATTTAAAAAAATCTTGCCAAAAATTGAGACTATAGGTACTTACCCAAAGGCCCCTTGGGACTTTAGGGGTTATGAATATTATGGAGAATCCATGTTGTCCATTTATGCGCTAGGTTGAAATATCTTCAAAAACATAAATATGACTTCATATGATAAAGAATCTCAACTTTAAAAAATGGTCCATTTTTAAATTAGCATAGTTTATAGTAAATTTTGCATCAAAATATTTATAGTAAGAGATGACATGACTTTTAGGAGAATCTACCCAAGTCAAGAAATGAACTCCTGAAAAAAGTTAGATTCAGCCCAATTTTAATCCCTAAATTTCTCAAAGGTCTTTTCTAACCATGTATTTCCATGTATTTTTGCTTCTACAATTGCATTGTTTTTAGTAATGTAGTTCCATCATATTATATATATATATATATATATATATTTATACCATCATGTATAATGTATATTTAAAAGTTCATAATCACATTTCAAAAACTCAATGTGAATTGTGCAAGATGAAATGTGGTTTATATACATAGGTGTCTTATGAAAACCTTGGAAAATTAACTCTGTAACGTCATTGCAGACACTAAGTGTCTAATGGAAGACAAAAAAATTTTGTATGTAAAACTAATAAAAGTGTAAATGTTCATCCTTGGGAATTTTGTGTGAAAAGGGAAGGTCCTCCCAATAAATGTTTTTTTTTAAGCAAATGATTCACATAGTACCAATTGAAAACGATGGTTTCCATGCTGACTAGCCCAGTATTCTAAGGTTCAACTTGTTCAGTTGGGTCTTCTCTTCATTTTCCACAACCCGGGCTTAGCCATGTCGCTTTGCATCACCCCTACCCCAACCTCCAAAAATACAACATTTTTTCTTGCAGTAAAGGTTCCTTTGCTTGAGTCAAAAAAATAAAAAAACAAGAAAAATACAACAACAACATGGGGGAGGAATACTACTGCAACAACACCCTGACTACCTGAGTTTCCTGTCAAATGCATGTGGTGAAAAGGTGGTACCGTATACGGACAATGAATTAAACTAATTTTTTGCTTGGGCAGTGGGACTGATTTCCACATGGATATATCTTTGTCATTGTCCAATTAATGTTTTGTACTATGGTAGCGTCCCTCTAGGGAAGCAACCCACTCAAAAATTCCCCATGAAGACATGGTTGTAACTTAACATAACGTACTTCATTTAGTATGGTACGTGAACATGGAAAAACAAATCTTGACAAGAATGGAATGGATTGGGGTATTAAATAAGGAATGTGGGAACCAGATGGTGCAGCAATTCAGAAAGGAATTTTGCAGATGGTTCATATAATGGTGGATCACTAAATGAAGTCAATTGATGTCAAAATAGTCGCAAAACATAGATAAAAATTTAAAAAACAAACAAACTGAAATTTACTAAATATTAAAAAACTGAGCACGTGTGCCGGTTCCTATAATGTGATTATCTAGGTTTTGTTGGATCTTGGTGAAAGTCAAAAGGGGATTTTGGAAGATTCTTGGAGCATGTATTTTTTGGACACCTTACAAATAAACTATGAATTTTTTATTTTTGAAGGACGCCATAGATACTAAGTGCCTAATGGATGATAGAGAATCCTTCCATGTAGGACAAAAGTACAAATGTTCATCCGTTGAATTTTGCGTGGAAAAGGACAGTCTTGCATAATAGTTTGATCTCCAATGAGTGTTTTTAGGAAGGAGGGTAGCAGATGATTCACATGATATCCAAAAGGTTGATTTCTAGAGTAATCAACTCATCTTTCTAGGATTAAAGTGCTCAATAAAGATGCAATTAAAATTGACCCTAGACTCTCAAGAATATAGAGTATATATTTTAGGTAGAATCTTTAGAGATTGGTTTGTGGGTCATAGATAGGTACAAATTACCTCTATCAAATTTTATCGGGGATGCTAGTATATGAGCCTGTGAGCCCCCTATTTCCATTAAGGGTTTAGAAATTGTTGGGGACCTATGCCGTGGAATTAGATGAAAGGATCTACAAAACAAATGAACAACAAATGAATATGCTGCTATATGATTTTGTAACTGAAAATTGAACCATGGGCCTTCATGTAAATTTAAAAGATGAAAATGTTCCACCAATTTTATTTTATTTTTATAGCTATGCTTCAAATTTTTTTAAATTTCTTGAATATGGAATATTAAAAATAAACATAGTAATTATATATTATACACCAAATAAATGTATTAATCTCCAATGATCTAAACAACAATTTTTCTAGTTTATGGCCCTCTTTTTGGAACTCTTTATAGATTATAAATTTTAAAAATAAAATAAAAAGTATCTCTAAAAAATAGAATACATAATTAATCCAATGGTAGTAGTTTCAATGAATTCCAAGTTAAATTCCACTTTCTAGAATTTCAAAAAATTTAGTAGTGGAGTGTGATTTAACCCCTAAAGGACCAACGTGCGTTTTTTGGTAGTCTAGAAATTTTGGGCAAGTACTTGCAATTGGAGATTTTCATATTTTTGGCTGAAATTTTAGTACAACTTGTGCGCAAGGAATATCTTTCATATGCGTTAAACTTTCATGACATTTGGAAATATGGGTAAAAAATTATGGCCTAATATGTTATTTTTTTTCCTGGCTAGGCAGTCCGAGCAGATTAAAAAAATCACTTTTTTCAAAAACAAAATTTGAAAATGATTTTCTAGAGTTATATATGTATATGGAAAGCTTAGAATCATTCCATTTTGACCAATGAGTCAAAAGTTATGAGGAATTTTAGTTTGCGGGTAGTTATGGATTCTCTATTCTAAAATAAACTTTGAAGTCTTTTATGTTACTCAATTTTCAATATTTTTTGAAAAAAATAAAATCATAGGATGTAGATTGTTTATTACAACATTTCAACTATTGGGATTGGCATTTTTCAAATTCCATAACCAAATTCTCTACAATTTTGTATTTTGAATCATTCTCTATTTTTTTGCTACTTACAATTTTTTCCCTAATATATATTGTGCAATTCTAAATGATGTGAAATTTTTTAAGCATGTAGCCAACTTGTCTAGGAAAAAGAACCCAAAGAAGCACCACCATTTTGGACATTTTTTCATAGAAAAGTGAGCTTGTGAAGTGCAGCTGCCCTGTTTTTCACAGGGCCCAAAAAATGATTTTTGTGTATTTGAATGCTTATATCTTGCAATCCATACAATGGAAATTTTTGAAATTTTTACCATATGTTCTCAGGTCAGAATACTACAAGATCCTATGGTTACATGTGTCAAAAAAAGTGTACTAAAAATTTGGTACGTGTACTAAAAATGGCAATTTTTGAGTGTTTTTGGTGAAAACATAGCGGGAAACATAGTCATGGAACTTGAGGGGTTAAGGCTCATGACTTATTGTTCAATTTGGGCACAAGGTGAAGTTTTAGGGCATCAAATGGTATTGTTACTACATCATACATAGGTAGATTCAATTTCAGAAACAAGACAATAGAAATCAAACATATCAAATCATAGAAGTAAACTTAGATATTGTTTGACTGAGATGCAACGTTGCTCGTATACGAGCAGGGAGCGGAGAGCGGCGAGAAATGGTGAGCAGAGAGCATACATTTTGGACAAAACAGGAAAATGTGAGTTAAAAATAAAATAAAATAGAAGAAAATCAACCTACATTGTGTGGAGTCATTTTGAATATAAAGTGAAAGTTGATGGAAATGTGGAAAGGATTTGCTGAAAATTGGGAAGGAAGGGTCTAAAGGCTGTATATGAAAAGAGATAAAAAAAATTGGATAGAAATAGAAGATAGATTGGATGAAAGCAGAAGAATAATTGAATGAAAAAATTGGATGAAAGTGGAATTGTGGATGACAGTAGAACAAATGGTGGATGAAAGTAGATGGAAATTTTGGATGAACTTCATTAAAAATTTGGATGAACCAAAGGTAAGAATTTTGGTGACAAAAGTGAAAACATTGGTTGAAGACTTAAAGCCTTAGGAAAAAAACGAACCATATTATTTTCAAGTATGACTTTATATTTGGTGATAGGAAAATGGATGACAATTCCATTAAAAATCATAGGGCAAACTTGTAGAATTATAGCCTACAACTAAAATTACAACTTTGGAGTCCTATGACCGTTTTAGATGTAAATTAGGTTTGTTGCTTCTATGTCACGGTTTTAGGGTCATATACCTATTACCATGGTTGATATGGGATAGTAGGACTGAACTGTTCTTTTTACTTTGGAAGGATGGCATAGTAATTTAGGAGTATGTTCACATATGGGCCTAGTGAATCTGGATTACAAACAGTAATGGCATTCTATCATATCTATGGTTGCAAGTAAAAGAAAGACAATTTTTAAAGCCCTGGAAAAAGGTCACATCATTCAAATACTTCAAATTGAAACTATCATGCATTCAGTGTGAAGGACACTATTGTCTTGTAGTTTTGAATCAGGCAAATTTAATGTAAATGCAAGTAGTGGCCCTTATAGTCTCACTACATCTTCATTTATGAGTACAAAATAGACTTGTAAAAACAGGGGGAAATCATCTCTAGTTGAAAAGAAAACCTAGTTAGATCCCAAGTGATTTAGGATCCCACTAAGTAGAACTTGCTTCACTTCATTGAAGCTGAAACTAGCAGCATGGATAAAGACATCTATCGTGCACTGTAGATTACAAATTACAGTGAAAATGTAATAAAGATGCTTACAATTTGCCCAACTTCCACGCTTACCCAAACAACTCAATTGCATTTCTTTGAAATTTGGACAGATGCACTCTGGAAAAGATGAAATTGTTAGTATGTAATCTTCATTTCGAGGTTGTATCCCTGAATTCAAAGAAACAATGCAACCAAATCTTAGATGGGGAACCATTGTAACCCTTTGAATGCGAACATTCAAAGTGAAGGCTGAAGCACAGTTGTTTTGTTGCTTTGTTGTTGGTGCTTTAGAATTCCTACGAACAACTTTACCTGCTCGAATCTTGGGATGCTCATCTAGTGATGATGGAGTAGGATAGGCACGAACAAGTTCTACGCTTTCTTCTCCGCCAAAGAGTCGTCGAGGTGAAATAACTTGCCGTTGTGGAAGCATAAAACCGGCAGATTCAAGAGCTAAGATTTCAGCCTTTGAAAATTTAGTGCCTATTTGGACTGGCCAAATGGTAGGCATAGGTGGCACCGATAACACCCACTTGCGTCGTGTTCCCTTTACACAACGTTCGATGTCGTCACTGCAGAAGTAAAACTGCGTGCGCTCATGTGAATTCTTCTTGTAATTCACCATTATACCTTTATATGTCGGCGCAATTGTTGCAACGTTGTTTTGAATGATTTTGGCTGTGCACTTCTTCTTCGTAATTGCTTGAAGTGCAAAACATGTTTTTGCTGATGTTTTTGCCAACCGAGCAATGTGCCATTGCGCCTCATCACACATACTTTCTTGGGTTGCTGTCACATGTGTCCACTCCCAAGGATTAGGGTGTCCAAGATTCTCATCAATTAACATTGAATCATGACCTTCTATATCCACAGGTGCAGCAAACTCTTCTAAAATGGGATTGAGTTTGTTGGCACTTGTTGTTGCTTGGGAGGCCCTTGTTTGGACACGTGGATGAGAGAAATTCACTTTATCAGGCCTATGTGAATCAAACTCGCAGCCAAGAGGTATGTCTGCATTTTTATTTTGTGATCCACATACTTCTTGACCTTCCAAATGGGGCTCCCTATTGATAAATTCTTCAACTCCCGGAATATTTGAAATAGCTGCAGTGAGAGACTTTGGATTTCAAGTTCTTTGTGTTGAACATTGTGCAACTCGTAGGAGGAGCTCTTCTTTCCCTGGCCTAGTCTCTGCTTGATTTCCTTTTAGATACTGGTAATACTTTACCATTTGCATAAACGCTCTTACAAAATCATCAACAATGGCTATGTATAAATCGTTTCCACAATTTCCAGATTGTTGAAGCCACTTGTTGTGGACTATTTCTGCTAGGTTGCACGATGGCATTTCAGCTTTCTCAGATGCAATAAGAGCCTACAATCACAAAAATACAACACCTACATTATATTTTTGTAGGCACTATGCTACTCCATACTACAAAGTCATAAAAAAATTGTAATTAGAATGAGTGCATTTAGTGTTGCAATCCAGATGCAGCATTGCCTCAAAAATATATGGAATCCATCACGTATTGAAAGGGAAAAAAATGAAATTTTGCACACCCTAACAATGGAGGAAGTTTTTCTCTTAATAGGTGCCTTGACCATAAGACCATTTTTAGTATTGACAACATTGTATGTTAGTTAGTGCCAAGCAAATTATAAAACTTTTGTGTTAATGCTTGAGGAGAAAAATGTCATTTTAATTCACCAATAAAGAGTTTGACATAATTACAAATGATAGTAAATGAAGCATATGTATCTTACAAGTTGATTAAACCCTCCCCATTGTCGATATCAAAAATGCCAAAATGAAAGCCACAACTCCAAGCGACGCAACCCTTCCTCCGTAGTGGCACTTGATGACAACCACTATACTCTAATGGCTAGGTAACGTTCTTCGGACTGTGCAGTTGATGAGACGTTCTTATACTGCCTGCATAACAAACAATGTTGATCTTGGAGGTCACCTCGAATGTCTGCCTTGGTATGCTTCTCCATGGATTGAGTCCAATGGAAAAGGCAAGTTCTTTCTTGATTGGGCATAGGTTTAGTAATGTCCCCTGAACCATACACGGTCCTCACAACATTCCAATTGGCTTGCGCATTATCCGCCATGAAGCCCTTAAATTGAGTTTGTGCTATACCATGTCGTTTTAGAACTGAATTTAAGTTCTGCCAGAAAAGAACTTGTGCTACGCAATCCTTGGATTGCATGTCGCAACATGCAATTGTCATAACACGACAATAAGTTGAGTCATAAACATGGCATGCCATGGTTGTCCAGTCTTTAACACGCTTAACGTGATCAAACATCAACCAAGCTTCTTCAAGATCTCCACCCGTTTGCATACGCTTCACCAAATCAACTCCACTTCCTAGACCTACTTTGGACATTTTAAAAACAAATACCTTATCTACATCCGTCCCTTGACCAGAAAATTTACTTTCTTGTACAAATGCCCATGTACTGGACCCCCTCAACCTGGTTATGCTGTCAATTACTCCAAATTTTCTCAGGTACTTGAAGGAAGTTACCTTGTTTCGTATACTTGGAGAACTCAAGTATTTGCATTTGTCCAAGATCGGCACGAGATCGTCAAAGTCCATGGTCTTTGGCTGCTCTCCGTTTGGACACAGAAGTAAGCCTCCTAGAAGTTCCTTCGTAGCCTTCATGACAATTGAGGAATTTGTTGCCAAAGGCATTCGTTCCAATTGCTCTCCAATTAGAGTTCGGATTCTCTCTTGCATGTCTCTGAGTTCTCTATCCTTTACCGAATGTGCATGACTCCTAAGATGAACAAATGCCCTAGTTAGCGTGTAATTTCCTGCTATATAATACACTTGCACAGTACACCGCGCAATACATGTTGGAGGCTCTTTGCAAATCTTGCATACCAATGTCGAACCTGGTAGATGTGAGTGTCCAACATCAAGTGTTGTTGGTGAAAGTCCTTCCTATTTTAACTCATTGACTTCCTTCATTCAATGTATACGATTTAGAAACTTGCACTTAGGATTGACACACCGAAGGTGCCCTAGGCAATTAGATTTTTGGAAAGACAAACCCATTTGATTGACTATACTCGTAGTCACTGTCTTTGACTAAACATGGCCATCGTATCGCTTATCCATGCCAGCCATTTGTTTGGCTTGGGATGAGGTGCCACTAGTATCAGCTGCAGGCAATTCGAATATACCATTGCCATTGAAAGACAGAGGTAATACTATCACTTTTTTAACTTGTATACTATCGTAGTCTAGTTTAGACAAGACATTCCTACATCCTTTCAAATTACGCAATCCTCTCAAGCAATCAATTACAGATGCTCCTGACGCACTAGAGACACCTGGATTAGGGATCAATATTAATCTAAATGAAGGATTAGTAGCCCAAAGTGCGGCTGAAGAAGGAGTCCCCAAATTCAAGCTTGGTTTAGAAGAATTCGCTTCTGAATACGAATTGAGGACAGTGACATAGTGTGATTGAGGTTCAACTTTGACATGGTTCAAAAGTAGAGTTTGAAAAGAAGCTGAAGAGGACCAAAGGACGGTTCCTACACCCCTAGAGTTGGACTCAATTGTATTAGCGACTCCGTAAGCCCTATACCTTCCAGCCTTGAAGCTCCACATTGTATTTTCTCCAACTGAAGACGGTAGTTGTCCAACAGTGTGAGTAAGATTTCCAGAGTTAAGATCAAAAATGTTATCATCTAGATGTATAGAATCAGGTTTAAGTTTAAACCTGAGACTTAACTTGAGTGCCAACACAGAAGCAAGCCCATCTATTCCTACTGGAAAAATTATAGACACACCTTCACCGTTTTCTTTCACGACCACCATATCTGTAAATTGCTCCATCAGATAGCACCCCTATGGGGTGAAGAAACATTTAGACTATGAATAGTTGGGTATTACCTTGAAGTGGGATCTATATGAACTCGTTTCGGAGACATACTGGAAGAAACTATACTGACATAGCATATGAAAGGCAATGTAGACAAACAACATAGAACATCATATAGAATGCAATAATCTTTGAACTCTTTTGTGGAATATCATGGCTGAAATAACTGATCATAGCTTTCATGGTAGAGAGACACTCTAGAACAATAATAGAATGAACAGAAGTTGCTCTCTAAGAAAACCGCATTCTAAAAAAATGAATTGAAAAGAAGCGTATTTTATTAGAAATAAACATGTAGTAACCCAGTTGGATGATAGTCTATTTTTTTGAAATATTTATGGATAGAAAATGGTAAAAAAAGCATAACAATGAGGGACTCTGACAGAAGTTTAGCAAGTTTGTAAGTGAGATGAAACTAAAGTGGTTGAAGGAAACCTCATTAGAATAAATGCTTAGATAAATTAGAAGCTCATGATGGTTACAAAGTGGACACAGAGTTATACAATCATATCCGTAAAGATTAGGAAAAATTTGAATAAAGTAGTTAGATGTTTAATGATTGATGATATAAGTAAGTAAATTTTTTATGAATTAATTTAAAAATTACTATTAAGAGGATGAAGAACCAGAGGTAAAGATCCAAAATATTATATATGTCAGAATTTCTATTAACAGTGGTGAACATTTGAATCATTAATCATGGCCATCAATTGAAAACCCTGAGTGTAATATTGAATTAGAATTTGTTAAGGGAATTTGAAGTATCGCTTTACATTTTGAGTACTTCCCCGATTTTACAATTTATTTTGATATTCGGAGACACTAATGAAAGGAGCGCCTAATCGCCCTTTATGTATACGTTGTAATAAAATGGTGGTAGTGGTAGTGGGGTATTTATGTCAGAAGTGTCATTTATAACAATAGACCTGTTAGATTTCATAATTTTGATTTGCTTGAGAACTGTGTAATTGTCAGAGATTTCAAACACTTTTTGTAACTGCCTTTTATTTACCAGCTTCATGAAAATTGGAGGACCTTATAGTCTCACTTTCTATGTCCTCTTGGCAATTAGAGTTTGTTTTCGTTAGTTAGTGCATTGGGTAGTTGTTCCCTATTATGTGAAGGGAGATTGTAAGAGATTACTATACATGACATGTGTTGTTGTTGAAGACTTTGAATAGATAAAAATGTTTTCTCTTCTGTAGAGTCAATGTCTATAGGAACATTATGTAAAAGTAGAATGGGTGAACGATAAATAGTGTGGAGGCAATAGAGAAGTATTTAGATGCTCATTGTTTAGAGATGTATGTGTGCCATAAATCAAATGCTTGAATTCATTACGGTTCCCAAGTTCCAGGTTGCAAGTAGGCAAACAAAGAAGAAGAGAAGAAACAAATTGTATTATACCACTCCGAAGGAAAGATTGAGATCTAAGATGAGAGGTGCCGCCAAAGTTTTGACTCGAGGAAAGGAGGGCTATGGTGAAACGTCAAAAACACTTGATTTTGGAGGCCAAGAGATGGATGTTATTGTTGACGATGGTTTCTTGAGACTAGATGAAGTTATTGAAGAGCCAATGTCTACGGTAGCAGGAGAGGAGAGCAATAAAGATGACGTAGAAGAGGAGGCTAATGAAGGTAGAGAAGATTTGGTAAGTATATCATATTCAATAGTCATTTGCAATGAATGTTTTTAATAAGCATCTTTAGGAATTAAAGAAATTAGAAATATAATTAGTATGTCCCTATTTTGAAGTTCACTGCATATCAATGTAAGTAAGAAGCTGTAAGTATAAGAAAAAGACCACCAAATTTAGAATATAGTGTGTTGAATTTACCTAAATTAAATTATCATGGAGGTGCATTTTTATAGAAATGACTAGATTGTGTAGCTTGAGAATACGATTCCAACGGTATATAGCACGCCCCAAATGGACACTTATTGAATGTTTCACAGCCTAAAAATCAAAAGAAAATATTGGAATCTGGCTTGAAATCTTCAGAATCAGAAGATTAGTAGGCCAAATCTAGTCCACGAACTTTTTTGTGAACTTTGCGGATTTTTATAAAATCAGTCATGAGTCCAAAAAATTTGGGAAAAATTGAAGTGAACCATGAAGTTATAATGTACAAGCCTAAAAAAATTTGACTTGAAATCTTCAAAACCCTAAAACTTATTAAGAAGATTCTCTTGCTCTACATCTACCAATTTTATACTTTTTTTTTTCCAACAGACACTTCAGCTGTATATACTGTAGTTTAGGATGTTAAAGTTATTTTGAGTGCTCGTCAGCAAGGAGTCGCTTTTCACTCAAAGTTTGGTGATTTGGGCTCTTTCTAGATCATGGAAGAGGAGATGGAGTATGCGGTGCTAGGAGAAGAGGGGTACATTCAACCAAACATTGAGGTAAAAGAATGCTACCTCTATGTCCACTTTTGTTGGTTTAGGGTTTAGGAAGAGTGGTTTGAAAGTTTAGTTTCTTACATCGTTACTGTTTTGGATCTCCTCGTGGACGAGGAAGCTTGGATTACAAGTTTAGACTATTGCGGATTTAGATTTTCAATCCGTAGTTGAGTGAATTTTTGTACATTGTTGCTGATTTAGGGTCTCCTTGTGGACGAGGAAGCTTGGCTTATACAGTTACATTAATGCAGTTTTAGATTTTCAGTCCATAGTTGAGTTGAATTTTTTTACATTGTTGCTGATTTAGGGTCTCCTCGTGGACGAGGAAGCTTGGCTTACACGATTACACTATTGCGGTTTCAAATTTTTAATCCATAGTTGTGCTAAATTTCTTACATTGTTGTTCATTTAAGGTCTCCTCATCGACGAGGAAGCTTGGCTTACATGGTTACACTATTGCGGTTTCAAGTTTTCAATCCATAGTTGTGCTGAATTTCTTACATTGTTGTTCATTTAAGGTCTCCTCGTGGACGAGGAAGCTTGGCTTACACAGTTACACTATTGTGGTTTCAAGTTTTCAATCCATAGTTGTGTTGAATTTCTTACATTGTTGTTCATTTAAGGTCTCCTTGTGGACGAGGAAGCTTGGCTTACACAGTTACACTATTGCGGTTTCAAGTTTTCAATCCATAGTTGTGCTGAATTTTTGGATATGGTTGCTAGTTTAGGCTTTCTTCAGACGAGGAAGCTTGAATTACACGTTTAGACTATTACAGTTTAAAGGTCTACAATTGTGATGAAATTAATACATCACTCACTTTATGTTTTGAATATATACATTAATTAGATGGATGAGGAAGATGAAGAAGACGAGGAGAAAATCCTTATTGCCTCATATGTTGAGGACGAGGACGAGGACAAGACAATCAACATTACCCATGTCACTGAAGAAGAGGGCAAGAATGGGGACAAGGCAGACAAGGCTACTACTATAGAAAATGGCACAATTGCAGCATCGCCGATTGTGCTTACGGGAGATTTGCCACCACCACCACCAGTTCAGGTACATGCTCATTTCAATCATTCTTGAATTCATCTACTTTCCACTCATGATTGATGATTTGAATTAGCATCTTTTAAATGTCTAATTCAATTTTTTGAAATGACAATTTTGGATTTAGGTTATGCAGGTCGTACTTGCAAGTCCAGCCTATGAGGTGATTGACCTTGACGATATTGAAAGTGTTGAAACGATGTACTGCCATTGTGAGTTTAGTGTTGTAGGGAGTATATCTTTAGCATTTGAGCAGGTTAGGTCCTCTCCACCACATACTCCGACGTCATCTTTTAGGTCTTTACATGTGGTGACCTCACCGGTATATGTGCCAACATTGCCTTGGCCACCGTCCATAGATTACATCCCTATGTCTCTAGTGTCCATATCTACGGTGGAGCCATCTGTGGCTTTTTCACGTACTATAGATGTTGTTTGGGTTTTACCAATTATCCCTATCCATTTGCAGTCACGATTTGCAAGGCAAATGGCACGAGAGTTTTATCGTCGTACTCCTCGACGCTCGGCGCGAATTGCACGTCTCAATCTAATTCGAGATATTTTTAATATCAAGTTCACATCATTTGATGTAAATTCACTTCTACTTTATTTCTTGGATTCTTATCTTTCATTGTTTTTTACTCATGATGTTTGTAAATTGTGCATTGAAGGTTGTATCAATTGATCTTGAAGAAGATGATGAACCCGTATGCGAATGTCCACCTCATGTAACAAGCGTGGTAGAGAGTGAACAACTCCACCGTAGACAACTGAAGGTGGACTCTACAGGACTCATCAACTCATTACGGATACGATCAAGTACGAAGTCCCGTCTCCAAATTCCTCTTTGCAGAATGATTGTAATGTACGAGATTTGACCAGTCGGCAAAATAGACGTCTAAAGATTGGAGAGCAAATTTGTGACTAACTACCTTGAAGGTGACTGCGTTCTATACATTTCTTTATACAACAATTTTGAAAAAACGATGGATGTGAGCGAAGAAGAAATTGCAAAGTGGGATCCTCTTTGGCAACTTGTCAATGAAGGCCTTATTCGTTAATTTGAGACGAAGTGGTCATTTTGAGACTTTGAAAAATAAGTATGAAGCACTATTAAAATGAAAGTTGTTGAACCCAACGATAAATGGCATTGCAATGCAATCTAAAAGACTTGAACATGTCAGCCCCTGTAATAATTCAAACATGGAAGTCCACATGTAACAATACGGAAAAAATCTGGAGTCGTAATTTCACATGATATGAAGCAAAATCAGTTCCACAAAATACTTTCAAGTGATTTTAAATACTGTATGTTTGATTTACTCCAAAAGGTTGGTTGCCGAAAGAAACGGCAACTCATACACTCGATGATTTCCATACTTACTAAAGTATGAAACTGTATGATTTCCTAGACTTTGTGTAGAGACTTTGTGTACAGTAGAGAGCACTCCCGTACTCGAACAAAATAGTACCCCGTTATCTACCATGCTATTAATAGTAACATGGAAACAAAATCCAAGCGCTTTTGAAACCTGTATTTAAGCCAAGGCATCACTATTGCCTGTACAATTACTCTTGACCGCTTCTATAGCCTTTAGCTTTGCTAGGCCTCTAAATATATCCTCGCGTCGAGAATGATGTTGTAGTCGAATTTCAGGTTCGCAGGCACCGCGTAACCCAAGGCTCTGAGATCCACCATCCTTGCGCTCTAGATTGCGGATATATTGAGGGCCCCCGTTAGTACATAGAGATCTGGTCCCGCGAGGCAGCAGCGATGCATCAACATTGGCTATGTACGGTTTAAGAGTTTCGGTAGATTTGGAGTCCGCAGACCGTCGATTTTCTCTGGAAATTCGTTGACGAAAGAGAGTGTTGGCGGATGAAGCTCGTCTACGTTGTGTATACTTCGGCGCCGCAGGCACCCTTTTGTCAAGCGGATGAAAGGGGATAGGGTCTGGCAACATCAATGACAACGTCCTGGCCTGACCCTCCAACAGCGACGTTGAAGGAACAATATCCTCGAGGCAAGGATATCCCGGAGCCTCTCACGCTGCCACGTCGAGTTTTCGACTGGTACCTCCATCCGTCCGATGCCCTGGGGAGAATGAACCCGCTCGCCCCGAAGATACTCGCTTGAGTGGTGAAGGAGAGCTGATGGGAGTCCTCGGAGGTCCACGGCTAGGGGGACTGTCGACGACGCCGTCCTCGATGTTTCCCTTCGAGTAGTCTATGGCAGCGGACGCCGCGTCTGCTGCAGAACGCAACATGTATGGCTTGGAACGCGGAGCCGTATCGCAGCTCCCGTTCTCGGAATCCGATCTCGGCGACACCATTTTCAGAGATCCGGAAAGGAGGCTCTTTGTCAACCTTGTCATTCTCTGCCTTTTCTTCGGTTTAAACAATTGAACTTCTTCGAACTCCAGCAACTGCCCAATCCACAAAGCCACCCACATTACTCCCCCGTGGAAGAACAAATTCATGCAAAAAGTGGATTTGAATCAAAAGAATAGTACACGCATGCACAACGACTCCCAAATCACAAGTCCAAAAATATGTGTAGAAATCGATCCAAATATATTATTCACATAAAATAGTGGTGCCATTTACAACAAGAATACATTACAAGAGAGCATTCCCAAATGTTAAGCGAATCTACGTGGGGAGTCTACTTCCTACGCCTGGGAGGCTCTACGACTACTCCTACGCGCGAAAGTTCGTAGCGGCACCCCATGACCTTCGCGGACACTTTCATTCCATCCACAATATCCTTGACATCCCAGTCCTCAGCGTCCAGCGGATTGCAGCCAATCCGGTTTTTCATGACGTACTCTCGTAAATGTCCGGGCGGGCAATGCGAATCTAGGCGTTGCAGCCACGGCAGAAGTTCCCCCAAGAGAACGTTGTCTCGACGCTTATTGTGGGTCCACGTTCCTAGGAAAATGGCATTCCCATTCTCATTGCAGACACTCTTGATGGGAGAGTCGTCAATGAGAATAGTATTGTCCGCACTAAAAGACGTGCTACCACTCGGGTTCTTGAAGAGGGCCTCCGAAAGATCTTTCAGACAGAGAATCTTCTGAGCCTTATAAAAGAACTTCCCCGAAGCGATCTCTATTTTGGTGCAGTGATCCTGACTCAGGATATCGTAAGGCGGTCTGCACCCACTAAACAAGTGTCCCGCAATGCCTTCGGCATTGCGCTTGATCATAGTGGTCCAGACGACAATCCTATCCGCAATTTCAGAAACCTCCCGCAGGAATTGCCCTATATCCTGTCGAGCGAATACCGCCTTGGGCCCGACTATTGTGGGATTCCTGTGGCAGAGAACTTTCTCTTCGACCCGGTATGGTTTAAATTTGTCCCCATACGACTGCAAGGCGCTCTGACAGAGCACGCTGTTCAGGTCAAAGACAATGTTTAGCCACTTCCTCCGCGGCGGAGGAAGTGGCGGGGGCAGATTCCTCGGCACAATCTCTCTTCCGCCCTCTGATTCTACCTGATCAATGCAAGACAACAAAGAATTGGAGTTACCTGGTGAAATGCAGAAGTGGGAGAGCCAGTAAGCGGACTTTTGCATTGAATTCCATTAAGCGAATGCGGTTCCCCGTTAGGGAGCGCTTTCACAGCCAATGGACGGTGCACGCTTTCAAATTTGACAAACTGATGAACCAAAACATGCACAGTCGCATTCAATTAGACCCAAGAAGCAATCCATGTATAAAAATTTGCATATTTTATTTACATAGATAACATGATACACTTAGAAAAAATCGAACTATAGCCGACCCAACCAAACACTCATGGGTGAAGACAATGCTACACTAGACTATATACAATAGACGCCACAGACGGGCACGTTGTCCGCGCCAACAAATCAAGGAGTGGCCACGCCATCCTGTCAAGCCGCATTCATGAAATGAGATTCAACACTTATTTTAGATACGTGATGCCAGTAGAGTAAGACGACCACCAATAATCTCTCTGACTCAATCGAATCCATAAGGGTCAAACGGATGTACCTGTGTTGATTCAGGCACTTGTGGATTCCCGTCAACACCCGCTGCCATCGTCGTGCGCCCTGCTTCTCTCCCCTCCGCAACATTGCGATGGATTTCATCGTCGCTAGCCTCGTAATCCACCTTCTCTTCGTCCACGGACATTGGAGAAGGCATCGACTCGAAGGACGTCCCACAGGTCGCTACGTCTGCAGTATTGGCCGCTGCGCCAACTGCCACACCAACATCAGGGGCATCCTCGAGTCGAGGATGAGGCTCCACCCCACCTGTCTTCTGGCCCGGCTTCGAGACATCCACGGCAACAGATGTTTTCACCTCCATGGCTCCGTCCTCTGGAGAAGGGACACTTGGTAGTTGGGATGCAGGTGTGCACGACACCACGTCGACATGCGCGAGCGGAAGAGCGTGAACCTGCACATCCTCGCCTCGACGATAAGGGAGGGCTGACACCAATACTTGCACCTGCTCAACGATAGGTGCCGTGGTTGATAGCATAGGGACCTGCGGTGCCGGATGTTGGGAAGAATCCACAGTATGCGCTGGCGGCTGGGTCGGTTGCATTTGTGCAATGAGCTGCTTCATTTGCATCTGAAGCTCCAGGTATTGCGCCTGGGACTCTTCCTTGATTCGTTGAATCTCCTCTTTGGTCTTCGTCCTGCTCTCCACTGCCTCCTTCAGTTCCTTTTTGAGGTCCTCCTTCTCCTTTCTTCGGAGCAGTCTCCTCTGCCGTTTCTCCGCGTCTTTCTGCCAGAAGTCCTTCTCAATCTTCACAACTGCTCCGGATGGTAGAACAAGAGGCTTCATCTCTTTCACCCGGGGGATGCCTTCGTCGTCTTCGGAGTCGTCGTCTGAGGAATGGGGACGGTCGATGTCATCATTGTCACTCAGGACAACCAAGCCTTCTTCGGCGGACCTTGGGATTTGAGGTACCTGAGCGGGCTGGGATCTCTCGACGATAACATCCTCAGGTCCGACAACCTCAGGTGCGACATCGGGTGGTCCATGTCCAGAAACATCGTTCATTGGCACATCTTCGTCCATACGGTTCTCCTGAACCCTCAATTCTTCCTCGCGCTGCCTCTCAAATTTTGTGTCCGTTTCGTAGTCTCCCTCATTTTCTCCAGTAGGTGCGTCTAGGGGAACAGAAGCGCCAGTTGCAGTTGACTCAGACTCAGCCTCGCCAACAGCCACGGGTGGTGGAACATTCCCGACGGAAGAGATCATCCACGTATGAATTTGAAATGTGTTAGTTCCGAACTCATCGATGCCCTCCAGTCTAGGATCGGAGGATACATGAGGACCCACCGTCTGTCCCTCCCAACTTGCAAACATTGGAACAGCTACCGGTGATTCCAATACCATTGGCGGAGATGGTGGTGAGTCAGAATGCACCACGACAAGTTCACGGCTTTGTGGTTTTTCATACAACAGCGAGTACGGTGAATTCGAGAACATAAAATCTCTCTTATCAATCTTGCTTTTGAGGTACAAAATTCGCTGATACGGCTTCACGTCAGTCTTGTCCACAAGTCCATAGAAAAACGCACCAAACATCTGAAATCAAACGATAACACATGTAAGCATAATCATCTGTATTTTTCTAAAGCATATTTCAACCGACCACCATTATCCTCGCCTCGAGGATAGTAGCAGAGTCAATTATAAAAATATACAGTAGAATGGTTCAGAAACCAAATGTACTATACAACTCACCTTGGCTGCAAGCATAAATTTTGCTCCGGAGAAGACACCTAAAACATTCTTTCCCGGTCTTGCGAAAGCTTGGAGGATATCCAGATAGAACTCCATACGAAGCTCTGTTGGCTCTATTCTCCACTTCGCCTCAGTATTTCTTGCGGGATCTTGATAGTATACACAGTTGGCAGGCGTTGTGTACATATCCTTCATCAACGGTCGAGATGCGGTTGCAAACTCGTTGTCTTTCTTGAAGAGAAAGAGCATTGGCACGTTAGGAGCAGTCCCCCGGTTCGTGACATTGTTAAGCATTTCTGCTTTACAGGGTACGTACGTGGACACGACGTACTCATATTGATGGAGCTTAAGAGTAACGAAACCTGTTGCGACTTTTAGGTCCTCTTTGTCATCAAGGAGAAACAGCCAGACATTTGGCTCGAACATTCTCGGCTCCATCTTCTGATAGAGCAGGTACAGGAAGGGGTCGATGCCGCTAGCGACAGTCGTAGCAGTTGCTCTCGGCATCTCCCTGATGTCAAGAACTACAAGATTCACTTGTCGGGGCTGATACTGGTAATGCGAGCTTGTCACGAACGCCTTCTGAGCAATGTCGAGCCCTCTGATCTGAACCTCTCCTACAGGTTCCGGAAGTTGGTATTTCAACTTCATGAACCGGGTAAACATGTACAAGGCCTCCGGATGGAGCTTCTCTAAATCCTTAGCACGACATGTAAAAGCATCATTCCTCAGACGCTTCACAAAGTACGCGGGTTTTGGGATGGTGATCAACATATCCCACATGGCCGATGTAAACATGCGTCTCGCCTTCCACGACCTCCATGTCTCGTCTATCACGTTCCCATTAACGTCGTGGAACACTAGAGACGGCTTGACGGCCATCAGATCTTGCAGAATGATCTTCTTTTTCTTCCTCCTCTCTACCCAGTCCTGACGTGGAATATTGTCGGGCACTAGAATCTTAGTCTTCGAGAGCGAGACCTTTGGATGGAACGCCTTTTGGGTTAGGCGTTTCACCAAGCAAGTGCTGTGCGAAGTCCTTGTAGTCAAGGTCTGTGAACCAGCCACAGTGTTTGAAAAACTCTCAGTTTAGCGACATTGACTTAATTTTGAATCCTTTCATGTCCTTCAGTAGAGTCAAGGTCACAGGATCAATGATTTCGCCAGCCGCGTGCTTCGTAAGGAATCGTTCCCAGTAAGCCCACAAAGGATCTGGCAGCGTGATGATTTGGATTTCATTTTTCAGATTCGCCGTTCCACCTACTTGGGCACCATCTTTGTCCGGATTTATATTTTGAAATCGCTCAACAACTGCATCAGTAAAACTCTGCAGTCGAAACGGAATGGTGTTAGCGAAGACGCGACAACTTAACTTGTGCAGGAGGCATCCTCGACTCGACGATACTTAAGTATTCGCATTCGAGCACAACTATTTAGCTTCACATTCCAGAAGACTTTCACAAGGCGAACTGATTAAAGACATTATGTGTTTATGACAACATCATCGTCGACTCGAGGATACAAGGAAATCGTACTGCATACCTTACAGTTCTCAAGACTGTAGACAGCTCTGTTTGAACGTCTTGCATTCTCTCCTATCTTCTCCGCTGGGCGTTTGTATGTTATCCAGATGTTGCGGCAGGCAATGATCTGGTTGCCCCATGTTGGTTGGGCATGGTTAAGATGATTCGTGCAGTTGTAGAACTTCGATATGTTCCGGAGTTTAGTGTGATCCAGGGACCAAACAATCAGGGCATTTCAGTTCTTCAGTTCGTTCTTCCGCTTCTCTCCACAACCGGATACTTGAAGCTCTTTTGAAGCTGTAATACTGTGCTGCCCATTGATAATCATGAAGTTGTTGTCCTTAATGTCATCCCATTTCTGTGGTTTCTTCATGAGCAACTGATTCTTCTTGTTGATCGGCGTCAGACATACAATTTGTCGCTGCTTGATGTTGATAAGCTGGACTAGCTTGTTCTTCACTGCCTCCGTGATGTCTTTCTGCAATGTCCGGATAACGAACTGGTCGCTCGCAATAATACATCTGTCGATGTTCACGGGAATCGGATTTTGGTTAAACAGAAAGCAATCTTGATGCTCGGCCCAGAACTTATACTGAATCGTGGCGAATCTCTCAAAGTCTGGGATGTCCACTGCGGATGCCCCAGCTCCTGCCGAAAGACTTGTCAAAGCTGATCCTGAGCTTCCTGCTCCAATAGCTAGACCAGTCAGACTTTTCTTTTTTTTACGGCTCGACTCGGTTCCAGCAGATTGCGAAGCAGTTCTTTTCTGAGGCTCCGATGGCGTCTGACCAGGCCTCCTCGCTCTTGTTTCAGACGCTTTCTGTGTCGTGTATTCATTTCCACGAGGTTCGGACGCTGCACTTCTCTGTTGCGCTGCTGTCCGACCAACGTTGGGCTGTGTCTCAACGTTCTCCAGTGCGTAGCAGTCGAGTGTCTGAAATATTAGGCGTAACCGGGACGCATTTGACCTGGCAGTGCTGTCCTTCCAAGGAACATAGCCCATGTTGTCGAACTCTTCGTTCAGGGACTCCATCTGCAAACCTTCAAGAAATGTCATGAGGTTGGCCAAGTCAAACTTCCCGTGACCAGAGTCCACGTTTATAACTATAGAGTGACAATGGCTTCTATTTTTTCCATTGTCATCCACTTCACAAAGTCCAACAACTGCGTAGTTGCTCTGGTGATCTTCGATGACCGTGACCTTCTCCTTCAAGTTCCATGTCATGTAGTTTGTTTTTCCCTGGATTCTGTATCTGAGGTAAACATAGTTCTTCCACCTATTTACTCCAAACGTCCAGGTCTGGATGTGTTCTTTGAATTCCCAGAGCATTCCGAATGTGTCTGCCATTTCACCAATAAATGGTTCATCGTTTAAAGGGTTCACGAAGGGCTGAAGATGGTGTTGTGTCTGGGAGTAGTCGTAGTCGTCAACTTTCTCCATTCTATCCTTATCTGCCATGAGAGGTGCACTTGGTTAGTGGAGAAATTTCTTTATTTTGTGTAGACGGTGTTGTTTCTATCGGTCCTGATCGTCGACTCGAGGATACACTGTCCACTGACGCGGGATACAATTGTCTCTTTTCTGTATCTATTAGTCAGTTTCTGCTGTCTTACGGTTGAGAGCGGTAATTCACTTTGTGTACTCGCTCAATTGTGATTCTATTGTATATATTTTTGAGTAGTTTTTGGCTATTTAGCATGAGGTTATTTTGGCTAATCTTGTTTGTCTCATTGGTTTCTTTTGCCTGGTTATTTAGATGAGTGGTGATTTCATGATCTATTTTCATATATGGCTTTGATCAATTCACAGAGATTTTGTTTCTCTTTGTGAGTAATGATCGTCGAGGCGAGGATCATTTCTTTTCCTATCCTCGAGTCAAGGATAGTACTTTCATTCTTCTCTACTTTCTCTAAGTGCTCACCAGGGAGTACGTTTTATTTTACTCTTGTCTTCTAATTATCGTCGACTCGAGGATGGGTCGGTGATTTATGTGCATTTGATTTAGTTTTACGCGCTGTGAACACCTAGAAAAGTTTTCATATGAGGATCTAGTTCTGGAGATGACATCTTCAAGTCGAGGATGTCCTCGTAATTCTATTTTCTACCGGGATATCCTCGCCTCGGGGATATCGTCTGAGTTAGACGATGTATCCTCGTGGCGACAATAGGAAGCGTCGTGGGGGAATGTCTATCCTCGAGGCGAGGATAGTAGGTTTTTGGTTGAATACTCTAATGGATAAATTTGAAAACGCTGTAAACCCTACTTTAGGATCCTAAACCCTAATAATCGTTTACAAATATGCATACCTGGTATATGACAGTCGTTCTGGACTCCTCACAATCTTCTGAACGTCTAAAACAAAAATCCAACCTGAAATTCACACTGAGTAAGCGTCAATAATTTGCAGATATGGAAATTCCAATGACTCTACTGAATTTCAATTCATAAAATCCTTCTTGCATGACTGGAGAAGCATAAACCTAATTGTCACACTTGACCAAACACTTCCAAGAAAACTTATACCAAAAACAGAAGAATGTGACCAAGCTTAATCACTGAACTACCTTCGTACAGATTGAAAACTACAACAACAAATTGAGCAAGCATACCCGAGAATTCAAGTGACTCGCAGTCGCCGAATTCGCTTGGGCCTGAATCCTCACAGATCGCAGGTCGCCTCGCAGCCACCTCCCGCCTCGCAGGTCCTATCGCGAAGCCTCTAAATCCTTACGCCGCAACACGCATGAACTCAAAATTTGCACCACCGCTCACTCACAACATTCGCACAACAACAACAACAAATTCGCATACAAATTCGCACCACCGCGCACTCACAGCATTCGCCCAACAACAAATTCGCACACAAATTCTCACAACAAATTCAAAACACCTTGCACTCCGTCACGGGGAATTCAAGTAGCTCACGGGGAATTCACGTCAAGGCTTTATGAGCTGGTCCCCTGTCTCCCACCTCCCGCCTCGCAGGTCGCCTCACAGGTCGCCTCGCAGGTAGTGTTGTCCAAATCCTTACGGAACACCCTCACACCCTCCTGCACTCACAACATCTTCACGCACCCTCACACTCGCAACACCCTCACGCACTCCCACTCCACACGCTAAAATCGCAAACCTGAAACCCTAAACACCCTAAACATCCTAAACCCAACACACACGGCACGACACACACGGCACGACACACACGGCACGACACAACACACACGACACAACACACGGGATACACATGAATACGGAGAGAACAGGATTTTGGTAGAGTCCCCTCTCCGCGGCGTAAGGAGGGAGACGACGGACCTAGCCTAAACCCGAACCTCCATCGTAGGCTCGGTAAGTGCCGGGGCTGCTACCTCTAGGTCCGGGTCCGGAGCCGAACCCGCGGTTTGGGAAGTAAGGTAGGTTTCTAGAGCATTTCAGCATATGTGTGATTGAGCAATGGTGGAAGAGAAAATTTTCTCCAACAAGGAAATACGAATAAGAGAGATTGCCATTTTTTGGTAGTTTTTCATCACGTGTAGAATTAGTAAAAATTAAAGAAGTGGAAAAGTCAAGGTTTCCTATTTCCGATCAATAGGCAAGCCCATTCTTGTTCAATGGCAACTTTATTTAGGTGCCATTGTGTTATTCAATACAGAAGAAACAAATAAGAATCAAATGGCCTAGAAAGCTATGGTTACAAATGGATCAGTCTATTGATTGGAAATGGGAGGGTGATTGAAAAGAGGGTGGCTACCTTAACGAGGCTTGGCAACTCTAGGTCTATGTGATTCCCAACTTCTTCACCTAAAATTCATAATTGAGTTTTTGGATTTATTATATGTTTTGAGTGTAGTGAGTGTAGTTTTAGATGTTAAAAGACCTAAAGAGTGTGTTAGATCAGAATCAGTGTTGCACATACCAATACAGTCCCTAGTTACTTTATACTTAGTTTTCCCTAAATACACCTGAATCCCACATGTAAATAGAATAGAACTGTTGACACATACTGAAAATAGTAAGCATGTCAGTAGAAATTGTCTGTTTGTTTATACCTATTTGTGCAATGAGACACAAATTAGCTGAAATGGTCCGCGGAAATCTTATGAGAACCATAATGTAAGAAACTCTAAAATAAGAACTTGTACACGTTCAATTTTATTGTTTAAAATTACCAAAATTGGCAATTTGGAAAAAATAGTGAAGCAATTCTTCTTGGATTAATATTTGTGAATTGTTTTTCAAATTGAAGTTTCAGATTTCCGGTTTCATTTGTTTTTTTATCTTTGCAGTTTGTATTACTTATTCGATCACTATTGTTTAACTAGGCTTCTTTACATAAACAATTCCAAATCAATTTATCTTAAATAACATTCAAGCTCAATATTGTCAATTTTTAAGTAACTTACCGTAAATGAAAAGAAATCCTGAAATCAAAAAAATTTATTTATGTTAATGTAATGAATTCCTCTGTCAGTTCTTCACTCCTACAACCTTTCTTACTCTAAATCCAATTTTCAATTGAAAGCAATGGAATTGTTCTCATTTGCACATGAATTTACCATCTCTACAAATTCAAAATTTCAATTGTAGACATTTTTATTTCTTACATCATTTTCATGATTTGAGGAGTGATATGTTTATTTGGAATTAGTGCAAGTCAGGTTCTTAATTTTTTTAATATGGATTATTGGGCTTGAGAAACAAAATATATAAATGTGTTCATAAGCCCCCCATGATGGTTATCGTATTTGTTTAAAAGTTCCACACATTCTTTTTTGCACCAATTTCATATGGAATCCATGACTTGTTATTTTATTGCCCCATAAAGTGTGAAGCATGCTTTTTTTTTTTTAAGTTCACGTACAAACGTAAAAACAAAAATCCATGAATTGAATATTTTTTTGGATCTTAGAAGAAAGAGTGATTACTACTTTCACACGGGGGTTTAGTAAATGGCCTACACTAATTTCCTCAAAATAATACATTTTTGAAAATCTCTCATTTCACGCAAAAAGATACACGAAAATTATTATTTGAAGTTTTAAATACTTAAATCAACATGGGGGACTAATCAACACATTCATATTTTTTTTTTGCCTTCCAAATAGTCCCTGTAAGGAAAGAAAGTTGGCCTATATTAATTTCCGTAAATGAAATCATTCATGTAAATCAAGTTGACACATAAAAAGGTACCCTAAAATTACACACACATCAAGTTCTAAATACTTAATGACTGTAATCAATGAATAGGTTGTTTAAATGATTTCACATACTAATAGAGAAATATTTATTGTTGACACCTTGTAATCTAAGTTTTGCTACTTCTACAAATACCCAGAGGAGTAGTATAGGGGTTCAAAGTCTAGAAAATAGTCAAACAGTCTAATGTTTTGTGACTACGGTCACTTGTATTTAAGATGGGAATGAGATTTATTATAATATTTCACAAACGTCAATGAATCATACATTCACTCTTATGCCCATTTCGTATAATTTGGTTGCCAGTCCATTAATTAATGTTGTAGATGCAGGAAATGCCGTCTTGTTTCTTTCTAATGTGCTATGGTCATTTTTAATTATATATAAAGAGATATACAGACAAATTCTTTAATTACTGGTTATTGTCTTTTAGCAAATCAATTTGACCAGTCCCTTTTTATCTACCTTAATTACTAGATTACAATGAGTAACAAAACGGTCTCAGTTCATTGGCAATTTCTCTTTAACTAAATGCAAGAGGAATGACTGTGTAATGCAATTCCATTCAGTTTCTTCAGGCACAACTCAAACAATTTGTTAGAAAGCAAAGATCTCAATCACTAAGGAACTCCCAATTAGTGAATTTGGTGACTCATCATGCTTAAGTCAATTTGACTCCTTCCGTCAACTTTACAACTTTTCAATACTATAACATCACTAAGTCAATTTGTTCATAGTTATTTTTTAATTTATTAATTAATTAAAACGTAATGGTTATCAGCTTTACATTCGGTAATCTTGTATCAGATTTGATTAGCTTCACAGTACTTAGACAATTTGTCTCTGCTAATACACTTATCGCTACTGTTAGAAGAACTATAGTGATTGGTCTATAAATTGCCTTTCTCTTTGAAAGTGAAATTATACAATTACTTTAATCCAAAATTTCATCTTTACACCATTTCATTTAACTTACAACATTAATGAAGACTAATTTTTATATTCATGGAAGAATTACCAGATGAAGGCTTGAATCTTGAACAGCACAATTCGTTTAGCAAATGGAAGAGGTAAATTATCACCAACCTCAAATACCTTAACCCCTAAGTGCCTAAGCCTTTCCAAGTGTGTTCTTCCTATGAAAAAAGAGCACGGACTTATAGTTAGCCCCAATGATGGAAATTGTGTTTTTTTCAAAATCTAGCCTTACAGATGTTTAAAGAGCTACCTTATTAGTACATATACCAGTTTTGGGTGCAAAATTGCATAGGAGTTGTGAGATCATAACAAAGAGAAATGTATGTTTTCTATTTTTAGTATGCTGGCCCTCCCCACAATGTTTGAGAAATTTGCAAATAAATATTTGTGGGGATTGGAGGTGACATTAACAACTACAAATTATGTTAGCACACTTAAATACCCTTTCAAAAATCTTAATTTCACATGAAAAGCTATCAAACTCATTACACAATCCACCTTGCAATTGTTGAAATGCAATTTTTTTTATAAGTAGACATTGCAAATAACTCCAAATCAACGCTTGCATGTTTAAATTTCCAACGGTGAAAATCATGAAAACACTTTACTCTATGCATTGGGACTATTTTCAAAGCAAATGGATAAGTACAACTTCTTAGATCTCAATGGAAGTGAAGTTGGCAAGCTTTGTTCAAAGCCAGGAAATCAAGTAAAATTTGCAAACTTTATTCTTCCACTAATGATACATACGTGCCTTTCAGGACCTCTCAAAAATCAAATATTTATCTTTTTTAGTGAAAAATAAAAGTTTCCAATAGTTAACCTTCAATACTGCCATTGAAATTTTTTTTTCCAGTCAAAGGAATTAAACTGCCCGTACCCAAATGAGCCTGAAATTTTGCAACCACCATATTCGGTCGCTCAGGCAGTAAGGGGTTAATTGTAGACTGAAGATCCAGCAAATCACTTTGTCAATTTATTGGTGTAGCTTCTACAACCGCAACTGCTCAGATAAAAGAGTGTCCGTCAATTTGATCTTCAGCAATTCCACGCTCAGGGTTTAGGGTACAGACAATTCACAAACAATCAAGTTGACAGAAACAATTAAGGTAAACCTGCCTATGACAGGCAAAATAACTAATTTGTCATGTTGCCATTACCAAAAAAATTCAGATTTTTTTTCATACAAAGACAAATCTGAGAAATGAAGGAAGCAATTGGAATTTTATTTTTTTGAAAAAAGTATGAGTTAGTTCTGAACTATTCTGCCCAATCGGTCTAAAAGAATCTGTAGACTACCCCATATCAACAAAAGTGTTTCTATAATGGTCATCTTACCACCTAAAGCAATCACCAGATTTTGTAACATGGCCATGACATGAAGGAATAAAAAACATAACTTTCTATCACAAATTTACACTGAAAAAGGTATAAGTGTCCTATGACAGTCAACCCTATTTAGAAATCATTTAATATGGTATTTCAATTGAGAGTTTTGGACAATAGAAACTTGAGTGTAGCCTTTATTACACAATACTCAAAACTATAGGTCCAGATCACAGTTCAATAAAAAGTAAATAGGGGGGCAAAAAATCACTGGAGCACACATCGTTAGTTATAGATACACTAAGTGATCTCCGTGTGATTAATTTTAACACAATCAAAATACACATCAAATAAAAAGAATCCAATCACAAGATTTCGAATACGCCAAACAAACATTCATTGCTGCAAACAATTTGCAACAGACAATTTGTATATTAAGCTTGAAAAATAGTTTTGTATGAATATGTGCAACAACTGGACAAGCTAAGACTAGCAAAAAATTGAGAGAAAGAGGCAAAAGAATTTTTTGACTATTTAACTTCGGCTCCAAGAATGATTCAAAAGCTCCAAGGCACTAAGTCAATTTGCCCCTCTTCTAATCCTGGCCATTTGCCTCCTTTACAATCTGTTCACAATATCAAATTGCCTCTAACACTTTGCCGGCTTTAGATGGTCAAATCACCTTAATACGTATAATCTGCTGACCCTGGAGTTGAGTTATGCTTAGAGCACAAATTATTGTGGAAAACCAATTAGGCGGCATACTTCCAAAAATTTCAAGTAATTGATAATTCCTACGAAAAAAAAAATTTCAGTTGCTCTTCCCATTCTTCTTGTTTTTTTAAATAGATCTTTCTATATCACTAATCAGTGTAGAAACATAACCCAAAGCCCTAAAATTTAAATTAACCTATGTACCCTAAACCCTATACCCTAAATCCTATACCCTAAACCCTAAACCCTGAAATCCGATTGAATACTTATCATGTGTAGGAATAAGCCTAAATTTTGAACCCTGAACCCTAGAATCCTATAGAATGAGAAAATCCAAAACCTGAAACTCTAAAATTCACCTTCAAAACATAATCCAGGTACCCTCAAATCTGAGCTCTACACTGTAACTGCAACTGTAAACCCTACACCCTTAAGCTTTCATTCAATAAATTAACCATAAAAAATACTAGAAAATGAATATTCAGTTTCACCCATTGGAAGTTACGTGGATAGCAAGAAATTATTCCAATTCCATAAACTCTGACCTCTAGTTACACAAGAAGACAAGCGACTGCACTAATAGCAGGCGAGTATATCTGAACTTTGATTTTCTGGGTTCGGTACTAATGGAGCCGCATTTTGCATGGCCTAATTCTGACAGAAAGTGGTCCAGAAAGTGGAAATAAAGCAATGTCAGAGAAAGTGGATTCTTAATAACCCGTACATTCGGAGAGAATTCGAATTTTCGGAATCCGGCGCCAAGATTTTCCCGCCCTTCACCCTCCGACAGGTCCGTTGTGTCTGCCCGTCCCTTTCAAGCCGGATTTCCCCTTGCTTCTCCTCTGCAGCAACTTCACTTCTTCTCGTCGCGTTTCAAATGATTTTATAGAGTTCCCGCTGATTGCATCGCCAACTTCTTCCAGAAATTTTATTATGACCGTGCTGCGGACTTCCGGAGAGTGAAGTGAGTAACCGCAGCAGGTGCGCACGCTTGCCGTAGTTGCTGGAGACTATTCTTTGTAGACATAACGTACTTCTGGTATCCATTAGTTTGCGCATATAGTTCTGCAGGTGGTTTCGAACGTCCGATGCCCTCTACTGTATTCAGAAATCGTGTTTTTTTGCTGAAATGAATAGTGAAATATAGGATCCTCATTGATTAATGTTATACAAGGGGATGTTCTACCTCAGTCTGACTTCCGTAACGTTGAAGTACGTAGTGACCGATATGTACGCCGTCTTTTACGGAACCTTAATTTAACGCATATTCAATGAACAGTACATCCTCGTGTCGACAATAAGGATAGACTGTAGAGAAATTTAATCCCGTGGAAGTATCCTCGAGTCGACGATAAGTCTTGAATCTAGCATGTCTTGCAATTATCGTCGACTCAAGGATATATAGGATATAATTATAATTTTTAATGACAAGTAAAGTCTATCCTTGACTCAGTGATAGACCTTTATGTATGTCGATGCATGATGGGAAGTATCCTCGAGTCGACGATAATATATAATATCTTATTATATGGTTTGAACAATCTATAATTTTGAGGATCTCTGGAATGTAATCTGTATTTGATGTGGGATTTCCCACGGTAAAATGCTTGCCCTGTCGATCCTCGAGTTGAGGATACTACTTGAGTTTAGGATAATTACTAGTTTACTTCCTGGACTGAATCGACGACAAATCTGACTGTAGAATTTTTTGTGATTATCCGCTACTTGAGGATATAAAGGAGATAATCGTAATGCGGAATGGCCATCGATGTCTATCCTTGATTCATCGATAGAGGTTAACATATTTTGGAAGACGGTGAGCAGTATCCTCGCGTCGGCGATAATATATGTCGTTTTCTTGTAGAAATTGAACGACCTATAATTGTGAGGATTTTGCGAATGTTGATGTATTTAACGGGGTCCTGGACTTGATAAAATTTGTAGATTTCGTATCCTCGATTCGAGGATATTTCTCCATGTGTCCCTATTTAGTAGTTTACTTCCTGGACTGTAGATATGAGTGGTCTTCTATAATAGTGAGTTTTTCAGAAATATAACAAATTCTCATTAAACAGGTTTCCCGTGTAACTGATATGCAAATGCGATTACTGGTATCAGTAACTTCAGGTCATAACTCCGATCACCGAGTCGACGATACCATGTAACTGAACAATTTCATTTACTTAATAATTAGACAATACCTGTATTATTTACAGTCCCGGATGTAAACTATCTGACACTATGAACGTAGTTTCCTATCCATGAAATTGTACTGAAATATGGCAGAATATTAATGGTTTTTGGTCAAGGAAATCACAAGAATAGTATATCATCAATTACATCAGCAGAACATTCCAATCGTCGATTCGACGATGCCTTCGAGTTGAGAGTCATTATGATAATATTTTGGTATCTTATTTGATGTAGTGTCTTTGTTAAAGAAGTATTATAGAACCTCTATCCTCGAGTCGAGTTCACATTTTCCATTTACAGGATCACAACAGTGTACGTAGATCTGACGGTGACCAATCAGAATAATGAACTGATTGTCAGGAGTATGGTCAAAATTGCAAAAAGAAAGTAGCCTCTGCAGTGTTCATAATGTTGTTATTGTGTAGTTCTGGTCGTGTAGTTCTGATTAGTTTGTGAACATCGTTGCTTCGAGGATAGGAATGCCGACGTGAAGTTCACTAATTATTTTTTGCAATGAATTACGTCTGGAATACGTTTAATAGATAGTCTGTCATACTTGAGCTTGAAATTGTAGTCAATAACTCAATGATGTAGTTTACTTTGATTTCATAGACGGCATAACTCTGTTTGATTTCTAAGTATGCAGGTTAGTATCATGGTGTTGTAATAATGCCACATTTGTTCATGGAGTCGAGGATATGTAATCTTACTGGTGATGTGTATTTTACAGAATGGATGTCCATGGACCTGAAGAGTTCGTTAACCCTGTGCCTGTATTACCTTTTGGAATCGCTGAGTGCGAGGGGATTCCTAGGGCAAAATGGCATCCTCGGGCTGTTACGCTACGAAACGAAGCGGGAGTGGATGTTGCAAATGGAGTCTGTCAAAATGTTGATCCAAGTCTCGTAGTGGACTCGGACCATAGACCTCTCGGTGACAACCGAGTGGCTGTCCAAATCGCAGAGTCTTTGTGTGAGGAGGAAGTTCCGTCCGGTTGGATGTGGTCAATTCATTCTTAGCACATCAAACAAGTGTTTCTTGACGGTGTGAGTTTGTATGACCATAACCAGACAAACATTTACAGCACGGTCGTCAATGCACTTACTCAAAGGGTCCGTAAAGGGGTTCGGTCTTATGAAACCACTCGTGAGAGGGTAGAGCCTGATCTTCCTCCCAAAAAAGAGTCCCTTCTCACTGTTGATGCAATCACTCAAGTTTCCACCAAAACATGTTGCGAGAGTAACTGCTTGCAGCCATTTCCGCGTGGGCAAATCTAGGTCCTCCGAACTCAACTCCATGTAAACGATGGAGTATATAATCGAAAGAGGTGTCTTCTTGATGTGCATGGTCAAATCCACAAAGATCCTGCCGGCAAGGAATGGATTACCCTGAAAGGTAGAAAAGTGTGTCCCATTGCATGGTGGACCATTCATGGGATTTCGAAGGCTATATTTTATAGATACAAGGAAATGTCCCAAAATGGGAAGAAGCTGGAAGAACATGGAAATTTGGGGTCAAAAAAAACAAGGATGCATACCTGGCAGGCTACTGCCACACTGAAAACTATTGTTGTGCCAGATGCTGACAGAATGCCACACAAGACGAGGACGCTAGAATCGGGAGAGAAAGTCCCTGCAATGGTTTTACCGTCGGCATTCCTTTGGAGTGCCCAGCTGCCATTAATCAATGAAGCCAATGCATCACTAAACTTACAGCCCATTTCTTCTAGTAGTTTGAGCAACATTCGACGGACTTCTTTTCCAGAGTACGCTCCAAAGGCTCGTGGAGACAGTTTTGCTCGATGTGGTTTGTGTGACCAATACAAGCAATTGAGGGCCGCATGCACTCCACTTTCTTATGCTGCTGAGAAGTGGTCACAAATTCTAAGTACTCACAATGATGGGCAAAGGGCCCATAGACTACTATACTATTCTAATTGACGTATGTCCAAACATTATCCTGAGAAGATGCTAACCATCATCCATGATAAAATGGATCACTCGAAGACCGCTTCTCCGCACTTCTCTCACAAGACCAAGGCAACAGATTCGTTCATGAAAATGCCTGTTGCTGTGACGAGTATGATTGCCCATGGTCATGGGGACGTTCGATACGCACACTATGGACTGGACATCTTCCCAACGGACTTGAATCATACCATTGGGTTCATTGCAAAGTTGTTGCGTGATCTTGAACAAGAACCGAAGAATTCGTCACGCACGTTATTTTCTCAGGAAGAGACACAATCCATATTAACCAAGGCAGTCTTGGACGGCTCGGATATTTGTTTGGACTCCCTCCTTCCTCCTCCTCTAGAAGCGATCCCAGCTCATCCTTTGCCACCAACATTGACTCTACAGCTCGATAATGCATCTGGTGACAATAAAAACAAATGGGTTTTCGCTTTTTGCTCACTTCTGGTCTACAAAGACATTTTCCGCAAAGTGTTCATCAACTTTCTCATTGTTGGGCACACCCACGAAGACATCGATGCTCTTTTTGGTTGTTGGAGTGGTTTCTTGAAGACGAATAACTACCCCACGCTTCCAATGCTTATGCAATCTTTCATGCATGCTAAAAATCACCCGGTCATTCCTCATTTGATCGAGGAAGTTCCTGATTTCAAGCAATTTGTGCAGGGGTACATGGGCACCGGCGGAGATTTTTTGGAAGGTCATTCCAGATCCCAGCAGTTCAAATTCCATATGAACTCAACTAGTGGATGGCCTTTGATGGAGTATAAAAATTTGTGTACGGACAGAGATTGGTTGCCAGATCACGGGAAGAGAATTCGTTTGTGGTTTGAGACCGAAGACGGTCTTCCCAAGGTGCCAAGTGGTGTTCCACGACCTTTGCTTCCACGGAATATGAAAGCGTTGGATGAGATAAAAAAGGGTTTGAACGGGTTCATTGCATTGTGGAGTGCAATGGCTGATGATCCGCTATCCGGAGATTTCAGGAGGGTCAATGGTCCTATTAAAGAATATTGGAAAAGTGTGAGAGCTGCTTTGGATGCACCCTTAGAACCGCGTGCAACATTACTACATGGTTTTTGGCCTACTACAGAGGTCATTGAAGGAGACGAGACAATTCGCCGGCAGAGGGAGGTCATGGCACATCAAGAGGATGCACAGGATGTGCCATTTGTTGGACGTAGGCATGATCGCCCACGTGCTTCTTTTTGTGTTGATCGCGATACCTTTGCAGGTTATTTTCTCGTTGTGTGTCCTGCAGATGATGACCCAAAGCCATTTTTGCTTGCTAGAGCCATTACAAATCCGAATCCGGATCCAGGTCATATGCATATGATTGAAATCCAGTATTGGACACCAGCTGGAGAAAGATACATTGATTTGGACACATATGATGGATGGGACACCAAAAAGGGAAATGTGTGGCGCGAAGATCGGATAATATCTCCAACATGGTCAAACACGGATTGCATCATGACAGCCTGGAAGCCCTGTATTCAAGAAGGGACTTCAGGTCCAAGGGTTGCAATTCCGAAGCCGCAAATTGACATCATCAAAGCATCAATGGTAGCTTTTACGGGTGATATGAACAACGACGAATCTGCAATGGAAGGTTGAATAGTTTGTAGTTACGTAAGTAGATTTGATTGTAGGGTTTGAAGTAGAATGGACTCTACACTAGAAGAAAATTGCATTTTACTGGTCAAAAAGTGTGTTTTATTTGTCAAATGTATGTTGTACTCAGCAGAATAGTATCATATTGGTTAAACGTAGTTTTCTTCTAGTGCTACATTTACATGTTTTGATATATTTGAAAACATATATAGTTTTGATTTAATTATAGTAGAGTGTATATGTAACAAATATATTTTTTTTTTAATAGTATATGATTTTCTACAATATTTTTTCTCTATATTCTTCAATTAATATAGTCATTTTGAAATTTCTTTGGTTTACATCTTTTCCACGTGAAAGTGAAGACATCAACATTCTAAAGATTAGTCTTCAGTTAACATGTTCAAGTCTCATTTTAAAGAAATGTTTCACATGATGACCCCGTAAGGTTTATTTTATTTATACAATTCAAAAAAATAAAATGTACAAATGTTGATTGTAAGTTCTTTTTGCTTTTTTAAGCCGTTGCACCATAATTAGACATGTATTTTGAGTCTTCCAAGTCTCAATTTCTTGAAAAATCTCAATTTAATGAACTCTTTTCTAATCTAAATATAGTACAGAATTAAAATGAGACCTCCATTTGTCTCAAATTAACGAATAAGGCCTTAATGAAGAATTCAAGAAAGAGTTGATGGCAGATGATGATCTTGCACAATTGAGAGGTAAGATGTTCTATGTTTGGGACGGGAATCACCGTTTGACAGCATGAATGCGCCATATCACCAATTGTCATTGTGAAGATTTGCATTGGCATTGGTGAGTCCACTGCATTATATTGGATCCAAGAGGTCAAGTGGCAAATTTACTAAATGCCATGAGCGACGTTAATTGGTAAGTTTGTTGCTTCATTTGAATGATTTTGTATAATATCAATATGAATGTATTATAATTGAGTTTTTTTAATTCAAATTATAATACATTGTACAAGTCTACTGAGCATGATCATGTCAAGAGCACAATTCCAGCTTGATTACGGCAAATTAGGAATTTTGGAATTCTGCCTCTTGTTGATTTCAAAGACCTCATTTCTCCTGAAGAGTATCAATATTGTGAGAAGGTCAAAGCAATGAGACCAAGTTGGTTTTCCTTGACAGTCAATGTCTTCATCTCCTTCTTATATAAGGTATAATTATCTTTTTAATTATTTTTTTTCTTCTATATATTTTGTATGATTTATATAATCCTCTTGACATTCTATTTCCACTTGTAGCGGGAAATTGCAGTGGTTGCCAATGAAGCAGCTCGAGATTATACAATGCGAACACCACTCCAAGAAAGAACTGCTCCAAGCATTTGGGAAGCAATGAAAAAAATTTCAGACAAGTTTGTGAAGGCCATTCATGCCAAAGACTTTGATAAGTATCTTGCGGTGGCAAATCCAAAGAATGAAAACGATTTTTTGAAAGAGGTATAAATTCATTGCTAATTCATTTATAATTTTAATTTTAAAATATTTCATTATATTTGTTTTACTCTAACATAAATGTTATTATGTGTTTAGATTGATTGCCACTTCAGCGAGAATCCAACTCCCGAAATGACAATCGTAAAGCTCCAAAAGATAGCTACTGCTAACGTTGAATCAAAACACAAAGCGCGGTGGTTAAGATGGTGGAATGCGTCGTCGACTATTCGACAATCTTATCGTTTTCTAGGGTCTAAAGAGAAGGACGTGATTTGGGATTCTTAGATCAACAAAGCATCTTTTGGGGCTGAGGTATTGTTTTGACATCACAAATTATCTCTTTAATTACAATTATTATGGTTTACTCTTTGTTTTTTAACATTCTCTATTTCATTTTAATAGTTGGAGGAGGCAGTTGTTAAGATGGTTACAAACATTTGCAAAGACAAGAAAATCATTGTTGATTGGACCATTCAAGGAGTTCAAAAGCCCTTTGATTATATTGAGAGTTGGCGCATTCTTCTATGGGACAAAGCATTTACATCTTTTTTTGGAAACAAAGATCAAAAACTCTATACGAAAAAGTCTATATTCAAATAGTTCTCTAGAACTGAAACTACAGTGAGACATGTTGTATACAAGTACTACAGTACGTCAGTACTATTCAAATTGTTGGCATCTATAATTGTTTAAATTAGACATGTCATTTAATTTTGGATTCCTATTAGTTATTATTGTGTATGTAATAAATGCCTATGTTTCAATTGTTATTCTTGCAAGATGTTTTATGAATTTATTGCTCATCATGCCATTTGTATCCTCAATTTTAGGTACTTCATGCGAGTTTTACTTCCGAAGAATGCAACCTTGACAGAGGTTGTACCACCATTTTTACTTTCTTGGCTATAGAAAAACTCTGATCTTTGTATGTACACATTTGAGCAATTAAAGAAATTCAAACCTCTACACTTGGAAGCAGGAGGGTGGTACCTTGATTGTCATCAAAACTACACTCCGGACTCAGAGGTTGCAGAGAGAACAATTTTTGATGGTGGTGAGCTTATTCCTGTTGACCTTGAGGATGCGCAAGAAGGAAATTCCAAAGAAACTCAACCACAAGAGATTGAAGAGAAGGTACCAAAGAAGGAGCGACTTACAAAGAAGGAGAAAGAGGAGATAGAAAAGGCGGCAAAAGAGAAGGAGGAGACAAAAAAGTTGGCAAAAGAGAAGGCAGAGAATGAGCTTATGGCCTTGCCCTCAGAGAGTCAGGAGACAACACCTATGTCGGACCAAGGCCCTGATGACAACTTTGGACCTGCTGCTCTAGATTCTTCTTTATCAAATGTTGTTCATGCCACTGCTAACCAAATTCGGAAGAAAAAACAATTATTGTTTCCTTCAGTTAGCTCTTCTATGATAGAGCCACACTTTCTTCATGTATTTGTGGAATGCACTTCTATCACTACTCTCTTGAATAGTTTACAAGAGCCTACTGGCCCTGATCCTCGATGGATAAAGTTGCATAATACCATTGCCAAGGTATTTTATTCTAAACCTAAATCTAGCATTTTTCTTTTTATGCAATTGTTTTTGAAAATTTTAATTCTAACTTGAGATGTATGAAATGTACAGATTAGTGCTATTCACAATCGGTCTGTCACATCCGACTTTTACAAAACATACAAGCATACGGGGATTGATTTGATTATTGCAGACATTCTCGAGAATCTCCCCGTTCTAGGTATTTCGACTTCAGTTCCAGACTGGAACTCATGCTCAGAAAATTACGTTGAGAGTCTCTTTGAGATGGCTGACATGTATTTGCATAACACTGGTGCCCTACTACTCATACATTGTGATGACCGGAGTTTGCTAAAAGAAGTTAATGAGCTGGCCGACCAGTATGACATGAAGTTGACCAAAGATTGGTGGGGAATCAATGAGTTGCATCTTGCATCTGCACGCGATCCATCAATGACGGTAAATAAAAGATTTGCAATTTACATCTTTACTACTTGTTAAAATTTTGGAGAATGTTTGAATTGAATTTTAGTATATGCTTGAATTGTAAAGATGGTTATGGTAAATATAATTTTCATTCTAAAATTTAACTTTTGAATGCTCCAATCTGTCAGGTTCTGGATTCAATTGTTCATTCGGCGAGACATTCTTTCACAGTTTTCATTCCAAGAGAACCGCGACTCTTCTTATGATGGTGAACCATTAGAGAAAAATGATGTTGTCTTCAATCTGACAGACACTGAAAACCTTACTATGAACGAGGAAGTTCCATGGAGAGGGCCGCGTGAGAAGAATTTACCCTTCATGCAAGATCTCATTCTACAATTCTGCAAGCCTGGAGATATTGTCCTTGATTGCAAAGCTGCAACAGGTATTTCTTTATTTTCTACAATTTCAATTTTTTTATTTATTATTGCATTTAATTGAATCTTCATAACTTGTTCATATGCCTTTTATTTTCCATCAGGATCATCCATCAAGGCTTGTTTGGAGACCAGAAAACACATATTGGCCTTAGAAGATGATCCTCTCATCTTCAAGACCAAAATTTCTCCATTTGCCCCTGTTGCAATGTCTACTTCTAAAGGCAAGGGGAGGGTCACCACGCCACCACCTAATCAACCACCTACAAAGAAACCAAAGAGGAATCAATTCATCTCTTGTGCGTAAGTTGTGGTTCACTTGTTTTTTCATAAACACCTATTATATGAATATATTATATTTTTCTTAAATGATTTTTGCATTGTATTTTACTTATTGCAACCTTTTATTTTTTGTCTTGTAGAAGCATTGTAGTAGACCAAGTGCAAGATACAAATGAGTAGAGCCCGCCTTTCAATTTCAATCTTCCAATTTATGCAGAAAAGATTGCTCAGGCATATGTTGAAGCCCCCTCTTCTATATTGAATTGACAAAAACGTCGATATAATCCGAAGGTCAAAGAGTTTTTGAATATAGAAGCCGATCAAGGGGAAGAATTTGAGATTGAAGGTGATGCCTTGAGTGATTGCAGCTCTAGTGATGGTCTTTAAATGGTTTTCATTTTCCAATAGCGTTGACTATTGTGCCTCTAAATTGTCCTACAATTTTTTGTTATATTCTTTATTTTTGTTATAATATGTAGACATTAAGTTGTGCATGTTTTCATTTTTTAATTATATTTGCAAGTGTATCAAGAAAATTAAACTATTGCATCTTCTTTTCTACATGAATATTGGTCTTCTATGCCTATTTTCTAGACTATATTTGTTTGTAAAAGTTCCATGAATGCCTATAATCTTAATAGTTTTAATATCATGCCATTGCTATGGGCGTCATCTTTTTGGTGGTATTGTACGATTGTAGTTTTTCATTTATTTTATTTTAACCTAAGTAATTTTATCATCTTAAGTCTTGATTGACAATCACAAATCTCCTTCTACTTTTATTAAAATAGTATACCATCATTTTATATGTTAACCTCATTATTTTTTTAATCCATCATTTTACATGCTTTTTTACTCCAATAATTAAATTCTAGTGAAAAATACACAATAATAGAGTCTTTGATATTTCATAAATGAAACTTCAATATCCAATTTTTTGCTCTCTCATCTTTCCTCTAGGCTCTTGTATAAGACTTCAAATGTTTAAAATATAAAGGATCATAATGCTTACATTCGAGCATAGCTATAGGTTACTTTGACCTTCCAAATTTCTAAGACTTCAACTCAAGCTTGGATTCAAAAAATCAATCAAAATTATTTAAAACAAATTGAATCCATGGTTTAAGGTACTTCTTTTTCATGGTAATAGGATTTTGAATATTTCTTTCCTAAAATCCTTGTTCCTCACTTGCTTTTCCTACTCCCCACATCCCACTCTTATACCTAAATTTTTATTCTTCTTTACCTTCTCTAATCCTTCATCCATTTGTTCCAAACTTTTTTCATTCATTTTTATCATACATTGTAATTAGATTTCATCCATTTGTTTCATCTAATTTTTTCATCTTTTAATTTCGTCTATTTTTTTCATCCATTTCTTCCATCCATACCCTAAAACCGATCCAACTATTTTCATCCATTCCATCCATCTACCTTCATCTATTCCATTCATCTACCTTCATCCATTTTTTCCTACAATCCAAGCTCTTTTAAAAATTCAAAATGAACTTTCATCCATTTTTCTCTAAGCCTTTCATCGCCTTTTCCAAAAAATTAATCTATTATTTCATAAAACTTCATCCACTTTTTCATCCTTTTTCTTCCACTCTCCAAAACAAATATCAATATTGCAAATTCCCGCTCACCAATCCTTGCTCACCACTCATCGCTCACATACCAGCGTTCCTTGACTGAGATGCACTAAGTTCAAAATAAGAACATACTCTAGGATCATAAAATCTATGAGTTGATAGAGAAATCAAAGATGAATTAGATGAAGCATTAGCATAAGCTAATGCTAAATCTTCAACATAAACATGGAGGCTACGAGGACTAAGAGAGGGACTTTTAAGAAATCTAGGGTGCCAATAAAAAGGCATGGTCTACCTAGGTGATGGATTCATCCAACTGCAAACAATAAACCATATATCAAAAAATATAATAACAAATTAAAATACAAAGTATAAAATTTATAATTGAAGTTGATGAAAAGGAAAAATATAAGTAGAACTTACCCATATAAGTCAAATAGTGTCACATCTTCAGTTGGAGATTCATCACCAATCTCTATACCATCGCATGTGGTAGTAAAATTAAAAATCTTAGAGATGGTAAATGAGGGACATTGCCAAATTTTTGTGATATTTTTCCTTAAATTTGAATTACTATGAATTATGAAAGCCAAAAGTTAGCCTCAACTTGATATATAGAGTCTTCCAATTTGAATCATTCCAAAACTACTTTAATGCTCATTGCTTCCTACTTTCTTGCTCACTACATCAAAACATGTGTTATGACCTTAAAGTGCCAACCTTGGAAAGGAGAAAAAATCACATTCCAAACTTTGGTTGGAAACATGTTTTAGCCTTGGTTGGAAATAGCTGCGCCCTACAAGTTGGGCATGGATCCCTGGTTGGTAATCAATGGTTTTACCATAATAGAAAAAACTGAATGAAACACAATATTAAAATGATGAAACATCAAAATTGAAATATAGATTAAAAAATCAAACAAAAAATAGAGAAATAAGTAAGTCAATATTGTAGGTTACAATACCTGTAGAGACAGTCATGTCTGCCACCATGCCACCTACAGGGCTCAAGCAATTAACAAAAAACTTCATTAGAACCTTAGACTTCTCCTTTGCACCTTTTCATGGCTTACCATCTTCCTTTCAACATAATTGAATTGTTGTAGTGATAGGGTTGAAGAGGACGTCTTTTGTGACTAAATCAACCTCGGAATTGAAGAATCAATAATAAGCACAAGCTCTTGAGGTTGCCTTACAATGGATGAGGCAAATGATTGAACCAACAATAAAGTCTTGAATTTCAGAGTCTAGAAATAAAAATCAAATCAAATTAGAAAGTGCACATAAAATAAAAGGAAATGCAACAAAAATTGAATCAATGCCACAAATAAAAGCTTGTAATTGCTACTTACATTTTTAGTTGGATTCATATGATTTGTCAGGTGTAAGCAATTAATGATAGTCCACTCACCCTTGATCTAATGATCTTCAACTTATAGTTCTTAAAGAATCTTGGCACTTCTCTTCACCATCTAGCTGTCAGGATAAAATAGAAGGAATGTTCCATCATCATGAAGATAGATAAGAGAGAATTCCATCATTATCTAGAGAAAACTTGAAATATTGGCATTTCATTGCGAAATTTGAGATGGCGGATTTGAAACCTTTAGAATTCGAAGACCATTTGGATAATCTGCAATGATGAGGTCTATAGCATGTCTCTTTTTTATTTTGCCATAAAAAAAATTCTTTGCTTTCTCCAACCTACAAAAATAAATTTATAGAATGTTAATTTATTACTGAAGATGTCAAAGTCATAAAACATTATGAATTAGAAGAGATGGATTTTGTAGAATATGTAAGATTTTGTAAAATTAAACATGAAATAAATAAATAAACCAATAGATAAATAAATTCACCTTTGATAGAAAAGCCACAATATCAAAGAGGCAAAGTACTCATCATACCTTTAAGCTTGTAAGCTAGCTCAAAGATAGAAGAGGAAGTTGACACCAAAACCACCGGAATAGAAGCTATCTTTTGCCGCTTTAAAGGAGGGAGGGTTGCCTCAACATTTGAAGAAGAAGGTCTAGTAACAACATAGTTCCTGAGACTATCTTGAACTGACACATTTTCATTAGAATCAACAAGCTGGACCACTTTTTTCTTTGGCTTAGGCTTTGTCTTCTTCATCTTCTTGGTTGCATCCTTATCCACCGTTGTAACTACAAATGTACTTTTGAGGGCGGGTTCAAAAGTACAATTGTACATGTATTCACTTTCTTTATTAAAGCCATTTCCAAATCTTCCACTTTCTTGAAGTACATGTAAAGCACCCTTTGCATAGTTGATTTGAAGTTGAGTTGTTTGTCAATCTTATGGTCTATGTGGAATGTAGAATTGTAGATCCCCTTGTCCACAATAAATTTACAAAAGAATGTAGTATTCCACATTCTACAACAATATGCACATTGTCTCCACATAATCAAAGGTAGTGGACAAAGGATCCATACCATCTAAAAAATAGCTAATAGACACACCCAAATTAGCCACTATAGCATCAAAAAGTTTTTTTGTATCAATTGCCAATTGCCACATATAAATTTTAAATTAGAAGAATGTTATGATAGAATGAAAAGGTTTAAAGGATTTTTTTTAAACAATTAAAAAAAACAAACAAGTACTCACTTGAGCCCACTATGTAGCTTTATGAAGCCACTCAAGGAAGTCAATATCATTGAATTTTGACTTAAGAAATTTGAGAGCCTCACAAAAAGTGACAAACTTGTTCCACCTCTCTAGCTACTTGATCTTTATAGAAGTGTTCATTGCTAAAGTTGTCTACATCCAAAGTTTATTCTGAGTCATCTCTGGACTTTCATCATGAGTTTCATAGTGAAATTTTGCCTGCTCCAAGAAAGTCGTCGTGTACTTTGGATCTACAATGGGGAGTTGATTCTTCAATTCAAAATGAAAAGCTATCTTGACCTTGTCAATAGCTTTTGAGACCCATTCATCAACTACACTCGAAGTCCAATTTTTTAGATTGAGATATTTCTCATAATATTTTCTTTGAACAACAACAATAGCGTCCTCCCATTCTTGTTGCACAAAATAGATGATGTATAAAAATAAGCAAAATGGTACATGATGATAAATGTTATGCATTTTAGAGCAATATAATATTATTTCAAATGAACAAGAACAAAAAAAAGACTTGAAAATTGGAAAAAAAATGAAATGGACAATAAAAATTTAGAAATTTACCTAGTATAAGACTCCATTTAGACACTTAATAGTCAGAGTGAACCACATTCTTTGTTTTGACTTCTAATTTGTTTCATCTACAACAAGATCTTCTTTGAGGCAAGTTTTTTGAAAGATTATGAGAGTGGTTGCCCAGCAATACTCTAAATGCAATAAAGCTTGTGAACAAGATTTATGGAAACATGGGATTTTCGTTTTTTCTTGGCAAAACAAGATTTATTGTGTTAAAGTATGTGAAGTGAACATCAAAAAAAATGTTGAATAGTGACAATTGCGATGGTCCAAACTAAATAAGCTTTAGAGGCTAAAAAGCGAAATGAAAGAAAATTTGATAAAGAAAGAAAAGAGATTATCAATTGACTTCATATGATATTGCCATTATAGTTGCTATGTCTCCTTTGACCTACAAAACAATATTTTCAATAATATAATGTTACTTGAAGTCATTTGCATAATCACGGTTGATAATAGGTAGCCATACCTTCAAACGGTGGTTATCATTCCACACCATAAACATCTTGCTAAAGAAAACTTTGAGATCTTCATCATTCTCCAATTCTTTTTCAAATGTAGCATTTATTTGCACCCAATTGGCACTTCAAGATTAAATAATATCATTTATGACATCTACTGTCTTCCCCTCATTATTCTCCAAGGTCACATAGAAAACTCCATTTTTTTTCATGTAACCACAAGTAACAAAGTGTGCAGCTAGATTCATGACATCATTCTTCAAAAAAGGCCTTGCAACTAGCAAGAAAATCATACAACATAAAAGAATATTGATTTTTAATTTTGTCCTTGGTTGATACCTCAACCTCTCAAGACAAGAAGAAGTATTCAAGATAAGAAGAAGTCTCTTTTAAAAATCCATGCAATTGTAACTCCAACTGATCTTTGGAAAGAAGCTAAAGTACAGCATCTAATCTCGATGCTTTTGGATCTCCTTGTAACAACATCTCTGCAATGACATCTAAACAAAGATTAATATATAATTCAACATATTAGCCATTAAGGTGTTAATTGTTGTGGTCTAAGAAGGCAAAAAAAAATTCAATATTCAATCAAATTCTAGTATATATTGCAAGAAAATTAAAGTCTCTAAAAGAATGGTTGTTAATGGTTGAGATCTAGGAAGCCCAAAAATTTCAACATTTAATCTAATCCCTAGCATATAGTAGAAGGAAGTCTAAATCCCGAAAGGCGTAGCCATTAATGGTTGGAGTCTAAGATGACAAGAAAATCTCAACATTTAATCTAGTTTCTAACATGTAGTGGAAAAAAATCTAAGTCCTAAAAAGCGCAACTATTAACGGTTGGAGTCTAAGAAGGTATAAAATTTCAACATTTGATCAAATCCATAGTACATGGAGGAAGAAAATTTGGGTCTTGAAAAGCGTGGCTATTAACAATTGAGGTGTAGAAAGGCAAATGAACTACATCCTAACATATATTGCCCTAAATTGGAATTACCAAAGGCATGATTGTTAATGGTTGCACATTAGAAAGGCAAAAAAAATCCAAGCCACACACTTGGATTTGCTTCACTCTACGCATTTGTTGTCCCTTCATTTGCTCCTTGCCCATCTCGCTGCTCGGATTCCACCGCTGCCTCCCCCTCTTCCATGGTGGTAGCTTCTTCTTCTACTTCTTCCATTTGTTGTTGCCTTAGCGTCTTTGAAGACGACATCCAAAGACAACACATTTAAGGTTAGATTGAAACTAGTATCCAAAAAAAAGGAAAAGATTGGCAAATGTAGGTCAAGGGAATCTCCTAAATAACTTCATCAATTTTATGGACACTTGAGCGAACTTACAAAAATCAACAAAAATTATTGAAAATAAAAATGTTGAACGTCATCTTAAAATCTTCAAAATCTGAACATTTCAAGCCAGATTTCAAGATGCTGAATTAGTTTTTAGGCCATAAGAGACTCTATATGTATTCTTTTTTTATATGCTGAATACCATTGGAATTGTGCTTCCAACATGAACAAAATGATCCAAGTTGCAAAATCTGCCTCTAAGAAAAAATTTCACATACATTCAAAATTAACATCACTTGAGGTAATTATTTCCTTACCATTCTATTTGTACTTCCTAGCTCTGACTCCAACTCTAGTATTGGTGGTGCTATCTATTGTTGTTATTCTTCTTCTTTATGTTCTTCTTCTTCCTCCTGTTCGCTAATGTATTGATTCCAATTATTGCAACCAGAGGCAATATCTAGTTGAGCTTTATAAGAAATGGGTTCAACCTCCACCATATCCTCCTCAATTGCTTTACATAAAACCGAGCATGAAACAATACCTTCATACATCAAATTCCTCATTGTGCATGACAAATCAACTATAGTGATTCGAGGCAATCGTCTAATCATTCTAACCCTTACCAATTGCCTTCTCTTGACTAACAAAAGCTCTAGAAAATTGCAATTTATTTTTATCAGTAATTGATAGCTTATATTTTCTATTATTTCTATTATCATCATCAAATACAGAATCCTTAAGCTATCTCTAGATATACAACTGTAATTGCAAGCTTATCATGGATCATCATGTAATATAATGCATGATGACGCATCGTCTCTTGTTAGTGACAGTTTTAACACTACTAACATGGTCTGATACATATCGATACGTCCTTAGTATTATAATCCATTTATTATTTATATTTCTTTGCTAATTGATGCCATGCAATATGCTGCCTTACCCATCTCCATTTCAAACGTTAATATACCTTCATCTATATCAAATCTTGACATTATATGTTTTAACAAGCATTTAGATCATCAATAGAATTTCAAATTTTACAACATCCGTAATAAATTTTGTTTTGTTTTGAATAACTCTACAAGTCTTAAAAATTCTTCTTTGTATTCACACCCCTTGCACTTGCAAAGATCATTGCTTATTTATTTTTTGTTTTTCATTGTTGCTATTTGCCCGCAACTTTCTTGAATACTTCACTATGGCTAGTATTGTTGCTAGAGGTCATGAGGTCCCATTTGTTTTACCATTAGGTAGTCAAGGTTTTGTACATGTGCTTGCCCATCTCCTTCATGTCCATTTTAGATTCTCCTATTCTTCTATCGTCGTAGAGGAAGAAATCTAAGGTGACTACAACTTTGTTAAAGAATCTATCTTGTAGTCAAAATGTACCGATTAGGAAAGATTCTATTGTCTTCTTCCTATAAGGTGCTATAGAATTTATGGTCTCTCATCCAAACTTTTGCCAACTTTGACTAAAATGCTAAGACCCGTTTCTAATAAGTCCAATGTTGAACGCCCACTATTACATCCAATAAAAGTGGAGTCTCTAGGTAGCGGATGTTTTGGAAATACAGGTTCTTTCAATATCAACAATATTAAATGCGAGTCCCTAGAACCAATAATAGAATTATCCATTGATTTTGAAGGCAAGACGCCAATTAAAATTTGTCAACCATCCTCTTTGAATGTTGTTTTTCTATGCACAGTGTATTATCCATTCTATTGCCTTCAATACTACCCTTTGTAGTCTTGCATTGTTTGGGTTTTCTCGTCCTCTTCTCTCTCCCAATCATCGTAATTTCCTAATTGTATTGCAATGCCTACACAAATTGTCTTCTATGCTTGGATCACAGAATGAACTTACCCAAATTGATTTTGATGCCATTAAATATCAGAAGGTCCAGTTTCTCCCAACTAGATTCAATGGCAACGTTCTTTTTGAGTTTTCACCATGTAGTGGATCAACATGTAGGTCTAGAGGCATGGAGGGCATGAATAAATGGTATGATGGTCATACATGGTGTCACACTGTAACATCTAACATGTATAATAACTTAGGTTTAAAGTTCAAAAAGTCATATTGTATTGGACATTTGATTTGTGAAAATGTGAGATGTGAATATTGTACACGAGCTTCAAAAAGTAATAAAACTACATGGATTGAGACTACAAACATCCTTTTAGCATAGGTCGGATTCCTTCACCAAACTCTATTGTGCTTTGTAAATTTTGTAGACAATCTTCTATTTGCTTCAATTTATGTAACTTACGAATTTATTACATACAAAGAACCACAAATTTGTCTTTTGCGTCCATCCACTTGGACGTCCATTCACATCTAGTTGTTGATGGTCAGTGTAAAGAGTCTCTTGAAGTAAACACAAGATTGATCTCTCAGGAAGTGGTAAAAACTCCAACCACCAAAACTTCTGCCATTACTATGATGGCAAGCAAAGAATTCCTTAACAAGTCCCTTATTCACAATGGATCCAGATCAAAGAAGATGCTCCATGGCGATGCATTAAAGAATGTCATGGATAAGTTCTAGCTCCTTAGCTTGCCTAATGTGCAAAACATAATATCTTCCTTTCGGAGCAGCAACAAAGGTGGTGGTGAGATTCTTGACATAAAGGGGATGTGCCAAAATAGATTATACCCATAGTAGTGTATTCTTACGACAAAAGAAAGAGAAGGGCTATTTGTTCAAGATGCTTGTAGATGGACCTAGAAGCAGAGTTGATCTCATATGATGGATGCAATCAGATGGCAACTTTGAGAACTACTTTATCATATTTGATCATGTGAAGAAAGTGAAATTATGGACAACTATCGCTTGTTACATCTATAACTCTACTTATTGCAAAGTCATGACTATTGTTGTTTGTAATATGTAGACTAAGGGCACTGAAGGCAAATCATTTTTTAACAAGGTCTAAACAAGGTCATGTTACAATATGAAGTGTTAGATCCAACCTCCAAGGGATTTATGTATAATAATGCTCAAGCCAATTTCAATGCAATTTGAGAGAGAGAAAAAAACCCATTTGAGGATGGATGCTTTACTCAAAATAAAATGCTTGGAGGTAGTTATACGCCCGAAGGCAGGGTGGAGGAGGGTAAACTAGCGCCTAAAAGGCAGGGCTGAGCAGAAGAAGAAGGAGCGAAGCACCCCTAAAGGGCAGAGGTGAGGCCAAAGTGAGACAGCCAAGAGGTGGGGGTGACCGGTAACCGAGTGAGGGATGCTCAAGGGCAAGGGAGGTAAAACCGTAGAAGGGCTAAAAGCAGGATACCAATTGGCAAGGGTGGAAGTAAAAGTGAGGGAGCCCAGAGCATCAACATTGTCCAAAGCCCTGCTAAGACCATGCAAGACAAGCTAAGACCACAAAGACCACTATCCAGTGAACACAAAGACAACCTGAGTTACCAAGAATTGAAACTACAAAGCAAACCAAGTAGACCACACCGAGGTGAACCACGACGGTGACCACTATGAGACGCGGAGAATGCTATCATCCTACTACTCCTCAACAAGATCCCTGTAAACAATGCAATTTGCATTGTGTATGGGTTGCGGGATCCATCTATTCTAACGGTGGACCATAAAAGGATTTGCTTGTTCCACTAGGCAACAAGCATGCACATACACATAGAAAAGCTAATTGCCAAAGAATTCTAGAACCAACATATCTCACTTTACAGATAGTATAAGGTTGCAACATTGATGTCTAAAGCAAAGAAAATGTATCTAGAAATCAAAGCTTGGAGGTACTCCTTTGGAGCAGCATCTAAACCGGCAATTTGTGAATTAAAGGATTGGTTCATATTTTGGCACTTTCAATATTGTCAGTGGGGTGGATTCATGGAAATGGTTTGATCTTTATGCTTATTCTTTTTTTAATTTCTTACCTCAAACCCCAAACCGTTTGAATAATGACTTCATTCATCATCTTTGTAAAAACTAACAACAAAGGAACTAGCAAACATTCCAACATGCAACCTTGTAAAAATAGTGCACAACTAATGGATGCAAGCTTCCGACAAACACAGGTTTAACTTGTTTGTTGCCACTTGTGATGACTATATTTGAGCCTTTATGCAGATGAAAAACTATAGGGCTTACCTCTACAGGAGCCCTTCTAGAAAAGGCCTCTTGAACCCCTAAAGCCCCGAGGGTGTTTTCTGCCAAAAACCACTCAAAACTACTACTTCTGTTGTATTCATTTAATGAAACCAAATTTTTTTCTTTTTTTGGAATTTAACCATAGGATCTTGTACTTAACTTGTTTGAGATCATGTAGGAAAAATTTCATCAAATTTGACCGTACGGATTGGAAGATATTAGCATTCAAAGTTGAACAAAAAGTTTTTTTTCAAGAAGATGCTTAAATTGCCCAAAAAACTAAGATTGTCCATAACTTTCTCATCCCTAGTCCAAATAGAATGAATCAAAGCTTCAAGTATAGGTAAAAACATAATATTTTAGGGAAAAAAATTCAAAAAAAATTATTTTGACTTTTTGTAATTTATTTTGGGCTGCCCACTGATCTCCATTTCTTGCTCATTGTGCCATAACTTTTTCATCCCGCATCCGATTGAAACAAAAATTATATATCCACAAAGCTCTTGCAAAGCTACACAACCTCAAAAATTCTCAAAAAAATTCAATTCAAATTGAGACAATAGGAACCTACCTAGACCCAAGTTGTCCCCTGAGGGGACAAGCGGGGCTTTAGGATTAAAAGAAGATGTGAAATTAAAGAGAGTTATGGCATTTAGAGATGGAAAGAAAATTGTAGACGCTCTAAGTGAGATGCCTATAGCAGAAGACATTTGCACTTGAATTCTGCACTTGGAGGGGGAAGACCTAAAGTCCTAAGGCCTCTTTTCCATCAAAAACCACTCAAAACTACCATTTCTATAGCAAAGAGCAAAAAAAAATGTAAATGTTTTCTTTTGCATATCTAACCATAAGATCTTGTACTAGACTACTAAAAAAATGCATGGAAGAAATATCAAAAAAAAATTTGACAGTATAGATTGCAAGATATTTGTGTTTCAAGTGAAGGAAACAAGTTCTTTTGCACCTTGCTCAATTACATTTTTTGGCTTTGAACCTTCATAACTTATAATTTTTGCTCTAATGATTTTGAATTTCTAATTTTATATGATAAAAATTTGAGGTGAGAGTCTAGGGAAAAAAAATTCAAAAAACACACACTTAGTTTAATTTCATTCATTAAAAATTTGTTATGTAGAAGTAGGTTCAAGATTGAAGAAAAATCTAAATTGTTAATAGCTCTAAGATGGAATTGAAATACACTAATCTCAACAATGAGATTGTTCTAGAAAGAGATCTTAACCTTGAAAAAACTTTTTTTTTGAAAAATTGTGAAAATTGAAGTAAAAAATAAATCCTACAAGTTATTTTTTCAAGAAGATGCTCTAATTGCCCAATAAACAAGATTGTCCATACTTTCACATAACAAATCCAAATGGATTAAATAAAATCTTCCCATGTACATAAAAATATAATCTATACAAAACAAAAGATTTAAGTATTTTACTTCAAGTTTTTTTGAATTTTTTCTTCTACCCGCTGAATTACAAAAAAGGGCTTTTTGTGCTATAACTTTTGCTTCTGGACTCTGATTGAAATAAAAATTATATTTTGGGAAAGCTAATGTATTTTTATATCTTCAAAAGAAAATTCAAAAAATCACAACAAATATTGAGACATTGGGACTTTAGGGGTTAAAAAATGATAAATTTGTGGATATTTTTTAGTTTATTTTTAATAGTACATTTAAAAAAAATTGACATATATTTGAAGGATTATTTTTCATTGGTCCTATGTAGGAAGTACTATCAATGTGTCACTTTAAAAAATTAAGTATTCCAAGATGTTAAAATTTTTCACTCCTAGTTTTTACTTTAACCCAAAAGCAATCATCATAGATTTTTATCCACATAGCACATTATATGAACATGAGAATTTTGGGTTGGCTTTAACCCCTAAAACCCCATTTGTCCCCTTGGGAGACAATTTGGGTCCGGGTAGGTTCCTATTGTCTCAATTTGAAGTGAAATTTTTTGAGAATTTTTGAGGTTGTGTAGCTTTGCAAGAGCTTTGTAGATATATAACTTTTGTTTCAATCAGATGCTAGATGAAAAAGTTATGGCACAATGAGCAAGAAATGGAGATTGGCAGGCAGCCCAAAAAAATTACAAAAAGTCAAAATTAATTTTTTTGAATTTTTTTCCTAAAATATTATGTTTTTACCTACACGTGGAGATTTGATTCATTCTATTTGGACTAGGGATGAGAAAGTTATGGACAATCTTAGTTTTTCGGGCAATTTAAGCATCTTCTTGAAAAAAAACTTTTTGTTCAAACTTTGAATGCTAATATCTTCCAATCCGTACGGTCAAATTTGATGAAATTTTTCCTACATGATCTCAGACAAGTTAAGTACAAGATCCTACGGTTGAATTCCCAAAAAAACAAAAAAATTGGTTTCCTTAAGTGAATACAACAGAAGTGGTAGTTTTGAGTGATTTTTGGCAGAAAACACCCTTGGAGTTTTAGGGGTTAATTAAATATAAAATTTATTCAAGTATTTTAAATTTTCATTTTTTAATTCATTTGGCATCTAAAAAATACATACTAATGAGGGCTAAAATTCCCTTTCAATTGCAAATAAGTCTTTAGAAGTATCACAAACTATTTTCAAGTGCTTGTTGAGATATTTTTTGGTGTATGCACATGCATCTTTAGTTAAGATATCCATATACACCTCTAGTTAATACAAAACATTGTAGGAATTCACATTTTATTCATTTATATTGAGTCAAAGTAATACATGCTATGATGTGTTGAAATTGCTTTTTAACCCCTAAAAGACCAAGGTCATTTTTCTGCCAAAAAACACTCAAAACTGCCATTTCTATAGCAAAGAGTAAAAAAAATTGAAAATTGTTTTCTTTTTCACATCTAACCGTAGGATCTTATACCTAACTAGTATGAAAATGTGTGGAAAAATTTTCAGAATTTTTGACCGCACAGATTGCAAGATATCTGCGTTTAAAGTGAAAAATCAAGTTTTTCAGCACATTGCGGGACTAGATTTTATGACTTTGAAATTTTTTTAACTTAAATGTTTTGCACTACAGAGTTTTGAGCTTTTAATCTTTGTAGTGGAGAATTGAGTTGAGAGTCTAGGGAAAAAAAAATCCAAAAAAACTTAATTTTCATTATTAAAAAAATTGTTAAGTAGAAGTAGGTACAAGATAGAAAGAAAATCTAAAATATTAATATCCTTTATATGGAATTAAAAAGCACTAATTTCAATGGTAAGATTGTTCTAGCAAAAAAACTAAACCTTATGGAACTTTTTGTTTTGAAAAATTATAAAAATTGCATTCAGAAATGAATCCAGAAGTTATTTTTTCAGGAAGATGCTCTAAGTGCCCAAAAAACAAGATTGTCCATAACTTTCTCATAACAAATCCAAATGAAATGAATCAAAGCTTTCCAGATAGACAAAAATATAATCTATAAGAAAAAAAAATTAGAAAAAAAAAAAAAAATTGCAAATTTTTTTTTGCTGCTCCCTGTCCCTTGTTTTGAGCTTATTTGGTCATAACTTTTGTTCCCGGGCACCGATTGTGAAAAAATTATATTCCCAGAAAGCTAATCAATTTTTCTATCTTTAAAAAAATATTCAAAAACCATGACAAAAATTCAGCCCGCAGGTACCTGCCTGAAATTCCATTTGTCCCCCGAAGGGACAATGGTCCTTTAGGGGTAAATTAGTATAACAATAAGAATGAATAGAAACAAAGATACTCTAGTAGTAGGAACCATATATTTAAGTTTTTACTTTTTCAATAACTTATTCACATATTTTGAGGTCTACATATATGTTGTATTAGCTATGATAGTCATATACACCTATAATTATCAATTTATCATTTATGAGCTACCCAGAGAAAAAGGTGGGCAACAAAAAAATCACAAAAATTCAATAAATATTTTTAAAAGTAAATTTTTATAGGATATACCTATATCTATGAAAAGCTTTGATTCATTCTATTTGAATTATTGATGTGAAAATTATAATAATTCTTATTTGTGGATAAACAAAGCATTTTTTTGAAAAAAATAACCCATTGGATTTGTTTTTAAACTCAATTTTTACAATTTTTCAAAAGTTCAAAGTTCAAAAGGTGATAGAAGATTTTTTGCTAAAACAATCTCATTGTTAGGATTGATGTGTTTCAATTCTATCAAAGAGTTTTTAACAATTTTGATTTTTTTTCCATCTTCTTTCTACTATTTATTAATTCTACTTCTACTTCTTCTACTTTAACCTGTAAAGGACCATGACTATGTTTTCATCAAAAACGCTCCAAAACTGCCATTTCTAGTACAAGTACAAAGTTTTGACATAAAACATTTTTGGACACATATAACTGTAGGATCTTGTAGTATGCTGGTTTGAGAAGATGTGGAATTCTTTTTGGAAACTTCCATTGTGTAGATTGCAAGATAGTAGCATTCGAAGCGACAAAAATTCTTTTGGGGGGTCTTACAAAAAACTAGGCACTTGCACTTCACAAGGTCACATTTGTATATAAAAAGGTCCAAAATGGTGGTGCTTCTTTGGATTCATTCTTCAAGGCAAGTGGCTATATGCTTGAAAATTTCCACATCATTTGGAATTGTACAACATATAGGAAAAAAATAATAAGTAGAAAAAAATAGATAATGATTCAAAATACAAAATTTTTAAGAATTCAATTATGAAAATGAAAAATGTCAATTCCAATGTTTGCAATGTTGTAATAAACAATCTACATCCTATAGTTTTATTTTTTTCAAAAATATTGAAAATATAGTAAAATAAAGAACTTCAAAATTTATTTTTAAAGTAGAGAATCCATAATTGCCTTTGATCAAAATGGAATGTTTAAAAGCTTTCCACATATATATAATTCTAGAAAACCAATTTCAATTTTTTTATCTACCCGGACTTCTTGGCCGAGAAAAAGAGTAACATATTAAACTATAACTTTTGACTTATATTTCCAAATTTTGTGAAATTTAATGTATATGAAAGATATTCCTCTTCACTACCTTCTATTAAAATTTCAGCCTACAATTAGTGTTTTTTTTTTCATTTTCCATGAAGTGGCGAAGTGGCGATATTAAATGTTACGGTGGTGCTCCAAGTTTCAACAGTCATCCAAGTACTATATAGAAAATGTGATACTACGTATCTATAATTCTATTTTCATTCACAATGTGGCGATTTCATCCAAGATTTTTCTTGAACTTGAAGTTTTTTGGCGATTTCATCCAAAATTTTACTAAAAATTTCCTATAGGCTTGGTGCTAGGTCAAAAATTTTGGTGCAATTTTACACCAAATCGCCGGAAAAAAAAACACTGCCTACAATATGCAAATCTCTAATCACACAAATCTGCCCAAAATTCCTATGTTCCTAGAAAATGCAAGCTAGTCATTTAGGGGTTAAGTTTAAACATCAAGCTTCTTTTTTTGAAATTTTTTTCCAATATTCTCAACTCAGTTGTCCGCTATACAAATTTTTACTTCAAAACTTTATATAACAATATTCAAATTTAAGAAGATGTATTTGAAGTCTAAAAACCTAGTATTGGAAGGTGGAGAGAAAAAATGACGTATTTTCACTTTATAAGATGAAATTTTGAAATCTACATGGTTAAAGTTTTTGATGTTTTTCCCAAACATTTTCATATTTGTCTAATACAAGATCCTATAATTAAACATGCAACAATAGCAAATTATTTTTCATTTGTACGCTTTATACAAAAATGGTAGATCTTAAGTGATTTTTGGGAAAATATTGTCATAGAACTTTAGGAGTCAAGGTAGGAGGTCCTAAAATCGAGGATGATCTATAAGCATCCTCTAATAAAGAGGTACATTTTACTTTCTTTGCTACACCATCAATATACAAGTAATGTATATTTTAGGAAGTAGACGCTTTTAGTGACTATTGCATTTCATTTTCTAAAATTCTTAACTAATTCGACAAAGGTCCAAAAAATTATTAACAACTTGGGTTAGATGCTAATTCCATTTTTCCTTCTATGAAAATTTATTGAAAAAATTTAAAGAAGTTTAACTTCCTTCAAATGTAATTAGCTCTTAAGGTAACTACACCTAATTTCAACCGCTTTCTATAATCAAACACTAAAGTTGCTTGCCCAAAATGTACTCCCACTATTCAAGAGAGTCAAATAGTCAATGGTTGGTTTTAGAAACTCTTATTTTCAACACTTTGAAAATTTGTAGTTTATTCATACAGTGTCCAAAAAATGCATTCTAAGAGACTCTAAAATCCCATTTTGACCTCAAGCATGACCCCACAAAAAAAAAAAATTCAATATTTTAGTGAGAACCATGCTCAATTGCTCATATGTGCAATTTTAGGCGTAGTTACCTTCTAGACACGCATTTTAGGTGTTATGCCTTTATACAAGCACTCCTTTAAAATTTCATAACTCATTCATATAAGTTCCAACCAATACATCCATAAGAAGGTTATACTTTGAAGTCGAAGCCTTCCAATTGTCAACAAAAGTGACTAGAAACATGGCCCCTCTTTGTAATAGTTGGAACCATGATGTTCATGTTTTTCCATAGCTTATTGGGTCGCTTTTAGGTGTACCCCCCTTCCAAGCCATGATAGCTCCTTAGAGTGGAGGTTGAAGGCCAGGACCCCACCACATTGACAGCCCCCCCTCCCTGCATCAATGTTTCCACCAGCCATGTGCAGAGCTCCTCGTTCTCCCCCTAAACTATGGCCTCCCGTCTCATTGCAGCCTTGCCCACAAGCGTCCACCAACACCAACTGAAGGGCTTATCTTGTTCTGATTCGTGTGCGTTTTGAGGCCGACGCTTGGTCAGTACTCCTGTCAGTGTGGAAGCGGCTCCTTTGTTTTCTGCCTTGGCCTCTCTCTCGACTGACACCCTTCCATTGTCATTGCATCCTCGTTAACTTACCTTGTGACCACAAAAAAATAAAAAAATGCACTTTTCTCTCATGCACCTTATGATGGCAATGGTGGCAAGTCCGGCATAATTACACCACTTGTGGAGATGAATCATGTGGATTTTTAACGCACACACAACCCCATCGAGTGACTTGCTTCAATTTCATTGCTTCAATTTCATGGAGGCGTGTTTGCCTTTATCGTAGTGTTTGCATCCATCAATGTTACTGCTGTTGGACTCGTGGCAATCTTACTGCTGTTGGAGTCTTGGCAATCTTCCAACAAGGACAAGGGTGAGATAAAATTGGGATTGGGATACATGGTTTGCAAGCTACATTGTTCACTAGTTATTATTAGACAAGCTCTTTGTACATTCTTGCACACTTAATCCCTAAAGCACTAAACTGTGTTTTTTTGGCAACATAGCAATTTGGGGCAGCTCACTACAAATGGAGTTTTTTGGGGTTTTTTCTTTGAAATTTTCACACAATATTTGCCCAAGGAGTGGCTTTAAGGCCCAACAATTTTCATAACTTTTGACTACATGGTTAAAAAGTTATGGTATGATATGTTGTTTTCATTGCTCGGGGGGCAGTCTAGGTAGCAAAAAAAAACTTCTTGAAAATTCACTTTTAAAAAATTTGAAATTTGAAATTGGTTCTCTAGATCTTTATATACATAGAAAGCTTTGAATAATTCCATTTGGATTAATGAGATAAAAGTTATGGGAGTTTAAGTTTGCGGGTAGTTTGTGGATAGTTGTGGAATCTCTACTCTAAGATAAACTTTGAAGCCCTTTATTTAATTCAATTTTAAATATTTTTGAAAAAAAATAAAAAAACATTAGGTGTAGACTGTTTATTACAACATTACAACCATTGGGATTGGGATTTTTCAATTCCATGAATAAATTGTTAACAATTTAGTGTTCTGAATCATTTTCTACTTCTTTCTACTTACTATTTTTTCCTATATGTTATACAATTCCAAATTATCTGAAATTTTTCAAACATGTTGCTAGCTTGCCTTCAAGAATGAATCCAAAGAGTGACCACCATTTTGGGCATTTTTTCATACACATGTGACCATCTGAAGTGCAGCTGCCCGATTTGTGCAGGGTCCAAAAAAGTATTTTTTCAAATTCAAATGCTAAGATCTTCCAATTTACATTGTGGAAATTCTTGAAAAATTTTCCACATGTTTTCAAACTAGTTTATTACAAGATCCTACAATTACATGTGTTCAAAAAAGTTTAAAAAGAAAAGTTTGGTACTTGTCCAAGAAACGGCAGTTTTGGAGCGTTTTGGTAAAACATAGTAAAAAATCTTTAGGGATTAACATGCACTTACATGCACATTGTTAGGTATATGCATGCAAAATTTCAAAAGTAAATACATGGTCTACCTTACTTTAACCCCTAAAGTCCCATTGGTCCTATGGGGGCAAAAATGCAACCTCGGGTGGGCTCATAGAATCTCAATATTCATTATAAATTTTTGAAACTTTTTTTTGAAGCTAAAATGTACATAAGATTTGTTTTAAAAATAAAATTATTTCAATTTCTTTCCAAAATATTATATTTTTTTCTGTATGTAAAGCTTTTATTCATTCTATTTGGACTAGTAAGGAAAAATTATGGACAATCTTGTTTTGGGGGCAATCTAAGCATTTTCTATAAAAATAACTTATAGAATTTATTTTTGAATGCAATTTTCACATTTTTTCAAAAAAGATTGTTTGATAGGTTAAATATGCTTGCTAGAATAATCTCACCATCGGGATTATTATGTTTCAATTCCATCTTAGAGGTATTAACAATTTAGTCTTTCTTTCAATCTTAATCTTACTTCTACTTAACAATTTCTTAAAGAATGAAAATCAAGTTTTTTTTTCTGGAATTTTTTTCCTAGATTTTCAACTCAGTTCTTCAACAAAAATTATTTTTTTTCAAAGTATGCAATGCAAAAAAATTGCATTCAAGATTTTTTTTTTTTAAATCCCAACTGTGAATGCTAATATCTTTTGATTTGCATGGTCAAACTTCATGATTTTTTTACCACATGATCTAAATCAAGTCAAGAACAAGATCATAAGTTAGATTCTAAAAGAAATATTTTTTTTGTGTTCTTGAACAAATGTAACAAAAATGGCAGTTTTGTGTGTTTTTTGACCCAAAAAATGGCCTTGGGACTTTAGAGGTAAAATCACCTTGCAATACAAAGGAGATAAGTAAATTGGTAATATACTAGTCATTTTTTGATGAGTTTTTGTGCAATGAGGAATTTTTTATTTTAAATCCAATTGATCAAAACTTAAAGACAAAAAATCAAATGAGTGGAAAAATTTCAAGAATTATAAGCATGCAAATCTTAAGATAATTGTATTTGTAGTTAGAAGAATGTTTGTTTTTTTCAAACTTGTCCTGCATAGTTAGTAGAGATTTGATTCTTTGTACTAAAAGTAGTTCTAAAAATAAATTGCATATTGTATCATGCTAGTCACATGCATGCCAAAATTTAGAGTAGATTATGAATTTAGCAAAAGATTTCAAAATTGCCTAAAGTGTCTGATTTTGTGGAGGTAACATAGCTTTCAATGTGGGCATCCAATCACTCTTATTACAATCCTATAAGGAGGTAAACGTTTCCATCTTGTATTAAATTTTGCAAAACATTTGTTCATTTTTTTACTTCATCATCATCTATCCAAATTGCAATTGTCCCTTGATGAACATTTGGTCCTTTAGGATTAAAAGAATGTTTACCATTATATTAACCCCTAAAGGACTAGCATGCATTTTTTGGCAACATAGAAATTTTAGGTAGGTACGTGTGACTAGACATTTCTATATTTTAGGCTGAAATTTTAATAGAAAGTGGAAACAAGGAATATCTTTCATTTGCACTAAAATTTAGGACATTTGGAATATGAGCCAAAAATTATGGTCTTATATATTACATTTTTTGGAAATGGGCAGTCCAAGCAAATTTTTTTAAAATGCTTTTTTAGACATAAAATTTTTAATTGGTTTTTTGGAGTTATATAGACGTGGAGAGCTTTAAATCATTCCATTTTGATCAATGAGTCAAAAATTATGAAGAGTTTAGTTTGTGGGCAGTCATAGATTCTCTACTCTAAAATAAACTTTGAAGTCCTTTATCTTACTCAATTTTCAATATTTTTGTAAATAAAATAAAATCATAGGATGTAGATTGTTTATTACAATATTGCAACCATTGGGATTGTCATTTTTCAAATCCATAACTAGATTCTTAACAATTTGGTATTTTGAATAATTTTCTACTTCTTGCTACTTACTATTTTTTTTCTATATATTGTACAATTCCAAATGATGTGAATTTTTTTTTAAGCATGTAGCCAATTTGCCTTGAAGAATGAATCCAAAGAAGCACCACCATTTTGGACATTTTTTCTTAGAAAAGTGAGCTTATGAAGTGCACTTACCTATTTTTTGACAGGGCCAAAAATTCAAAAATTTGGTACTTGTAATAAAAATAGTAGTTTTGGAGTGTTTATGGTAAAAACAATCACGGGTCTTTTGGGATTAATACAAATTACAAAAGACCAAGTTTAAAACTTATATATAAATACAACAATTATTGAAGTTTAAATTTGCCAAACAATTTTTTCTTGAACATATAGAATTTTGAAACCTCTCATTTAATTATACTTTAATCAAACAAGGACAATACTTTAAGGTTAAGTAAATTCTAATTTGAATTTATATTTGAATTTTTATTATAATCCCACCTAAAGATTTGAAAGTTAAACTACATCTCAAACTTAAAATCATCCAAAAAATTTACTGAAGAGATACAATGAATCATCTAAAATATATCAATGTAAAAATGTCTAATAGAAATTCAAAGCAAAAATATCATTCAAAACTTTTTTTCCTTTTATGTTTTTTGGAGTGCATCAAAATAGTGTGACAATGCATTGATCATTTATTAAAGGTTTCATATAAAATATTAATTAATTATTTTTCAATTATTCAAAAAATTCTGAATTTTTTGGTTAGAAGTTCTATCCTTATAAATGCATTTAAGAAAATAGTAAGTCATAATTTATTGCATGATGTTTTGAAATTTAAAAAATATTAAGAAAATCAATGAAAATCAATGCATTGTGATATAAAAACTAATGCACCATACCATATAAATGCACCTGTAAAAGTCTTCAATGTTGTTATGTACAAATCTTCAAAATTGAGTTACTTGTTTGTCTTTCAAGGATTGATGGAAATAGACATCTTGTTACTAAATAAGATAAGTCACCTTGTATTGGCCATTGGACTATGGTGACTACTTTAAATCTTGAAGTTTTATGGATCAAGAATTAAAAAATACTACCAAACTTGCCAAAAGAACATCACATTCTACAACAACAAATTTTATAAATCAAAATTTATCAACTTTTTAGAAATTTTAACTATAGAATCTATTTCTTACCTAGTACAAGAGTCTTGCGTAAAAAAATGGAGTTTAAAAGTAATGTATGTGTGAGATATGATCAAGTAAAGATCAACACAATGTTTATTTCAAGGTTGCCCAAGCTTTTGACAATGTAGCTTTGTCAAACTTTTGAGCCCCAAAACTCAACTGATTCTACTTTGCAAGAAGATCTAAAGCCACTTCAAATTTGAGTAAAGCCTCAAATTAGAAAGAAGTGTGCAAATTGCAAAGCAAAATAATGTTATGATCTACTCAAATTAGAGGTCAAAACCAAAAAAAAAACATAAGTTTTTAACCAACCGTTGGATTTTTGTAAAAAATTAGATTCCAAAAAAGGTCATTTGATTTCCAATTTCAATAAAACCATGAGAAGAGAAAACCAAAATTTTGGTACTTTACTTTGGATGCCCCAAACACCCAAATACTATTTTGAAAAATAAGAGCTTTAGAAATGAAGAGTGGCCTTGTTCATGTTAGAAGCTTCAATGTATCCTTTTGACTCCATAAACCAATGTATATTTTTGGAATGTGATAAATTTAGTCAAGTATCTAAAGAATGTTTCAATAGTGTGGGCAAAGTAATAAAGTTTATTTATAATCATTCATAAAATATTTGAGATCATAATGCATATTCTATGGCACCTTCAATGACCATAATCTAGTATTGATGTATATATGCTAGTTACATTACCACCAAATATAGTTATAAAAAAGAGTGAAATCACACAAGCTATATTTCACATAACCTACACAATCAAGAGCTTATCCAAAAGCAAGTTGTACCAATCAATGACACTAGATGAAGCAATTGTCATACTACAATCTGTCATGTGCTTGGCATATGCTTTATTTTATAATTTCTTCACAACTAAGAAATGAAAGCTTAAAGAAGTCATTATTATGCTAAAGCAATTTTTTTTACTTTTCTTGTAATATCTATTTGTAAATATGTTAAGGAAGTGAGTTGCATAGTTAAATTTTCCTAGATTCTTGTTTATAATTTGTGCACAATAGGGCATGTTGTATTGTTAATAGTATAGATCCCTACATTTATGCCATGGAGAAAAACAAATTAAAAATAGATTGCATTACAAAATAAAGGTCATGCATAAAATTTTCTTCTTCCCTTATTCATTAACAACAATGTACTTTGATTTTTTACATAGCTAAGATTCTATTCTTAGATATATGGAGAAAAATGTGAGAACAACTATGGTCCCTTGTAAGTGAATAGAAACTCATCTAACCCAATATTTTATAAAGTATGTAGAATTTTGTTTATGCTTATAAAGTCATCTTACAACACCAAAGCAAACTTATAAAGACCCCTTTAAAAATTAATTTATTGAAGTATATCAAGTACCAATTTCAAACTAATATTAAAATCTAGTAGTGAAAATATTCCCGTAGTACAACTAATGAAACAAAAGATCAGTTTTGAAACAACGCATGTTGTAATGTTTAAAAATTTCATAAAACATTCATAAATTAATAGATGATATTGAACACATAGAAATGGTATGCATGTACCATATCAATACGGGTATTAACCTCTAAAAGACAGAGGCTATGACCATGGGATCAACTTCAACCTCTGTTGTTGTCTAAGTTTTCTTTTGCCACAAACTACATATTAATGAAATCATAAATTGTTTATTTTTATATTTTTTGTAAGCAAACAAAACTATTCTCTTGGTACTAATATTTTCAGACATCTTTTGTGAAAATTTGAAATCAATATGGAATTTTTTTTAAAAAGTGAAAGAACTTTTATTAAAATTTAAAAAATTATATGCATAACTCAACATATTTTAGAGTAATACATCATTGTACAAATCAAATTTGTTTTTGTCATTTTATATGCTGAAATAAAATTGTAAGCTTTGAACTTCAAATTCTAATACATTTCTCAAATTTTAAGACCATATTAGATTGACATTATAAACTTCATTTTGTTAGTTTTGTTCAAATGCAAAAATAATCATTTTTAGAAATCAAATTTAAGAAAGCATATGAAGTGATCTAAATGGTATTCTATGAATACAAGGTTTCTTATTCCATTTGTTCAAAGTACTAGAATTTTCTATACAAAGTGAAAATTTTCAACAAAGATTTTTTTCTTAAACCTTGTTTGTTTGTTTGTGTATGTATGTATATATGTATATTTATCCATGATTTATCACTATAATCCAGCACTATTTGACTTTTTTCACAAAGCACCTTTGGACCACCTCAATAAATTAAAATGTCGGTGCGTCTCCTCTCCAAAAAGAATGGCTACTTGACCTCCAATAACCCCACCCTAAGTCGCCTCTTCATTGATTCAAGGGGAGCTTTTTGTTAACTACTCCCCCGAACTACTTCCCAAATAGTCAAACATTTAGTGGGCCCATACCCCCCCCCAATTCACGCCAAGTACAACCCGGAGCACCGGACCATACCATACCATCCGGGTTTCGATTCCTCGTTGAAGCCCCCTGAATTCCTTCAACCAGTTTTAAAAAAAAATCACTCACCCTGCTGTCCGTCGTGCCCCACCCGACGGCACTCAAACATGATGACGCATCATTATACGTTTCAGGGCGTTACTCGCAAGTGAGGAAAATTTTGTGGAAGCTACCAATCGACAGTACTCATGTGCTGACTTTCGCTCCTTTCCTTGCAGTCACTAGATGCTTCTATTCCTCGGCCACACACCTGCTCAACTTACACACACTCTTGCGTGCGGATATCATCAACTCACGCTCCTAATTTGCATGCAGTGTAGTTGGAATTTGCCACCGTGCTTCTCGTTGGTTTTCTTTTCATTTGTTTCCAGCTCAGTCTTGCGGACTTCGTACAACACTTTTTTTTAAGGACAACTCAAGGCGTGGTTGTGGTTGGTCCTTTTGCTTCCTCATACCAAACAACCCCTAAGCACTAAGCTGCGATTTTTTGGCAACAAAGCAATTTTGGGCAGCTCACTACGACTGGAGTTTTGTTGTTTCTGTTCTTTGGAATTTTCACATAATATGTGCCCGGGGAGTAACTTTAAGGCCCAACAATTTTTGTAACTTTTGACTACGTGGTCAAAAAGTTATGGTATGATATGTTGTTTTCATTGCTCGGCGGGCAGTCCGGGCAGCAAAAAAAACTTCTTGAAAATTCACTTTTAAAAAAAATTAAAATTTGAGATTTGGTTCTCTAGATCTTTATATACATGGAAAGCTTTGAATAATTCTATTTAGATTAATGAGATAAAAGTTATGGGAGTTTAAGTTTGCGGGTAGTTTGCGGGTAGTTGTGGAATCTCTACTCTAAGATAAACTTTGAAGCCCTTTATTTAATTCAATTTTAATTATTTTTGAAAAATAATAAAAACATTAGGTGTAGATTGTTTACTACAACATTACAACCATTGGATTGGGATTTTTCAATTCCATGAATACATGGTTAACAATTTAGTGTTTTCATTCATTTTCTACTTCTTTCTACTTACTATTTTTTCCTATATGTTGTACCATTCCAAATGATCTAGAAATTTTCAAGCATGTTGCCAGATTGCCTTCAAGAATGAATCCAAAGAGTGACCACCATTTTGGGCATTTTTTCATACACATGTGACCATTTGAAGTGCAGCTGCCCGGTTTTCGCAGGGCCAAAAAAAGTTTTTTTTCCAATTCAAATGCTAATATCTTGCAATGTACATGGTGGAAATTCTTGCAATTTTTTTTACATGTTTTCAAACTAATTTACTACAAGATCCTATGGTTACATGTGTTCAAAAAAGTTTAAAAAAAATTAAATTTGGTACTTGTCCTAGAAATGGCAGTTTTGGAACGTTTTGGTAAAAACATAGTCAAAATCCTTTAGGGGTTAATAGCGTACGAAGACTCTCAGTAATAATAATCATGTGTTTAGGATCTGTACATATTGTTTGCTCAAGTGATCCTTTGTTCTCAATTTCTCATCATGGTAAGATTCTTATTCAAGCCGGTTTTGGGGGGACTAATATTTGCATCATCCTTCAGTTACTTAAGCCATTGAGGACCGTGGTTGATTCAGGGGGCGGCCAAGACATTTTTTTGGTTGTAAGTTAAACATGAAAAAAATATCAAACCATGATGCATTCCGGAGATTTGACTTAGCTAATGGATTCTGCATGAATGTTTGGGGCTTTGCTGTAAAAAAATGACAAATTTTGCATTGATTTTTTGTATTTTTAGCCAATATTACATTAGTTTTCTTAACCCCCAAATTGCATACTAGCACAAATTGTCATGATTCTTGTCCCATTGCATTTGGTTTGCAATTCCCCACACAAGTCCTCTTTTGTTTGTATCCAAATTCATTGTAAGACTTTGGCTACAAATGAAAACTTTCGACCAGAAAGTGGTTGACTGGTCCTTAATGGATTAACCCAAGAACTCTAAGGGATGTTCACCATGAAAATTTTCCCTTTTGGTACTGTGCGAAATGATGTGAATCATTTGCTTAAAAACATTTCCAAGAGTATTCATTGGAGGTCAAACTATTAGGCACGCAAGACCTTCCCTTTTCTAACAAAATTCCAAGGATGAACATATGTACTTTTGTCTTATGTAGAAGGATTCTTTGTTTGATAATTGGACACTTTTAGGCTGCCCTTATGCTATAGGGTTGAATGTTGTGATGTATTTCATTTAAATAGTTGACTTGCAAGTATTGGAGAGGAAATTTGTTTTACATGTGTACACTTGAAGTGAACATAGCTTGTGTAACGTACAGGGTTACCCTTATTTTGTGATTAAAGTATGGGGTCCTTTTCCAGTGGCCAATCACAATCCTCGTAGGCATAAGCGCATGTAGAAAGGATTCCTTCAAAATTGTGTTGAGTGAACGTCAAGACTTTGAATCCTATTAACTTGAAATTTTGCACAACAAAATTTTAGCGTAAAATACTTTCCTAATAGGGAATTGAATTGTGAGTCTAGAAAAAAGATAACTTAATTTTTATTCTTTAACAAATCTTATAAGTTATTTTTTCAAGAAAATGCTCAGATTGTCTTCAAAGCAAGACTCTTCATAACCTTGACATCAGTTATTCAAATAGAATGAATCAAAGCTATCCTTACAGACAAAAAAATATCATGTATAAAATTATTTAAAAAATAATAATGATAAGTTTTTTGTAATTTTTGTTGTGTCATGGGGCTTGTCTTCTTTTCCCTTTGGATGGCATATATTTTGATCATGACCTCAATTAAAATAAGCATCATATTACCATAAATCTAATCTCCTATCCTATCCTTGGAAAAACATTTTAAAAATCATATTCAAGATTGAGATCATATGAACTTTCATTTCTTTCCTACAAGGCCAATTAAAAGCAATAAAAATGTACCATTTATATCAATTTTTCCCAACTGCATTGAAATGAACCTTATTGAAATGGTTAAGGAGGGTTACAAAGCTAAAAAAATACTCTACTAAGGAATTAATGAACTTACAATTGCGTTTTAACTCCTAAAGGACCAAACATTGTTTTTTGACAACATAGCAATTTTGGGTAGCTCACTATGAACGGAATTTATTTTTTCTTTGAAATTTTCACACAAGATGTGCCCAAGGAGTAGCTTTGAGGCCCAATAATTTTTGTAACTTTTGACTACGTGGTTAAAAAGTTATTGCATGATATGTCATTTTCATTGGTCATCGGGTAGCTCGAGCAACTGAAAAAACTTCTTTAAAAATCACTTTTTGTTAAAATAAAAATTTGAAACTGATTCTTTATATATATATTTATATACATATATATGTGGTGGGGGTGGGTGGGGGGGAAGCTTTGAATCATTCCATTTTGATTAACGAGATGAAAGTTATGGGGAGTTTTATTTTGAAGGTAGTTATGGAATCTTTATACTAAGATAAAAATTGAAATCCTATATTTAACTCAATTTTCAATGTTTTTGAAAAAAAATAAAAGCATTGGGTGTAGATTGTTTATTACAACATTACAACCGTTGGGATTGGCATTTTTCAATTCATATTTCAATTCTTAACAATTTAGTGTTTTGAAAATTCTCTACCTTTCTCTACTTACTATTTTTTTCCTATATGTTGTACAATTCCAAATGATTTGAAATTTTTCAAGCATGTAGCCAACTTGCTTTGATGAATGAATCCAAATAGTAACCACCATTTTGAAAAAAAATTCATACATATGTGACCTTCTAAAATCCAGTTGCTTGGATTTTTGAAGGGACAAAAAAAGGATTACAATGCAAAATTATTCAAAATTTAAATCATCATTTAGAACTCTAATTCTAGTGCCGACCTTCATGATTAAATTTGCCTAGCTGATTTTTGAATGACCTTTGAGATTTTTGTATTAATATATACATGGGCCACTTTATGACCATGAAGTGCCTTTGAGGAGTCAAGACTAGGATAAAAATGGTGGAATGAAGCCTGGATTGATTTGGAGTTTAATAAAGAAAAATATGAAAATTGGAAGAATTTATTTTGCAACCATGGAATCTGGATTTGTAGAGAATTCAATGTTTTTTCAATTGAAGGAGTTGAAAAGTGATTTGAAGGAACCAATGGAAACCTTTAGGGTTCAATTCCAAAACCAAGGCTGTAAAAATTGGAATTGTACTTTGGATTAGAAAAAAATATGAAAATTGAAATGCTCTACTTTGCATCCATAGGAACAAGATCTTTGGATTTTTGAAAAATATAGAGTGTAATGTTGGCTATTGGTCAAGATAAACTTCCAAAGTCCAACCTAACGAGTTTACAATTGCCAAAACTTCCATGTCAATTGAAGTCTAAAGACTTTTAACCTTCAAATACTGAGCTTATAAATATTTTTCAAATTTCATTTTGCAAGTACCTATAAATGTGTTTTTTTGTATTTATTTTTTAGATATGTGATTACATGTTCTATTAGATGTAAAAGTTTACATTATTTTGGAATTTTTTGAAATTATCTTGAAATTAGCCAAAGAGTATCAAGATAATTTCAAAAAAGTATCAAGATAATTATTTTAATTTTGAAATTTCACATTATTTTGAAATTAGCCAAAGAGTATCATTGAAAATTGATTTTCAATATAAATGTAATGATTTATAGACTCCAATATTTGTACAAAAAGTTCCATTGCCGAGGTTTTATAGCCTAAAAATAGGGCCTCAAAACCTTCAATTAGATGTCATTGGTAATGTGGAGAGTACCAAAGGTGGGCAACAAAATTAAAATATGAAAAATTAAAAAAATGATTATTTTTTTAATATTTTTAATAAATTATGTTTTGTCTATGAGTGAAAGTAATGAGAGTCTTAGTTTGCAGACAATCTTAGCAAATTTCTAAGAAAATTTTGTATTGTATTTGTTTTTGAACTCAATGTTTACAATTTCGCAAAAGAAGAAGTTTCATATGATTTAATTATCTTTCTAGAACAATCTCACCATAGAGATTATGTATTTCAATTGTATCTTAGAGCTAGAAACAATTTAGTTTTATCTTTTTTCTTGTGCTTATTTTTTTGCACGTAGCAATATTAGATTCAAAGTCTCATAATCTAATAATTTTTTAAAGAATGAAAATCAAGTTTAAAGAAAATCCCAAACCTTCAATTCAATTCTTCAACTGTAAATTTAAAAAAAATTCAAAATCTATTGTACAAAAATCTTTAAGCAAAGAGGATTCAAAGTCTCATAATCTAATATTGCTAGGTGCAAAAAGTTTTCTTTTTTCTTTTTTCACTTTAAACAAATATATCTCACAATCTATATGGTCAAAGTTTATGAAATTTCTTCCACACATTCTTATGACAAAAAAATGGCTTTGAAATTGTAAGGGTTAAACATGCACAACATCTGCATCAATGCTATGACCGCATAATACTAGCATCTAATCTATAAGTGCACAACAGTAATACCAATTCTAAACTTGTACAACAATAATACCACTTCTAAATTTGTACAACAATACGTTGTATCAACAATAAACTAAGGTTGTCTTCTGCAAATGCGTATTTAGTAGGTGTGGATAGGGGTTGTGACTGGCCCTACAATTCCATGGTCTACTCAATGCCCAATGTAAGGGCACTTGCATAATCTGCACTTGCAAGTACATTCTTCCAATAATCCTTACAATATTGGTATGTAGCAGTAATATTCAATCTACACAACACAAGTATTATTGTTTTTCTCATATAACAATAGCATTAATGTACAACTCATATTTTTCTATGTTTTGATTTAAATCATTTGTATTGTAATTGAATGCAACTCTAAGTGATATAATTCATATTAGTTTAACAAAAGCTTGTTGATTTTGTATAAAGTTTCAAAAACACATTTTTATAAAGAAAATCCCTTTGCATTGTCAAACTATGACTTTTTGTTTAATGTTGACATGTTAGGACCAACTTACCTAGGTTTTTAGATTTTTGTATTAAAAATTTGAATGCTATTTTATAAATAAAATACTCAGATTAATTTAATGTTTATTTATTTTTTGCCAAGTGCGGAGATATTTTTAAAGAATGAAGGTTGTATATAGAATATACAGTAGCTATGCTACAAGAGGCTTTTATTAGTCCATCCAAATAGCATTGGTTGACCATTTGACTAAGATTCTATTCAAGCTCTCTCAAATACATGACATGTAGCTCTATATAAATCCTCCTCTCCTATGGTTCGGGTCAACAAATATAGTGAATATAGTAATTTAGAATAAGATTAGATAGCTAAGAATAATTACTCTATTCAAGTAATAACACCCAAATCCAATATTTTATCTTTTTAATATTTTAAAATTAATTTCAAATATTTGCATATAAAAAGAAAAAAATCATCTTTAGGGGATTTTAATGCCCAAGTCATGTGCTTGTAATAACTAATAAGGTAGACCAACCCAATTCCATTCACTGCCCAATTCCATCCTCTATTGTTAGTCCCAATTTTGTCCATAAAAACATCCAAATTTGTTCATTTTTTTGACAAAAACAATGGATTAATGCCTAAACGGGACAATGTGTCAATCTTTTATTGTTGAATACTTAAGTGTCATTAAATACATGGAAAGGTGGTTATGGATTGATTATGAGATGTTTATGACTTCATTCTATAGGCACTTTCGTAATTTAAGGATAGTCTATTTCAAAAATTCATAGAAATTACAATTTTTATCAAAAAATTGTAATTCCACTTGTCTTTGATATGTGATAAAGTGCACATTTCTAAAAGTAGTTAACAATGTGATACTTTCAGTTCCAAGTAATGCATTGTAATGGTGCAATACATTATAAAGTAATGCATCGTAATGATGCAATAAATAATATATTAACGTGTGAACCCATGAAACAACAATAACCACATGATAATTGTTGACAAAAAACGTTGTGATGTAGTTTCAACGCTATTAATCCTTAAGGACCAAGCGTTCAAATTTCAAAAAATAACAAATGAATACAAATACATCCTAAGCACGCAAAGTTATGTTTTTTCATCCATTGATTTTTGGAAGAGTCTTGTGATAATTCCTTAACATTATTAAGTATAGATTTTGAAGACTCTACTTTGCAAATATTCTATAATTTATATAACTTAGATATTTTTAAATATGACTTCAAAAATAACTTTTTCAATTGAAAAAATGACCTTTCAAAAATGACTCAAATACAAAAGTAAAATAAAAATCTTCAAAAACCATTATGATTAGAAATTTAAAACATTCTTGTAAAAATCACAAATATTCAATCTACAATTAATTTCAGAGAGAATTTTCAATTTTAGGCTTCAAATTTAATTGAAAAATATTGTTTTGTGAATTGGTTGACTTAAGTGTAAGGATGTGATTCATAAATCCTTAAGGTTAAGTAAACCAGTTCACAAAACAATATTTTTGAGAGCCATCATGAAACCATTCTTCTAAGTTGAATTTTATTATAAATCTTCACAATTTTGGAAATATGGACTACCGTAGTCCTGAAAGGGGTTAATACTGCAATTATTGTGCAACCATTCAATCCAATATGCCCAAGCATAGGTATGAACCTTACAATGGTATCATTCCTATTTTTACTATTCACATATCAACCCTATACCTTCACATCAGGAAAGTCAAGACATGCCATTAATGTGCCAATATGGTGCATAAAATGCTATCAAGCTAATTTGGTACCAACCTCCATGCAAACTTAGTATCAAACCTAGCATGGAGGTTGGTATCAAATTAGCTTGATAGCGTTTCAATGCACCATATTGGCATGCATTGAACTTTGTGATGCTTGCTTAGCATTGGTTTTAATCCTTTCTTGCATGTCATTAATATCACCCTAAGTATGCATGTACAGTACGGCATAGGTATCGACCCAATACCCGTGTAACAATGACAATCTTCCAATACCTGCACACAGCACTGGTATGAACCCTCCACCCGCCCAACGCCCCAACCCTGTCTCGTCCCATTTCAGCGCACTCCACGAGGAAATTGCGGGGACAGTGGCCGGCGTAGTTACATCAAAGAAATCAAGAAGAAAGGCGGGTTAGAAGGAAAGAGACAGCTCTCCCTGCTGCAGGTATGGGCAGGTCCAGGCAAACTAAGCAGGGTTTTGCGCAATCCTCCACATGAAGATTTCGGATTCATAGGGACTCATCAAACCCATTCTGATGAGACGTTGATCGATCAAGGAGCCATGAGTTCATTCCCAGTCGACGTCAGGGTCATGACGACGTTATACGAAGGTAAGCAACCAGCTGTGAGCATTGACAGCCAGGTGGGAGGGGATTGAAGGGACGCGAGCAGACAGACAGACAGACAGAGAGGGAAATGATGATGAGCGTGCAGCAGGCACTCGAGCGGAGTGCGAGCCGTCAGAAGTTTGGTGCACATGGGAATACGTCCCGCATTGAAGACGATTGAAGCGCAATATCATCAAAAAGGTCTTCACCCGCTGAAGGTTCTCGATTACACGACGAAACGGAGCAATTGCCTTGTAGAGAAAACCACAATTAAATATGCATCTTGGCTTGTGCTAGGGTTTGAAATTAAGTTTCTGCAAGATGAAGTACCTTCACATGATGATGAAGCGGTCAGGCCAGTGAGAAAGACATCTGTGGCCAGCTTCCGAAAAAGGCTTGAAGCGCAAAATCCTGACCTGTCAAGATACAGTTTCAACTTGTCATGTGAAAGACGAAGCAGGAAATGAGAAGGTTCATAAATAAGAAGGCCAAATATCTTTGATGTGACAATTTCTGCTTAGCTGAAGGGTTTGAAGAAGACAGGTCGGGATCACCAGCATGCAGCAGTTGGTGACAAGAGACTGGCACAATGTTCTTTATTCCGCACATGCAAGAAAAATTGCAAGAACGCGTCGTTATATTCTGGTTATATATTCTGGCTTCGTATAATGCTTCTGAGACGTAGAGTGACGGTGGAGCTACTGTAGATGATCGAGTAAGAGGTGCATGCTGACCTAGAGCAATAATGAAATAGAATGAAACGACGTTTGCAGCTCTGGAAGAACCTTGCGTCTGAAGTTTTCGTTGTCGGGGTAGCAGTGCGCGCTACAGGCCTCGCCATACGTCCAATCTTTCATGAGTTGTATGCGAATGCTCTGCAGTCTGCACTTGCACTTGGCTTCACGAACACGCGATTTTGATCGAGTCTCATATTACGGCACCACAAGTGCATAGAATTGCCACATTTGTCAGGAAAACAGTGCGTCTGATACTGTTCAAGGGTCGCAGCACTGAAATCAGGCTTGCATTTCGGTTATTCGGAGCATTTGCAGAGTTGCGTCAGGAGCGGTTGCAGTTCCATAGCGAGAAGATTCTTTCTCTTTCAAGGCGCAGGAATCATTAATTATAGCGTTGCCGAGATAATCAGGGATCCTAAAGTTGAAATCCTACTACTTGCAAGAGACGCTAGTTCTGTCGACACTGTTCTGGGGCTTAGCTACAGGTCATACCAGTACGTGTGCAGGGCTTTAAATAGATCTCCAGGCGCTTCGTGCTCCTTGATCCGAGTTCGAAGCAACTACAGCTTCCTTCGTCTTTTACTATTCGAACAAGCTTGACCCTTGTTTGCTGTTGAAGTGGTCGGGCCGGCGTAGGACAGACCAGCAAGTACGCAAGCCTTTAACTGAAGCAAAGGTAGGGAGCTAGATTGTAAGCAGCTCGAGGTCTAGGAGCATCTCTCCCATACACCAACCAACAACGTATGGTGCACCGAAGGCATATTCAAGCTACGTGACGCAATTATACTTCCGCCAACAGTTCAAAGTTGAACAATTCAACTCTTCCGGAGATTTTTGAATAGATTAAATCAAACAAACCTCCGATCCTTGCTCATTTATGACAGAGCCTCACGCGTGGAATGGTGTCGGTTGTAGGCCCGGCTTCGTTGATAGCCAAAAAGAAATGTAGGAAAAACATAAGACAAACGCGTAAATCCTGGGCTACAACAAATCATACCGTGCAGCTTCTTTCTCGATTCCCTTGTGCACTACATGCATGCCTACAAGACGCAGTTGACCTTGGAGAGGTGCGCACGAGGCTAGCTAGGACGATCAAATTCATACCTCAAGGTTTCATGGCTTCGTCTCCTCAGGAGCTGAAAAACAAGACGTATAGGACTCGATTGAAAGATCGAAAAGGCATTTGATCTCGCTCCCCGCAAGCATTCCGTCATGAGATTTAACGAGCAACAACTATTCTGCATTAATCTGATCCAAAAAGATTTATGTAGCACATACATTGATCGCGAGGCTAGAAGAAATGACGGTGTAGGAAGACTGCTGCGGATATGTACGCTGACATAATTTTGGACATCTTTCCGATGTAAAAGAAAAGCAACGTCAATATTCTCTCAGCAATTGCACAATCACAAGCAGAGCAGAATCCACCAACATGACAGAATTCACTGGCTATGAATAGTGCAGGAAGATAATTTTCATCAAATTAGAGATTAATAAGAGCACAAATATTTATTACTGGAAAGTGCTGCCAGCTGCACTATCATAGCTGAGGTTTACAATAACGTAAGCAAATTTACAGTCAGCACCTCTGGAGGCTCCAAAAGGAAGTTGAAGCTTATTTCAAAGTCTCTCACAATTTACTAAGTAAACACGACTATCAGCCAATTCCGTCTAAGTTCAGCGGCATGAATGAGCTCCAGTACAATCGTGAACACACTCTGTGACTCTGAGCAAGCATCTTGCAGCTCTAAGAGTCCATTTTATTTCATATCTATATGCATGAGTGTCTGTCGAGCAAAATTTATTTGATCTGATGTTACTTCATTTCGGACTGCCAGTCTAGCACACTCCTCGAAATGACTTGCAACAGCAGGACCATTCTATCTGTATATATGTGCAATCTATTTTAGAAAGTTTGGTACTAAAATATAATCTGCCTCCACAGCCTCTGATTGGGAAGATCCAGCCGAAACACACTAGTGAAGAGCGGAAAACGAGAGATGGCGCATAAGAACATACCAGAGTCGGTGGTAACACAGGCAATTGGAAAACCAAATTGGTTAAAAAAATATTGATTCCTCCCGAGACTTGGACGACAGAACAAAGAACGATCAAGGCCAGTCCCACCAGGGAAGACCTCGCTCCTCATCCAGTTGTGTCAATATGTAATTACAAGAATCGTCTTGAAAGGAGTCGTCCTCCAGCTTCACAGAGATCCGTTGGCAAGCTTGTGGTGAAAGCATTTGGTCGTCGAGGTGGATGATGCTTGAGTCCACCATCTCTGCAGAGATTTGTGGATAAGTATTTATGTCTTCCAGCGGGAGGAGTGCAGCGCCACTATCCATGGTTGTGCGAGGACTGTCTGCATCGAGTATTTCGCTTGAAATGCTATTGGCGCTCGTCTCCTTCGATCCCGCCTCTTTGAGCGGGGTCGGACAGTCTTTGCTGGCATTAGGCTCATGAATCCTTGCAGAAACCTCTGGAGTCGATGCTTTTGGTGTCTTCGTTTTCTCCGGCGACGAAACGACAGGCTCCGGTTGTACCGTTTGCAGCTTTTCCGTCAGACAGTCCATCTGTTAAGAAACGAACAATTGAAGTCGATCTTATATCAGCCCCTGATCGATCTTTAAAAATTGCATCGAACAATTAATTAGTGCTCCTAAGCATCTAATGATTGCGCCAGAACAGCTTCAAGAATGCCACCATTTCCAAAGAAAACTTATTTATTGACAAGGATACAGAGATCAATTTTAAGCTGCCTCACCTCGCCTTGCAGTTCTTTCTTTTCCTGAAGCACAGCATCAAATTCGCTTTTAAGCCGGTTGAAATCAGTGGTGAGGACCTCGTAATCGCGTTCCAGCTGCTTAGTTTTCCAGCGAGCACGACGATTCTGGAACCACACTGCCACCTGCCGAGGCTGAAGTCCGAGTTCCTTGGCAAGCTGCATTTTCCTCTCAGGCTCAAGTTTATTTTCTATCTCGAAGTTCCGCTCAAGTGACCTGACCTGATCAAAGGTAAGTCTTCGCTTCTTCTCGACGTGTTGCGTGCAGTCATCTCCAAGATCCTCTTCCCCTGGATCTTCACCCGACGCTTCAAACATGGGATAGTAGGAGCGCTTCTGACCGCAACTCACCGCAGTATCTTCTAAGCCTCCACCCGCGCGTGGAACTGCACACCAGCAAAGATATAAGGTCACTCACACAAGTAATTGCTACATGCGTTTGGTAAGATCATCAAGCAGACAAGCACGGGAAAGACGGTGATAATCGTTCAGTTCATCAAGATTATTGGTTGAGATCATCCGAATCACGACACGACAACAAGACAACCTCGATCTTTCGTTTCTCAGATTTCTCGGAATCCACCTCTCGAGGCTTCTCGGAGAACGACACGCCTGGGAAAGTTAAGGAGCATGTGTATGACCAACAAACCTTGAAGCGCCACAGGAGAACACGAGGCGAGCATGGCAACCAAGGACATGTCGGTGGAGCTCTCGTTCCGCAGAAGCATGACATTAGAACCTCCGTAGCCCCTGCCACCGACGTTATTCGCCATCTCTAGCCAAGCAGTGTCACCTGTGGGACACCCGCTTTGGAAGCTCAAAGGCTCCGGCTGCCTAAGAGTACTCAAATACGTCCGAGTATCCCAACATTGCCGTGACAGGTCCCCGCATTGAGCTTGTGTTTCCAGCGAAACGGTTGTGACTATGGCACTGCACCTCAGATCTCCCCGAAGACCCTCACCTTCCTAGCCAGCTCTGTCCACACATCACCAGTCTGGCTAACTCTTGTACCACGGGAAACACCTTCCACCACAACCTTCCACCTCTCGGCAACGTACTCGATCCCTCTCTCTCTCTCGCCCCTACCTTGTGTTCTCCTACATAGAGAAACAGCCGGGGATCGGGGTAAGCAATTCAGAGTTTTCGCACTCCGGCAGCAAGAATCGAACATAGATCGCATAAGCAAACTCCGGTGCTCCAGCGTGCCTGCCAGACAAGTGAGTATCCAGCTCTATATAACAAGCTTCTTTACTGCAGCAGCAGCAGCAGCAGCAACGGCAGCGGCAGCAGAAAGCCAAACGCAACCTCTGCCTCCCGCACGGTGGGGCCACGCTTTCGTCCTTAATCTCAGAATTCTATTTACTCCCTCCTCCATTGCTAAATATCCTATTACAGCCTTCTCCCTACTGAAGTCAAATATTATCTGTCGTTGATATGTTGGAAGCGTTGTTTGCCGCTGATTAGGTGATTCGAGGTCGTACGACAGAAACTTTTTCCCAACGCGTTTAATTAAGACGGCCAAGGCGAGAGGCATACCTGTGTCAGTGTGCATGTGCTGGTTCCTCCAGCAGCATCGGTAATCTTGAGTGAGCTTCCCCACCGACACGCCCGTCTCTCCAGCCAATTTGCAGTGCACTTTGACCAAACCCTGGTTTGCTTGCAGGTCTAGCTCCCCCTTCGCCATCCTAGCCAACCGGCTTGTCGTGTGTTTGACCTTTGGAACGCCTGCCACAGAGCGGGGAGAGTGGTCGTTCCATGCTGTTCAGGAATAAAACAATGAAACAAAACCTTTGGTACACAAGACCGTAGAAATGTTGGCTTAGGGCCATTTACAAGTTCAGCGGGCAATCCGGGAGCTAAGAAATCTCATATTCATTATTTAATTCTTAAATGACATTCACGTGCACAGAGGGGAATCAAAAATCTCCTTGAAGCAAGGTATGGGTCTTGTTGCTTGTCCAAAGTTTGTGTGGTCGGAGCATGCCAAAGTGAATAGTGCTTTGACTTTGCAGCCTAAATGTGGTACTTTCAAGTTAGATTCACTATTGAAGTGGGTCCTATAGGTTGAAACATTCCAAAAAAATACAAAAAACACTTCTATCAATGATTCTTTCAAAAGTAAGCCTGAGGGGTCTAGCTAGTCGTTTAAGAATTAACATTACTGATCCTAAAACATTACTTACTCAACCCTTTAAGAATAATTCATGTTCCCACTTCAAGAAACTTCATTAGTTATCTACATTTAAACACACATTTCAAAAGTTTGATATGTTTTCTACATGCTATTGTACAGGCAGTTACTTTTGAGGTGACAATGAAGTGATAGTGTAAAACTATTTACAAGCCTAATAGTAGGGTAGTCAGGGAATGATTTTTATACATGTGGCATATAGCCATTGGACAAAAATCATTTCCAATTCCCTACATTCAAACACATAGTCTCTGAATTTACCTCCTTCCTCCTCAATTCCTTTCCTCTTATAACAAACCCTAAATTACATTAAAATTTTCAATTCCATTAAAAACACAACAACAATTTAATGAGAGACTATAATTTATTCTTCATAGCCCCGCAATCACCGCTTCAGACACCCTACTATACTATTTCAATTATAGCACAATAAACTTGTAGCCAACACTTCCATCTTCAAAGTGCAAGTGTTGTTTTATAAATGCAAGTTATCAATCATTCTTCTTTGTGTTTTCAAATGCAAGTGTCTTCTTTGAGGTATGTTTGTTTGTCAAGTATCAAATTATGTCCATAGAGAGTTCCTCAAAGAGTTTGGTTGACGTTATGTTTTAAAATTGCAACAACTTTCAATTGTGCACCTAAGCAAGCATGCATTCCACTTATTGAGAATTCTACATAGTGGAAAACAATGTTTGATGGAATCTACGTGAATTCAGATACTTAGACTTTGATCCTGGAACTTTTACATGTATAGCCCTTAGTCTGCCATGCTGCTATTAATTTAACATTTACAGATAGGAAGATTAATTGAAGTAACTCCACTATTAACTTTTCAATTGGTTGTCAATAATTAACTTATCTCCGAGAATTTCTTTCAAACATTGGTAGTATAAGTGATAAGTTGATGTAATTATACAAGTCACAGAGTCTAGATATCCAAACAAAAAGCATCATGTCAAGGTAATTGTCGAGTGATTTTGCGTCTATATCAAGGTAATTGCAATTTGCCAAGTTTCAAGCTCTTTAAAAAGAATATCAAAATCAGCTTCAGAAATCATGTACAAATTATAATTTCACATTGCCGCACATTGCCGCACTTGATCTAAATAGTGTCACGGTTGTTGACTATCTTCTCCAACAACGTCCTCACAACATGGGCAGATTTCAGTACAATTATTGTAATCCTAACTTGCAATTTTGAAAGGCAGGCAGATGATTTGAGTAGATGGAGCACTTGTTCAAATTGCAAGGCACTAGGGATTATTGTTTTCTTTTCAAGTTGCACGGTTGTTGAATTTTTAAAAGGGATGTTTGTTTGTTTTTGAATTGTGCAGTTGTTGATTTTTCAAAAGGGAAGGTATTGTTTTCTTTTTGAATTGCATGGCTATTGATTTTTCAAAGAGGGGGGAATTCAAAGTGGGGTTCCTTGTCTCTTCTTAGAAGATAGTAATATGTACCTAAATTTTATCTTCATTTTTCATAATTAAAAATATTAAAATGATTTTTTAATAATTTTTTATAGTAGCTTCTTTGTAAAAATCACAATAAGTACAAAAATACTTTAAATGGTGTTCAAATTTTTAATAAAAATGGACATAATGGTGATAAACATCATGGTATAATTGGTGTACCCCTTTAGTTCATACCAAGAAAATTTTGATAGAAAAGTTTTAAAATGGTATACTTCAACCTTCCATCTTCCAAGTGTTATCAAAAATCACCTTGGTTATAAGATCAAATTTATCCTCTAACCTTGTTCAGAAGACTACTATGGCATGTTTTATCTCTAATGCCTCCTTTGGGAGGTAGACTCTTTGACATAAACTCTGACTAATAAAGGTTTGTCTGTATATATTTAGATTTGTATTTTTATGTGATTAGGCATTCTATTGAATTGGGATATATTTGCAAGGGGTAGTCATTAGAAGAAAAAAAAATGGGATCTCAAGAGGGCCGCTAGCTCTAAATCAACATTACAAGTTTAAAAATAATATTTTTATATTCTTTTATTTATTTGCACTAATGGTCTAGATCTTGCAACCTTCTTGAGGCTTTATTTTTTGTAATGTACATGAAGCTAATATTTGTATGTGTGCTAGTTTGGGTTTGATTCTTTATGAGCTTAGAGCTATTAAACTATAGGTGCTTTCTTAATATTTAGTTATAATTGTAGTTTTCTAGTTTACTTTATTTATTTATTTAGATTTAGATTTATTGATTGTTATTATATATATATATATATATATATATTTTTTTTTTTTTTTTTTTTGTGTATTCAATGGTAATTTGCTTATAAGTATTTTATGTATTTTTATTTTATTTTTAGATAAATATATTTGGTATGATTTTATAGGGGACAATGGGTAAGGATTGGTGAAGTTCTATTTTGTGTTTGGTGAAGATAATGTGTCTAAGGTAATATTATGGATTTCTTCATAGAATGTTATTTATAGAGTTGATTTTAGTTTTAGGTTTGGATTTTTGTGTCAATTATAATTTCTTGTATCTTGAATGTATAGCTCTTTTTATGCTAGTAATGGTTATAAAGAGTGGAGCTACATTCCATCATTGTTGTCTAATGTTATTGAGTAGTAGTACATGGTATTTTATTTTTTTGCATGTATTGATATTTTTCAAGAATTTGTCATGGTAGTATGTGAATTCAATAGATTGTGTGATTAGATAAGGTTGTGGTTGGATTGAAAATGAACTCTTATGAGGGTCATTTACTATCAATTACATATATATGGTTTTTGTTTGTTATATAGTCACATTTGTATATTGGGTGTATTCAATGGTAGGTTAGTAGCTAGAGGATATTCTATTTTCTTGTAATTGTCTACTATTTTCTACACTAATGCCACTAAAGTATCTCAAGTTTTTGTTGCTCATGATCATTTTTATGTGCCCAAATATTTTAAAAATCAAAACCAAACAACATGTATTAATGACACTCATGATCATTTTGTATGTGCCCCAAACCAAACACACTGTTGTTTGGTTTTGAATTTTTTAATATTTGATTATGGCATGCTAGTAGGAAATGTGACAAAATCTTGTGTGTTGCAAATTGTGCAATTGATATTAGTACGTTCATTGGTCAAAATTGGTGTTTGGAAGCATTGTTCATATATTTTCCAAATCTAAATTTGAATAGTTGGATTATTTGTTGTTTGTAATATTAAGATTATCCCAAAAATTATTGGATGCATAAAAATCTCATTCTTTTTTTGTTTATCCATTTGTTTGTATATTTCTATTTTAATATGACAATAGGGTTTTGTTGAATGTACTATTCTTCTTCTAGGTATTTTTAAGGTTGCATACAAAATCTTTCCAAGGTTTATTTGGATTTTTTAGTTTAGCCCTATGTAGCCAGTATAGACTTGTGTGTACATTTTGGTATCTTCTAAAAGGGGGTAGATATTGCTTTGGCTAATTTGTCTTTTTTCTCATTGCCAATTATATTTACATATGCTTTGACATTTTGTAGGGGGACTGGATTTATTTCTTTAATATATTAGAAAAAAAATTCATATCAATTTTTAGGGGTGGTTATTTTGTAATGTGGAATGTTTTAGTTGTATATTAATAAGATATAGTAAATTAAGGCTATATTTGAAGATGTATGTATTGTCTATATTGTTTTGGATTATTTGTAGTGTTTTTTAGAATGGCTATTAGTTATGTTCTTAGTCTATTTTAGAGTTCAAGGAGTCTTTGTGATGTGTTAATGTTTATTTTTTTATTGTATATAGTGTACCTTGTTGTTTTTGCTATTATTGTTCTATCTTCTATATTTTAGATGTATTTTATGACTTTTTTGTGTAGTAGTAGTATTGTGTACTTTAATGTTGTATTTATTACATTAAATGCGTATATTGGTGAACTTGTATGATTTGGTAGTGTGATTTTATTCCATATTTTTTAGGGTTTTACAATTGTTGGTACTAGAGTTGGAGTTTCTTCAAGTTGGTTTAGGCATATATATTTTGAATATTAGAGTGAGTGTAAATTTTTTGTTTGAGTTCTTCTTGTAAAGTGATTTGGATTTTATTATATTGATTGTTGTGTGTATATATATAATATTTATATTTATAGAGGTTCTATTATATATTTGTGTTTTATAGTTAGAGGTGTTTCATATTTGATTATATTTGATGAAAGTTACAGCATAATATATGTGTTTAAATATATATTTACTTGCGGATCTTTATTGGTGTACCATTGTTTATCTCTTGCGATGATTGTTATAGTTATTGAGTTATCCCTTTTGGTGGCTAATGTAGCCCAATGGATTGTTTATTTTAAATCTTTGTAGGTAGATGCATGGATTATGCCTATTTTGGTACATTTGGAGATGAAATGTATAGGCCTTTGAAATTTGAAGATACAATCTCAAGGATGTGGTGAATTGTATGTTTTTATTTGTATTAGGCATATTATTGGTGATGAGGAATATGGATGTTCTGTATGAAAATTTTCAAATATATATTGAAAATAGGTTTGTATCTATACCATGTAAGATATATTTGGTACTGCTTCCAATTCAAAGTTGTGTAATGGTGGATATATTATTTGTTGTTTTTGAAAAAAGATTTGGATTGGTTCCATAGCCATTGTATTCAGATATTAGGTCTTGGGTGTATATATTGGCCAAAATTGTTGTGTGGATCTTTGATTTCTAATGTTGTATAAATTGAATATATTAGTTGTTTTGATATCTTTATTAGAATTATATTCTTTAGTGGGTATGTGGACAAGTGGAGATAGAATAGATTTGGAGGGGGAGGAGTTACATACTTTGTTTTGGAGTCTTGTAATTGTGCAAGAATTAAAAGATGGTGTTTGCAAAGTGTTTTTTTTGCCTTTGTGTATAATATTATTTTGATATTTAATGTAATAACGTGTGGTTTATTGTTTATCGTAGGTGAAGAGGTATTTTTCTAGTGTCCATTTTATATATTTGGTAGTATCCATTTATGTATATAAGTACTGAATTGTGATTTGTTACTCTTACAAAGGGCAATAATCAAAATGAATTAAGTTCAATAGGGCACTTCTTTCAACTACACAATTTTATTTTAGGAATTTTATACATATCTCCTATCAAAGTAGTCATGAATTTGAGTCCAATTCATGACCCCTTTTTGAATATAAATTTGTGTGGGCATCTCTAGTGAACGTGGAAGTTAAAAAAATGTATTTAAGAAAAGTTAACTAATGCAATTGTAGATGTGAACACTTATTCCATTACTCAATTAATAATGAATGTTCAAGTATAAATCAAAAAATAATATTTCAATTTGAACTTTGAAAGAATGTAGGAAAAGACTCTTTCACTCTAATTAGGGCACTTTTTTCAAACATGCATTCATGGTAGAGATAGTTATAATAGTAGGATTTTTAAGCTAGGATTTCAACTTTTCTAACTTTCAATCATAAATTTTTTTGACAATTTGACCAATCAAACGATTCAATGTTTTTACCAACAACAAATCTTTTAAATGCAACTTTGGAATTTGATATAAATTCACAATTTTATATGACATGGGATAGCACTATATCCAAATAATATTTTTGATCCATATATCTTTCTAATAACTTTAATATAATAATTAAAAGATTTTTTTTACTCCAATTATTTAGAATCATTGATATAAATTTTTACAAGAATATAACAATATACCATAAATTGCATCATTAAATTCTTGTACTAACTAGCCATACTTGCCATATTCTATTTTTTTGTATAAAAAATTTGCAATCCATTGGCTACTAAGTACTAGAGAACAAGTTGTGTGGGGGTACTTTCTCCACAATAACAAGCCCTTGAGTGAGCCTTGTAGGACAAGCTTATGGGTGAGCTCATGTATAGAATGGCACGTTTTCTAGCATTACAGCAATTCCACAACATTTTCATGGTAGAATTGTCCCCCCTCCTCCATTGCTCATTTTGCATTTTAATTTTCCTTTGAAAATGCCTAAATTAGCGGAGATTGCTCTTGACATACTACTTACCAACACACCTAACTTCAAACAAAGCTCTTATCCTATTGAAATGATGATAAAATATGCAATTTGTTGATTAGGTTTAAGGTGGATACTCCCCCCCCCCCCCCCCCCTCCAATTGCCTCTTTTTGCTATTGTGCCTAGTTATTATTATTAGACTAGTTAAATTTTTATGTTTTTTTGTTGGCAAGTGAAAAGAGGTTCCAATGCACCAATAAACTTGACATTTGAATACCATTTGCAAAAGTTATAAAGGATCAAAGTGTTTATTTGATGGATGTTCTAAAATTGTTTCTTCAATATATATACATATTGATTTTGGAAATGTATTTATAGTAATGATAGCAATTTTAGGCAAGGTGCAATTTTGAATGTACCCACTTTACTCAAATAAATGAAAAGTATGAGCAGCTTAAGCCATTTTCCCTTGTGGAACCTAGCTAATTGCCTAGTTTGGAAGTCCCCTTTCAATTACAAAATTGTTTGAAGATTCCTACCCTAGAATGTGATTACCAATGTTCACATATCATTAGCCTCAAAGAAATGCACAATACACACTGGAAAATTGGGTATCCATGAAGTGCTAAGGTAACTACAACTAAATGCGTCCAAATAAGCAATTTAGCCCTATTCCTATTAACAAATAGCCTCATTTTTTTTGTTGGATGTCATAATGAGTCAAAAAAATATTTTAGATTCATTTCCTAATTATGCATTCATTGGACATTGTATGAATAAGCTATGAATTTTCAAAGTGTTGAAAATAGATATATCCAAAATAGAAGTCATATATTTTAAGCAAGACTCTCCAAGGGGCGGTTTAAGAAAAGGCTTGCAATTAGGTGCAATGACCTCATTCTATAATCAACCTTGGTCACTTTGGGGGCAAAAGACTCCACAAAATGTTTTTTAGTAAATTAATCTTCTTTAAAATAAGAAAAAGCCAAGTTTCATCTAAGTTGTTTTATATATTTTGAACCTTTGAGCAACTAATTATTATATTTGTGCACTTTGAATCAAATCTAATAGGTCCATATATTCTCAAACTTTGCATATATTTCAATTATGTTAGAATTGAAAGAAAAAAGCTTCATGCCATTTTAAACAATATACATATTAATGGTTTAAAATTTAGAATATTGATGTAGATCCTATTTTCAAGAAGAAGAAGTATTAATAATCTTTTTACCTTTTTTAAAAGCAAAATATCAATAAACCTCCAATCAATCCACCTAGTTGTATTGGAGATCATTCTTTTGTCATTGATGTACTTTATTGTTGGTAATAGTGAGTATAGTCATGACAGTAAAAAGATGTAATTTATCCTCAATAATTTTTAGACAAGCTATGTATAGAAATTATTGTTCTATATATTTTAAATGTTTATTTTGTGTTTAATTAATTATTTAGTATTATGATGATTGTTCATTGTCTATAAAACTTTACTCCCATCAACAATGTTATACAATAAGAATTTCAAGTCTTCTACTCTATTCTTCAATTATATTATCTCTCTTTAAATGTCTCCTCCTACATTTTTAATCTGATTTCATAATCAATCACAAACTCTATCTTTGAATTTACAATTTAAATCAGTTGACAAAGTTTGTTCAATTTATTATTTCAATAGAAGCATGTAGATTATCTTCAAGTACCTTGTTCAAATTGTCTTCTTAACAAATTGCCCAAGTTTGGTGCAAGTTTCATTTATAGTAGACAAATATGCACTAATATAATTACACCTAAAACCATTCACTTATGAATGGTAACCTCTAATCTTTGGATAGTAAAAAGACAAAAGAAATGTAGAATTGAGGGATATTTTCTATAATTATTGTGCTCATTTATAGAAACTCAAAGGTAAGATTTTTGAAGGGACATTTTTGGTAGAATTCTTTTTAATTTAGCCACTTTCTTGGAGAATGTTTTCATACTATAAAAATCTTTTTGAGGTGCTCATGATTCTCACAAATGTTGGATTCATCAAAGTTACATGTTTAACTAGCATACTACAACTTTCACCTTTGAAAATTTATAATTAGTTTATTGTACTTTATAAAATTGTGTAACCACTCACATTATGCTTCATTTAGATATTTCAATGCACAAAATAAAAATTATATATATATGTGATTTCCTATCATGGTTATTAGCATGTGAGCTTAAGATCTTGAGCCCATGAGTCTAGGATCCTAGGTTCCTATATTATAGGCACCTTTCATTGTTATAGGATATCTATATTATATGTGTCTACATTGTATGCGTCTATATTGTAGATACCTATATTATTAGCACTTTTCATGGTTATAGGATGTTTCTATTATAAGTGCCTAATTATATTATAGGTGTTTATGTTATAGGTACCAATATTATAAGCACCTTCCATGGTTACAAAATACTTATATTATGAGTACATATGTTATAAGCACCTTCGATAGTAGTAGAGTACCTACTTACACCTAAGTTCAAGGCTTGTAAGCTCGCATTTCTAGGCTCACATGTTAGCATTGCTGGATTTCCTATGCTTGTCGTGCCTCACAGATTATTTGGATAAAACTCCTTTTATATTTAATCATTGCCATCCAGTTTACTTTTTCACGCATTACAATTCAACTCTTGTGCTACTAGTATGAATTGTATTTGATGTTCTCATGTACTTGCTAATTAATAGATTCATTTTTAAATATCTTTTAATATAATGTCTAAATACAAGATTTTAAGTTTATTTTTATAAAAAAATTAGAATAAATACAAGTATTTCTTTATTATTATTTTTAATATTGAATCATTATTATTTTTCAAATCCTTAAAATCCTTCATAAATATGTTTCTTATGATTGAATTTTGAAATACTAACATTTACTTCATAAAATATTATAGACCACAAAAAAAGTTTGTGCCCGAGCATCTAAAAAATGTAGCCTATCTAGACTTGGTATTGTTAGAATTCACCTTTCAAATATATTTTGGATGAAATATATATGCATTGTACTTGAATGTGTCTAATAAAAAGTAGACTCATGCATTTTGAGTATAAGGTAGAACTACGTGAATTTGTTCATTGTCCAATTTATATTACAAAAGGGAGTCTTTTGAAGAGTTACCAATGCAACCAATTAGTCATGGTAAATATTATCAACTTCACTTGTAGTGCAACATGGTTATAAAGTAATAGAGCCTTTAGTGAATGATTTGAGACTTTTTGATGATGATATACAAATACATTTATATGACACAAGTTTATAATTTTCAAGACTTGATTTAAAAAATTCACAAAAAATAGAGAAATTATCAATTTTCTATTTGGTAAATTATTTTTATTTATAATTATCTAAGAAAATGGTTATGATTTTGACCACACACTCGATGTGCAAAGTAGATTATTCTTTTAGATCCCAATCATTTTTTTAGGGAATGAAAATATTTTGATAATCATTTTAAAATATGTGTTTTCTTTGTAAGAAATTGCCAAATATGACATTCTAATTGAGCATAATCAAATAAAATAGTATCAAGCTTTTGTGTTAAAAAAATGACCAGATCTACTATATAAATTGCAAGATAATGCATAGTAGAGTCACTATATATAAGAGCAAGTTCAATATTGTATACAAAACTTTTGATGTGTAAATCCCACCACCAATCACTACAAAAATAGATGGATGAGAGTAAACTTTTGGACATAGAAACTACTCTTTATAACAAGCTAATGAGCACATGAAGATGAACACAATTCTTGCAAAAATACAAACATTATAAGCAAAATAACACTCAATTTCCGCATACAAAATCTTCACAATCTATGATAAATATATTCAATGCTACTAAAGTACTTTTTAATCTAAGAGCACTTCCACCGTTACACAACCAAATTGGCACACCCCAAAATAGCTTGAACAAGCTCATTTTTTCAATATGTGGGATGAATTAGGCTAGTCCCCAACTTATGCTTGGCTTTATAGCCCAACAAAAGCTAGATTGAATCAAAACAAATGCTGAAATTAGATTGTTGTTAGATTCAAGGGAAGTACTATTCATTGTCTTAAATTTTGGAGCCACTATTTACCACAAATTTGGACTCCTAAACAATGAACATAATATTGACAAGGAAATGAACGATAGAATGGCGTTTATAGCTTGATTTTTTATGGGCCCCAAGGTGAGTTTGTAAATTAGCTTATAAACACTAAGGGACAAAATCAAGTCCGGGCATGCCTTGCTTCGAGCCGGACAATTTTTTTGTGAAACAATGAAGATGCTTTAATATTGCAACAAGTCTCAATTCTATGGATTACAAATGTCCAAAATTTCATTATCAAACCACATGAAAAATTTCTACTACAACTAAGGTAAGTACACCTAAAATTGCACAAATAAGCTCTATGGCATAACCAATATGCTTTAGAAAATGAACAACAATTTTTGGTGAAGGACTATGAATCAAAATGCAAGTGGTTTCATAATTTTTGAAAGCGTTGTGAATTGGTTAGAAATTTCAAAGATGCAAGGTGTAGGAGGCTAAAAGTTTAATGTAGGTGATGCAAAAATCCATCTAATGCACATTAAGAAATGACACTAGTCGTATCAAAATATGTCATAGAGAATAACTTAAAACAAAAGAAATTATATCCCAAATCGATTACATGTAAGGTCATCACCACCATAGTATTATAAATAAAGCTAATATAGAAGCACCAATAGTCGATCATTTAAACAATTTTGGAGCAGATGGTGAGGAGTATGAGGTGACAGAAATTTTTGCCATGTAAAGAGATGGAAAATATGGGGATTCCAAATTATTCAGAGTTTTGTTCCAAAAAATGAAGTTACTATGAATTTTGGAAGCCAAAAGGTACTCTTGACTTATAGATAGTGTCTAGAGTCTTCCAATTTTGATAATTTAAAAACTACTTGCTATTTTTTTACTAACTACTTTCGGACATGTGTCATAACCTTATTAGTTCCAACCTTGATAAGGACAAAAAAAAACATTCCAAATTTGGGTTCTAGCTTAAAGTTGAATATAATGCAACCTACAAGTTGGGTATTGGGTGTGGTTGACAATTGATGCTTCTACTTTAACCCCTAAAGGAGCATGACTATTTTTTCACCAAAAACACTCCAAACTACCATTTCTAGTACAAGTACCAAATTTTGGAAAAAAATTCTTGGACACATCACTACAAGAGAAAGGGGTGTTTTAAGTATAGTCCTAGTAGTATAGTCTTTTAAGTAATGACCTTTAAATAAGGTTTTTAGTAAAATTTTACTAAAAAGACTGTCATTTTAGTAAAATTTTACTAAAAAACTTACGTAAAGGTCACTACTTAAAAGACTATACTACTAGGACTATACTTAAAATACCCCTTTCTCTTATAGTGCATGTAACCATAGGATCTTGTAGTCTTGTAGTATGCTAGTTTGAAAAGATGTGGTAAAAAATTCAGAATTTTTTGCCATGTGGACTACAAGATATTAGCATTTGAAGTGACAAAAATTCTTTTTTTGGCCTTGCAAAAAAAATAGGCAACTGCACTTCACAAGGTCACATTTGTATGTAAAAATGTCCAAAATGGTGGTGCTTCTTTAAATTTATTTTTCAAGGCAAGTTGGCTACATGCTTGAAAATTTTTACATCATTTGAAATTGTACAATATATAGAAAAAAATAGTAAGTAGAAAAAAGTAGAAAATGATTCAAAATACAAAATGTTAACAAGTTAGTTTTGGAGTTGAAAAATGCCAATTCCAATGGTTGCAATGTTGTAATGAGCAGTCTACATCCTATGATTTCATTTTTTTTTTAAATAATAGAAATTGAATAAAATAAAAGACTTCAAAATTTATTTTGAAGTTGAGAATCCATAACTGCTTGCAAACTAATACTCCTCATAACTTTTGATGCATTCATCAAAATGGAATGATTCAAAGCTTTTCATACATATATAATTGTAAAAAAACAATTTGAAATTTTTGTTTATGAAAAAAGTGTTTTTTCTGATTTGCCCAGACCGCTCATTTACATAAAAAATAAAAAATAATTTGAGACCATAACTTTTGATTCATATTTCCAAATGTTTTGAATTCTAGTGCATATGAAAGATATTCCTCGTCTATACATTCTATTAAATTTTTGGCTTAAAATATGAAAATCTCCAATCACAACCTCCAATTAAAATATGAAAATCTCCTACCCAAAATTGTTGTGTTGCCAAACTCAACAATTTGGTTATTTAGAGATTAGTCACTATCCAAAATGACTTCCAACTCCACCTTACACTTGTCCTTCTAAGATAGGAGGTCAATAAAGCACTCTTTTTCTAAAAGCGTCTACCTCTTCAAATGTACACTATTTGTACATGTTGCTTTTCCATTGTACTAGTACTGTACAAAATGGTGTACAATTCAAGAAGTGGACGCTTTTAGTGACCAATGCATTTCAACTTCTAAAATTCATAAGTAATTCTACAAGACTCTAAAAAATATGAAACGACTTGGGTTAGATACCAATTCCATTTGTCTTTCAAGTAAAATTTACTAAAAATGTTTCAAATAGTTTAACCTCTCCAAATTAAGTTTTGGCTCTTAATCCCTAAAGGTCCTTTGTCCCTTTGAGGGACAAAATGAATTTTGGGCAAGTTCCAATGACTTCAATTTTTAATGAAATCTTTTGAAACTTTCCCACAATATAGAAAAACATATTAGCTTGGTGAGAATATATATTTTTATTTCAATTGGTGTATGGGAGCAAAAGTTATATTACAAAAAGCCCAAATTTTCAGTTGGCAGACAGAAAAAGAAGTCTACAGAAACATGAAATTATTTTTTTAATTATTTTTCTAGTACATTGCATTTTTTTTCTACATTTGAAGCTTTGATTCATTACATTTGGATTGGTGATGTGAAAGTTATGAACAATCTTGTTTTACGGGCAATCTAAGCATCTTCTTGAAAAATTAACTTACAGTATTCATTTAAAAAGATTTTAAAAAAATATTAGACAAAATTCATTTTGTTTGCTAGAACAATCTCGTCGTTGGGATTATTGTGTTTCAATCCAATTTTAGAGCTATTAACAATTTAGTTTCTCTTTCAATCTCGAACCTACTTCTATTTAACATTCTTTTAAAGAATGAAACCAAATGTTGTTGTGTTTTTTTGTTTTTGTTTTTATTTTTTGTTTTTAATTCTTAGACTTTCAACTCAATTCTTCAACACAATTTTTTTTTAATTCAAATTCCATAGTGCAAAAGAATTCCACAAATGTCAATCAAAGTCATCTGAAATTGTAGGCTAAGGTAGAAGGCTCAAGAATATTTTGGGCATTAAGAACCGCCCACCTGTAAAATGTACACAATTTGTACATGCTGTTTTTTCATAGCCTTCACTGATGTACAAACAATGTACATTTCAGGGGTGGACGATTTTGGAGCCCTATGCCAGTTCAACTTCAAAATTTCATAACTAATTTCTAAAAGCTCCAAAAAATATGAAAAGACTTAGGTTAAATGCCAAATCCACTTTATTTTCAAGGGAAATTTACTGAAAAATATTTCAAGAAGTTTCACCTCCCCATAATTCAATTCCAGCCCTTAGGTGGGCGATTTATGGACCTATTACTTTAGTATTCAAAAAACTTTCTTTTTCAAACTTTGAATTCTAATATCTCTCAATTTGTATGGTCAAACTTCATGAAATTTTAGGTGTTCCCACCTAACACTCTTGTATTCCTTGATCTCTTCTTCTCGGTACACAATGCGATGCCAAATGGATGGCTTCAGGGCAGTCCGCCTTTCCACCCTTTTTTTTTATCCCGCAACGGACACCACGAAGAACTGAAGATTACAACACCACAAGGTCCAGGTCACTTTTGCACCCCTCTCCCTTATATGACTTTAAAGTGCATTGGTACTGTTAGTACAATGACACACACACGGCATACATAAAACCTTGCATCATGCCATTGGATTCCTAGTGTCAAAAAACTTCGTTCCGTTCTGTATTTGGGCTCTTTCCCATTGATCCAATACCTTTAAACCAAACCCCATTTTATTAGCATGATGGTGGGGCCAACATGTAGCAATTAAACAATACATAGTGGTTAGTGCCTCCGAGAATCAAAGTGGTTCAGATGGACGACTTAAGCCCATTGTCAAACCGGACCAACCAAAGAATCGTTTAAGCTTACGTAATGGGACGCGCAATCCACATGGCCCAGCTTCAGACAAGAGGAATCTAATTCTCCTTGCGTTAATTACTTGAAAGTATTCCAGGGCTCCCAGCTTTTCCCATGCAATTTTATGGCCTTTTTCAGAGCTGGGGACAGAAAAAAAAATTGCCATTTTTTGAAACGCTTTCAGTAGCTAAAATTGCACATGGACCGGACTTTATTATTTACCCAATTCCAGGCTGTATGTAAGGAATTGCGTTGGCATTGTGTGAAAGCCATGGCAATGGGAAAGGTGGGGAAAGCATGGGAGGGTGCTCCATTCAAAAAACAAAGCTTCCAAACAATCTTCACGCATGCACACAAAAAGTGTTTGTAGTTTTCCAAGCTACCACACTCAATGTCAGTCTACCACTTTCTGACACCCTACAATAACACATTCATAACTTTCTGTCAGGCTGCCTTTTCCCTCTCGAGAGGCCTCGTCCACGAAAAAAAACATCCATAAAAAACAAAAACATACACATTGAGAAATCAAAGTAAGTGATATCTTAAGAATCCTTTGGTATTTGTCATTTAACCTTTTGCCATAAAAAAACAATTTGATGATTCAATGAAGGATTTGCTTGAATGACACTTTTTCCCGCACTTTTCTTTTCTTTTTTGAAACATATGGACAATTTCCATTGATAGAGGAAACAATACAAGAAACCAAGGGAACTAGTCCCCGGCAACATTTTTTGAAATTCACACAGCAAAACCAACAACCAAGTAAGACACCAAACCTCCCAACAGAAGAGGGGAGGACCAAATAGGCAGAGAACAAAGGATTAATGATCAATTGAAGCTCTCCATCTTGGGTTGAACAAGCCTCCACTGCATCGATAGCCTAGACCATTCTACTTGAATGACATTTGTAGGAATGAAGGTTGAAGATGTCGTTTTTATATTGAAATCAATTGTCCACCATAAATCTTCAAAGAATATGGGATAATTAGAGCTTGACTGGTCATTGTCAAAATGTCAAAATTATGTTTGACGTAGAATGTCAAACCTCATTTGGTTATAGTAGAATAAAAAGTTTCAAAACATTTTGAATAAAAAAAAGTTGGTAAATCAATCTAAATTTCATCTCCAAAAATCCGTTTGGGATTTTAAGCCTCAAATAAAGAATTATAGACAAAATTTTGAGAGGATGTTTGAAAATGTTAAAGAAAATGTCCCTTCCAACCCCTCTCAAAAATTTGTCCATAACTTTTGATTAGAGGTTCAAAATCTCAAACAGATTCTTGGAAATTAAAATTTGACTTAGAATTTCCACTTTTTGCAGTTCAATTTTATTTTTCTCAGAGTTATTTTGCTATTTCTAAATGAGGTCTGAAATTCTCCTTTAAATACACTTCCTCATTTTGATTTAACTATGAGAGGTTGAAGAGCTCCTACTAATTTTAATTTACATATCCCACACAGGTTGTTTCACCTCCTACTTCCCCATATGTATATAAACAGCTTGATTTCACAATTCTAAACACAAATAATGAATGGCTTGGGAAGCAAAGTGGGAAAATTATGGTGTGTATTTATTTTTCTTTAGGAACATAATATATTTTGAAGATTTATTAAATAGTTAAAATTTTTTTTTTTGCTATTGACCTAGTTCTGTATAATTGAAACCCACTAACTTTACACAACGCAATCACTGCAATTCTGACAATTCTTAACATCTATCCTTATATTTATTGATTGATGTTAAATATTCCACACTATATCATCCACATAATGAAATGGTGTGGAATATTCTACACCATTCTGTCTAAGGGAGGGAAATCTTTCTCTCTGCTACTTAATGTTATGTTGATAGAAAGTCAACAACGAGCCATAGTTTTTATCATGTAGATTTACAATTTGGATATCTTGTGCTAAATGTGCTTATTGTTGCATGTATTGTTATTGGAAAAAAAATTACGGTAGAACCCCCATAGTCAACCACTTAAGTAACTCTATGCATGTTCAAGAGCAATGTAAAACAATGTAAATTTTTTGTCATGTAGGAAGATAGAAATCATAGGGATTGCAATTTTTTGGGTTATTTTATGCCTTGAATTGAAATTACTATAAATTTTAGAAGTCAAAAGTGGTCTTAACTCAAACCCAATAGAGTCTTCCAATTCCAATCATTCAAGAACTGCTTTCTTGCTTACTACTTCCTAATTTCTTGCTCACTACTTTGGAACATGCATCATGACCTTATTAGTTCCAACCTTGAAAAAGGAGAAAAAACATTCCAAGCTTTGGTTGGAAATAGTTGCACCCTACAAGTTGGTTTTGGATCCCTGGTTAGGAATGGATGGTTGTACTATAGTGGAATAAACTCATAGTAAACCATATTGGAGCAAGTGGAATTGTAGTAATCCGATAAGAACTAGAATTGATATGAATTTTCAAATGCATTGGATGCAAAAATAGAATATTTTTAAGTAGGTGGGGTCATGACCATCTTTAAAAAGTATTGAAGATCATTGACTCACCCCTAATCCCCCATTGGATGAGTGTTTTAAAAGCACGAGATTAACATTCTAAAAGTTGCACCTCTTTTATTGACTTTAAAATTGTAACCTATTTTCACTAGCATTTTCTTTTAACTAACCAAACTCCACTCATGAATAAGCATTTAATGAACCACATCTTTGTCAGCATTAAACCATCCATAAATAGGTATGAACCTTTGATATCATTCTCTGACAACATCATCTAATTACTTGCCCAAAGGAAAATGAATTACACACTTTGTAGAAATGGATGACATCTCTTGTGCAAAAGGGGAGGGTCTGGTAGATGTCGGAACTGGGTGACTAACACAAATAGATTGATCTACCTTAACGTGGTGAAAAGATTACTTAGTCCTCTAATTTATCCAATTTCTATAAGTGATCATCAGTTTATCAAAGTTGCACTATTTTCCTTTGAAGATAGAGTAGATTCAATTAGAGTGAGAATTTGAATAGTGTAAAGCCCCCTCACATTGATTGGATGAATTATAATTGAATGTATTCTAATTAGTGTGAAAAATAAGATGAAGTTCACATGTAAGTTAGATGAAAGTAGATGTAATTTGATGAAAGTGAATAAAATTAGTCTATGAGATAATATTAAAATAATGTAGACAACATATTGTGAAGTTCCCCCAAGCAATGACAAATTGTCGTTTAGGGGTTATTTACTCTACTTAGGTTAACAAATGAACATATGTAAGTTTTAGATTTTTGTTTAGGGGTTATTTACTCTACTTAGGTTAACAAATGAACATATGTAAGTTTTAGATTTTTGTTTAGGTATACAATATTCCCTTTGTCCCAAAATGATCTATTGGTTGCTTAAAAATTATCATTTTTTGTTCTTGAAGATTCAATAAATGAATAACAACTTTTTTGAAATACTTAAAGACCGGTTGTAATAACATTATTTTTAGCTTGAATCCAAACATTTTATCCAACCGGAAGATCATTTTGGGATAGGAGTACCATTTAACCCCTAAAGTTCTATGACTATGTTTTCACAAAAAATACTCCAAAACTGCCCTTTTTAGTACAAGTACCAAAATTTTGAAAAAAAACTTTTTTGACACATGTAACCATAGGATCTTATAGTAAACTAGTTTTAGAAGATGTCGAAAAAATTTAAGAATTTTCCACCATGCAAATTGGAAGATATTAGCATTTGAATTGGCAAAAATATTTTTTTTGGCCCTACGAAAAACAGGGCAGCTGCACTTCACAAGGTCACATTGGTATGAAAAAGTGTCCAAAATGGTGGTGCATCTTTGAATTCTTTTTCCTAAACAAGTTCTCTACATGCTTAAAAATTTTCAAACCATTTGATATTGTACAACATATACAAAAAAAATAGTAAGTAGCAAGAAGTAGAGAATGATCCAAAATACTAAATTGTTAAGAATTTAATTATGGAATTGAAAAACATAAATCCCAATGGTTGTAATGTTGTAATAAACAACCTACATCCTATGGGAAAAAAAATCAAAAAATATTTAAAATTGAGTTAAATAAACAACTTCAAAGTTTATTTTAGAGTAGAGAATCTATAATTGCCCGCAAACTAAAAATCCTCATAACTTTTGATTCATTGGTCGATATGGAATGATTCAAAGCTTTCCACGTATATATAACTCTAGAAAACCAATTTCAAATTTTTATTTTTGAAAAAAGTGATTTATTCTGATCTGCCCGGACTGCCCAGTTACGAAAAAAAGTAACATATTTGGCCATAACTTTTGACTCCTATTTCCAAATGTCATGAATTTTAGTGCATATGAAAGGTACTCCTCGTGCCCACCTTCTATTAAAATTTCAGCCAAAAATATAAAAATCTCCAATCACAAGTACCTGCCCAAATTTTTTATACTGCCAAAAACCGCATGCTGGTCCATTAGGGGTTAAGGTACACCAACCCAATTCCGTCCTTTGTCCAATTTTGTCCCCTACTTTTGTCCCCTAAATTGTTCAGAAAAACATACAAATTTGTCCACAAAAAATATCCAAATTTGTTCAAGATTTTGATAAAATCAGGGCATTACTGTAAACAAGACTAACATACCAATCTTTTATTGGTGGATACTTAAGTGCTAATAGATACATGGAAAAGGTGGTTATGGGTTGTCAATAGGACATTCATGACTCCACTCTACGACTGTTTTTTGTAATTTCAAAGGCAAACCACTTCAGAAATTCACGAAAAACTTACAATTTTAATCAAAAAATTAAAATTCCACTTGGTTTTGATCCATAAAACAAGCACGCATGCCTCTCGAAAAAAATATATGTCCCTCTTGGAATTGGCCTTAAGAGAGTTCAGATTCCAAATCAGGGTCGTAATAGGCTTGTCTACATTAGCGGTAGTGGCCATGACAAGATGATCATATAAGGTAGGAGGCTTGAACTCCGACTGGGTATTTCAACCGCCCACCTTTAAAATGTACACGATTTGTACATGCTGTTTTTTTCATAGCCTTCACTGATGTACAAATTGTGTACATGTAGGAGGGGGGGGGGGGGGGGGGGGCGGTTTTGGAACCCTATGCCAGTTCAACTTCAAACTTTCATAACTAATTCTAGAAAGCTCCAAAAAACATATGAAACGACTTGGGTTAGATGCCAATTCCACTTCTCTTCCAAGGAAAGTTTTCCGAAGAGTTAATTTCAAGAAGTTTCATCTCCCCAAAATTCTTTTTCAGCCCTTAGGTGGTCGATTGATGGACCTACTACCTTACAATGTTGGCTCCCAGTGATGAGTTTGCTACCATTGATTTCATGAAAAATACAATGACCAGAACGATTTTGTAAGAGGGTCCGTCCCGGGGGCTCCATCTGTGAGAGGGTCCATCCCGGGGCTCCATCTGTAAGAGGGTCCGTCCCGGGGCTCCATCTGTAAGAGGGTCCGTCCTGGGGGCTCCGTCAGTCCGTCCGCCCATCCGCCCGTCCTCCTCCCTGCACCCATTTGTACAGAAGGCTGCAAAGTGCAGCTTAAGATGATGGCCAACATGTTGTGGAAGTGGCCCCTGCCCCAGAACAGCGCCTGAGGCCAGACGGACTGTACGTTCAGTGGTTGCTGAACTTCGGTTGCTTTCATGGGGCAGCTGGAACAGACGAACAGACTGACCAGCAAGTTGCTGCACCCAAGAATCTATCAATCTAATCCTAATAAGAAAAAAAAATGCAAAAATAAGGGGGAGCCAGTGGACACGCATGCACCTGCCTGCTCAGGAGGTACGATAGTGTAACGTACCAACTGGAGAAGGAGTAACTGCAGGACAGGTCATAAAAAAAAGAATGAATATTTAATTAATGTTTTATGCCCATGGGAGATTTTGTATGAATGGTCATAAGCCATAAAGGAGATGGCCCATTTCCAATCAACATTCTCGCACTTTAGGCTGCTGCTTAATTTCCGATCAGATGTGGTGTAGGTGACAGCTCACGTAGAGTAGGACTAAGGTAACAGGTCCATAAATTGCCCACCTAAGAGCTGAAACTGAATTTTGGGAAGGTGAAACTTCTTTAAATATTTTTCAGTAAATTTTCCTTGAAAGAGAAGTGGATTTGGCATCTAATCTAAGCCGTTTCATATTTTTTGGAGCTTTTTGAAATTAGTTATGAAAATTTTAAGTTGAACTAGCATAGGGCTCCAAAATTGTCCACCCCTGAAATGTACATTGTTTGTACATCAGTGAAGGCTATGAAAAAACAACATGTACATATCATGTACGTTTTACAAGTGGGCGGTTCTTAATGCCCAAACTATTCTCGAGCCTTCTACCTTAGTAAGAGCAGTAGAGATGTCCGGGAGGTGTACATTGAAAGCATACCATGATCACTCAACCCTTAAAGTCCCATTGGTCCTACATGGGTCAAAATGTAACTTTGGGTAGGCTCCTATGGTCTCAATGTTCATCATAATTTACTAAAATTTTGTGTAAAGCTAAAAAAACACATAAGCTTTGGGAGAATATAATTTTTATTTCAATTAGTGCCCGGAAGCAAAAGTTATTGCACAAAAAGCCAGAAATGGAGGTCTAGGACTAGTAAGCTCGTGTAGAGTAGGACTAGTAAGAAATATCTGGGAGGTGTACATTGAAAGCATACCATGATCACTTAAGGGAAGTTAGAGCCACCCATTCCTGATCAGTGACCCATTCCCAACCTATGGTGCAGTTGTTTCCAATCACATTTTCTGAAGCTTAGAATGTTTTTTTTAAACTATTCAAGGTTGGAACTAATAGGTTTATGACACATGTCCCAAAATAGTGAGAAAGAAAGTAGGAAATAATGAGTAAATAATTAGTTCTTGAAGGATTGGGATTGGAAGAGTGTAGACATTGGCTATGGTCCAGCGCAGTTTTTGCCTCCCAAAATTCATAGTAATTTTAGTTCAAGTGATAAGATTTTCAATTTTTTGTGCAATCCCCGTCATTTCTATCGATGCACCTCTGAAAATATTTGTTTTACTTTGCATTATTCCAGATCATATCTGTAGTTGCTTATTTGATTGGTTATGGGTGGTTCTACTTTACATCGGGTTTGTAACCAGACTATGGTTGGAGACTAGTTTGTCTATATAGTAAAAATGGGACAAACAAAATCTTTCTATTTTAAATTCATAATAATCTTGTTTTTCAGAATGAAAGTATGGAAAAATGTGGAATCTTCTTCATCTATATTCCTATAGATAAGAAAAAAATTCCTCAACCTTCCCCATGTTGCATGTCGGCCAAATTGCTTAAATGGTTGGAAATAGGTGATCCTCTTGATATACTAGAGTGTAATTTAAATAAAGATAGTATGATCCCTTTTCCTTAGAATCATACTTCCTCTGCTTCGTCCCACTAAAAAAACTCTAGATTGAAAATGGTGCATGTACCACTAAGGGAAGCAAGTCTATTACCATGCAAACCAACAATTTGAATCATGTGGGGCCAACTCCAAGAAGGGATCATATTTTTCCAGAGGTGAGCGCTTGTTTTACAAATCAAATCCAAGTGAGAATTAGAATATTGTGATTAAAATTGTGATTTCTATGAATTTATGAAGTGGTCTCTATCTCCAACACACACACACACAATCTCTATTACCATCCTTTTGCAAGTGTATAATTTTCTTTCCTTTGTTTTAATTAAATAATATAGTCACTGCAGTGAATTTTTTTAAAACTATCCGGATTTAGATGATGTGTTGGATGGTATTGGTGGTCTACCATAAAATCGCTCCGTTTATTGATATTGGCTGGTGATCATTCAACAAACAATGTCAAATTTTTGGAATTGATTGGGTGGAATTTGATTTGAATTCCACATTGCTTGCTCAATGATCAAAATCAATAAATAGAGTGGTTTAACCCCTAAAGTTCCTAAGTCCTTGCAAGGGACCCTTGGGATTTTGGATAGTCTTGTGTGATTTTTGGATAGGCTTGAATGATTTTTGAAACTTCTTTTGAAGGTAGTAAATAAGATTAGCTTTTGGGGAATATAAATCTTTTTCAATTGGTGCCCATGAGCAAAAGTTATGCCACCCTTTGTCCCAAAAGTAGCTTGAAGGACAACCCTCAGAAAAGAAAAAAAAAGTAAATTTATTTTCAACAAAAATTGATTTCTCAAATAATATGTTTTTGTCTACACCTAAAGCTTTTATTCATTCTATTTGGACTAATAGTGAAAAAGTTATGGACAATTTTGTTTTTTAGGCAATTTAAGCATCATCTTGAAAAATAAACTTATATAACTCATTTTTGAAAGAAATTTTTACAATTTTTCAAAGAAAATTGTTACACATGGTTAAGTTTTTTTGCTAGAACAATCCCACCACTGGAATAATTGTTTTAAAAATCCGTCTTAAAGCTATTAACGGTTTAGTTTTTCCCTGAACTTTAAACCTACTTCTACTACAATTTTTGAATGAGCGAAAATTAAGTATTTTTTTTTGTTGAGTTTTTTTTCCTAGATTCTCAGCTCAATTCTTCATCACAAAAAATTAAAAAATCAAAAATAGTAGTGCACAAATAAGCAATTGAGCATGGTTCTCATTAAAATGTTTAAATTTTTTTTGTGGACTCTTGTTGTTGGTCAAAATGGGATTTTAGATTCTCTTAGAATGCATTTTTTGGACACCATATGAATAAACTACAATTTTTCAAAGTATTCAAAATGTGTGTTTTTAAAACCACCATTGACTCTCTTGAATAGTGGGAGTACATTTTAGGCAAGAAACTGTAGTGCTTGGTTATAGAAAGCGGTCAAAATAAGGTACAGTTACCTCAACCCCTACGGGACCCAAGTGTTTTTTAGCCAAAAAACACTCAAAACCGTCATTTCCATGACAAAGAGTAAAATACTTTGAAAACTAATTTTTTGCACATCTAACCATAGGATCTTACACCTAGCTAGTATGAAAATGTGCAGAAAAAATTCAGAATTTTTGACCGCATAGATTGCAAGATATTTGCATTTAAAGTGAAAAAAACAAGTTTTTCAGCACATTGCGAGACTAGATTTATTGACTTTGAACATTTTTAACTTAAATTTTTTGCACTACAGAGTTTTGAGCTTTAAATCTTTATATTAGAGAATTGAGTTGAGAATCTAGGGGAAAAAAAGAAATTAAAAAAATAATAATTTTCATTCTTCAAAAATTTGTTAATTATAAGTAGGTACAAGATAGAAGGAAAATCTAAAATATTAATATCTTTTAGATGGAATAAAAATGCACTAATTCCAATAGTGAGATTGTTCTAGCAAGCAAACTAAACCATGTGGAACTTATTTTTTTGAAAAATTGCAAAAATTGCATTTAGAAATGAATCCTATAAGTTATTTTTTTTAAGAAGATGCTCTAATTGCCCCCAAAACAAGATTGTCTATAATTTTTCCATAACAAATCCAAATGAAATGAATCAAAGCTTACCAGATAGACAAAAATATAATCTATAAGAGAGAAAAATTCAAAATTTAAATTTTTGCAATTTTTTTTTGTTGCTTGCTCTCCCTTGTTTTGAGCTTATTTGGGCATAACTTTTGTTCTCAGGCACCAATTGAAAAAAACAACTATATTCCTACAAAGCTAATCAATTTTTCTATCTTCAAAATGAGTTTAAAAAAATCAGGACAAAAATTCAGGCCATAGGTACCTGCCCAAATCTCATTTGTCCCCCAAAAAGACAATGGTCCATTAGGGGTTAAAAAAAATTCTCTTTGCAATGAAAATGACAATTTTGAGTAATTTTTTATGGTTAAAAAGGCCTTGGGACTTTAGGAGGTAATGGTACACGCACTGTAACAAATTTGAAGGATTTTAGTTGGATGGAGGGAGTAATAGATAATTATAATTCTTTTGAAACATCTATACATTAATTCTTTACATTAATATATTTCAAATTTTTTTCTTGAAGCTTCTCCAATGATTACAAATTGGATGAAGTGTACTTTTCAATCATTCATCAACCATTCTATGGATGGTTTAGCATTTAGATATTAAACAATACTATATATTATTTTTATGTATGAGAAAGGACTATTGAGAGATTTTAGTCTTTTACTATATTGAAACAACAAATCATTTTTATTGTACAAGGTGATAGTTCAAGCTCCACTACAACTATAATAATTCTCTATAGCTATAGTGGCTTTCAAAATATTTTGTAGACTTTCAAAATTTGTTGTAGCTAATTTTGGAATTAAAGACTTCCAAACAAAATTCGGATATGTTGTGGTACAAGTAATACACTTGCATGAAATAAAATTTCAAAATAGTTTTTTACTGAAAAAACTTTCAATACAAGTAAAATTTTTTAAAGATTTTTTAGTATATGGAATGAGAATTTTTTAGAATTTTTTTAGAATTTTTTTTAGAATTAATTTTTTTATTGAGTGAAATATTACTTACTGGAATATGACTCCAAAGTTTTACGTTTTTTATAATCACTCCAAAATTCTCTTAAAATTGCAATTTTTTTGAAAAGGTTATAAAATATTTAAATATTATTTTTGTAATTTTTTTGTAATTTTTTGGAATGAATTATAAGAAACGTAAAAAATTTGAGTCATATTTTAGTCAATAATATTTCACTCAATAAACTTTTTTAATTTGTGGGTTTTCTACCCAAAAAATCTTAAATGAATTGTTGTTCCACTTACTAAAAAATCTTCAAAAAATCTACTTGTATTAAAAGTTTATTTTCACTAATAAGTCTAATTAAATTATTTAAAAAATGTGTTTAAATTTTATTTTTTTAAATCATTTTATATAAATGTGTTACTTGTACTTCAGCATTGATGTCCAAAATTTGTTGGAAAATCTAATTTCTAAATTAATCATGGCAAGTTTTGAAGTGTCAATATGAATACTTATAAGAGCCAATGTACGCGATTAGAATGTATGAAAATGTATTTATCTTCATTATGTAAAATTAAAATCTTGCTAGTTGGTTGAAAAGTCCCTAAACCTCAACCTTTTAGTTCACTTGTTAAGTGGTTATCACAAGAAAAATCAGATAAGATAGTGCGCTCTAAAAGCGCCCATGCTCTAAAAATGATCATAGCACAGAGGTACATTTTTCTTTCTTCAATGTACCAACATTGTACGTTTCACGAGATGGTCGCTTTTAGTGACCACTGCGTTTCAACTTTAAAAACTTGTAACTAATTCTATGAGGGTAGAAATGAATCAAATTCTATATATGTAATTTTTTTAAATTTACATGTGTACTTAATTTGTATATGACTCAGTGTATAATCATTACTTGTAAACATTTTATTATGAATTTGTATTAGTATTGTGCCATGATAACTTGGGTGCCAAATTTGATTGACTAAACTTTTAAAATAGAAAAAAATTCTTTAGTCATTGATGAGGACAAATTTTTCTAGATTATTCAAGAATGTCATGGTTTTCAACTTCAAACAAGTGATTTAGGATACCATGATAACTTAGCTTTAAGACTTGGTTTTTGGCTTTTCAATTTATAAAATAATAACTAGGCCAAGTGAAACCAACAAATCTTTTGTAATATTTCAACCATGTGTGTATTTAAGCAAGTTTATAAACAACAATTTCTTCATGCCTTACTATAGGCTATAGGTCTTAGCTTGCAACATCTTTCTATCCTAACCTATAAATTGAAAATTTATAAAAATGACCTCTAAGATGCATACTTGTCATATTAAATTATAACATCCTAAATCAAAAAATTAAATTTTAAACAAAGATCAACTTTGATATTATATGTAATTTCTTTTAAGCTTATGAAATTTGAAGAAAAAGAAGATTTTTGTTCTTCAAAATGGTCCCCAAAACATACCAACATGAGATTAAAAATAATGATTGAATTTGAAAAGTATATAAAAAGGACTAATCTAATAATGTCATTGATAAATTTCTATTTCCATGTGTTTATACCCCTAAAGTTTTAAGGCTTCTTTTTCATCAAAAAACACTCAAAACTGCCATTTCTATAGCACAAAGTAGAAAAAAAAGAAAAAAAGAAAATTCTTGCATATCTAAGCATAGGATCTTGTATTAAACTAGTATAAGAATGTGTGGAAGAAATTTTATAAACTTTGACCTCATAGATTGTAAGATATTTGCACATAAAGATAAGGAAACAAGTTTCTTTGCACCTTGCTCAACTACATTTTTTGGCTTTGAACCTTCATACTTACAATTTTTTCTCTATTAATTTTGAAATTGTCATAATTTCATATGATAAAGAATTGAGTTGAAAGTCTAGGAAAAACATGCTTAGTTTCACTCGTTAAAAAATTGTTAAGTTGAAGTAGATTCAAGATTGAAGGAAAATCTAAATTGTTAATAGTTCTAAGATGGAATTGAAATACACTAATCTCTACGGCAAGATTGTTCTAGCAAGAAATTTTAACTTTGTGAATTTTTTAATATTGTGAAAATTGAGGTCAGAAATGAATCCTACAAGTTATTTTTTCAAAAAATGCTTTGATTGTCTCCAAAATAAGATTGTCCATAACTTTCACATAACAAACTCCAATGGAATGAATCAAAGCTTCCCATGTACATAAAAATGTAATCTCTACCAAAAAATTAATTAATTATTTTTAATTGTCTACTAGATTAAAAAAATGGCTTTTTATGTCATACCTTTTGCTCCCAAACTTTGATTGAAATACAAAATGTATTCTTGGAAAGCTAATGTGTTTTTCTATCTTAACAAATAGTTCAAAAAATAAAGACAAACATTTAGACCATAGCAACATGTCCAAAATCAATTTTGTCCTTGAAGGGACAATGAGACTTTAGGGATTAAAATGTTATTCCAGAAAGTGCTTTTTAGTTTTACTTAATATATTATTTAATATTAGATATATCCTTAGAAGTTCAACTCTTTTTGATGTTGTGATTTTTTTTCTATAAATAGATGAATTTAATAATTGTTTGCATACATCTCACCATTATAGACTACCGTACCTCATCATTAAGGTTAGCAAAAGTTATTTCTAAAAACAAATGTTAAGATTATTTGAATATTATTATTATTGTTATTATTATAATATAATATTTTTAAAGCATTTGTTGAATTACATTTCCCAACAATTATTTGGTAGGAAATGCTGACCTTGACCACCTAGCACAATAATCAAACTTTTGCAAATCCTAAAATTTAATCAATTTGTGCATTGGATGTAGAAAATAATAGACATAGAGTTCGGAAGTCAATTGCAAGTTCATCCAACTTTTAAACTTGAATGTGAAACAAAGTAAAATATATCCCCTCGTGTTACTTGCAACCTTGTAAATCTCAATATTGCATTGTGCACCAAAGATATGCATATCCATTACCGACCCCCAAACCCAATTTTGTCCCTATGTACATGTATTCAACATTTTAGCTTTCAAAATGTTGGACCAATGTAGATAGGGACACAATTAGATAGGACACAAATGGATATACATACCTTATATTACCCAAAGTATGTTGCATAAAGGATCTAGACGTCCTCACAACTCATTAACCAGTTATCTTTCATTTACATTTGCCTTGGTGCCATTCTAATTTTTGAGACATATATGAGAATTTTGTGATTCTTTCGTTGGATAATCAGAAGGTGTCCGGTTCTCCCTATTCTAGGAATCAAATCTTGGAATCATCTGCCACATCACAAACTTGCAATTGAAAAATACGAGAGCATCTACATGATGGAACGTAGCATTTGAGTCCATTTGAGTCCGAAGAAATTTTGGCAAATTTTGTGAAATTCTCACCAAAAGTACAACTATTCACGATCTACAGTTCACCTCAACCCAAAGAGTCTGGGTCCATAATGTTTGGTGTGTGTTGTCCCCATGCTCTCGTTGTTCCATGCATACACGTAGGTTTGGAAAAATTTGAAGCACAATGATTGCCAAGTTTTTGCCACCGGAAGATATTAGTACAGCATATAAGGTGGGTACCCCCCAAAACCTGCCATTTTTTGCTGCTGTGCCTAGTTACTATTTTTAGGCCAATCAAATTTTCTTTCATGTTTTCTTGTTGGCAAGTGAAAGGAGGTTCCAATGCACCAAAGAACACGATATTGGGATATTGTATGAAAGTTTTTTCTTGGTTGATGTTCTGAAATCATTTCTTCCACATAGGTACATATTGATTTTGGAGATGTACACAGAATTACTAGTGATGGTTTTAGGCAGGGTGCGGTTTTTGGAGTGCCCACCTTAACCACTAAAGGGACCATAAGGCCACCACATGGCTTCTATAAGTATATTTGTAATTTTTTTGATATGTAAACCTCACTAACATTCCATAAGCAACAAAGAAATCCTAGAAGATTTTCTTTGTTGAATCCATCTGTGCAATCTGATCGAGAAATGATTGAGTGTGCAATTTTTGGTGATTTTTTTGAGAATGGAAAAGGCATTGCGGGCTATTACTTCACATTCTCATGTCTTTTTTTTCTACACTCAAAATGGTTTAAAAAAATAAAATCTCAATATTATGATGATATGCACGCGTGGGAAAAAAATCATCATTTTTGGAGTACTTATGAGCATTCCTATTTCAACATTTTGATTTCACTGTACATACAAAGTACTCCCTAACAAAACATCTTTCATCAATCTTGACAACAGTGGCATTTTCTCAAAAATAGTGCAATTTTGTTGATCTTTTTTTTTTAATTAAAAAGCTAAAAATAAGTCTTGTTTCATTTCAACGGTGGCGATTATCAAAATTATTCTATGTGGCTGAGGACTTATGCTTGTTACAAAAGCTAGTCAAGAAACAAGGACTATCATTAGATGTTTTTTTGAGGGTCTTTTAGGACCATTTCGGGCTTGTTCCCCCGGCAATAAAAGAACGGCCACTGTCCAAAATAAAAATTGAAAAAAAATAAAAAATAAAAAAATCTTAAAATGAAAAAACAAGATGAAAAAATAAATTACTTTATTATTTTGAAAAAATATATAATTTATATGACATGGCATTCCCTCTGCCACATCACGCAGCTGCTGTGGTGCAGTTCCAGAGTCTGAGAACCCTAGGGAACTCACAACCCTCCACAGGGGCTGAAAAAACATGTAATGGCTCAAACACCCGCGGTCCTTTTAGGGTTAATATAAACCATGCTCATGTGCTACACTACTGCCATCCCGGCATTGTGGGGATTAACAACTACAAGGTTGAGAGTAAGAATTGATGTTTGTTGGGTGGATAATAATGAGAAGCTCCATTTGAGTTTTTTCCTCAAGTTGCTCGACGAGTACAAGTACAGCGAGAGTATGATGCCACAACCAGAGGTCCAGTAGTCCTACGACTTCAATTATGTCACCATCATGTTCTCGATGCATCCGTGGGGCTCTTTGCTTTGCTGGAGAAAAGGCAAAATGGTTACTTTTCTCCAAGTCACATCAATGCAGCCGCTACCATCACTTTTACCAGTCTGACAATGATCATTACAACACTCTGTATATATTTTGTTTTTACCTGATTTAATAAATATGCCTATGATGGAAGTTTTGGGCCAAATGCATTATCTTAGTTGTATTTTGGAAAAATACTTAATCATTTAACCCCTTAAGTTCCTTGATTATGTTTTCACCAAAAATGCTCCAAAATTTCCATTTCTAGTACAAGTACAATTTTTTTGAAAAAAAGATTTTTTTTTTTTTGGACACATGTAACCATAGGATCTTGTAGTATGCTGACTTGAGAACATGTGGTAAAAATTTCAGAAATTTTCACAGCGTGGATTGCAAAATATAAGCATTCAAATTCATTGAAATCATTTTTTGGGGCCCTGCAAAAAACAGGGCAGCTGCACTTCACAAGCTCACTTTTCTATGAAAAATGTCCAAAATGGTGGTGCTTCTTTGGATTCTTTATCCGAGAGAAGTTGGCTACATGCTTAAAAAAATTTACATCATTTGGAAATATACAACATATAGGAAAAAATAGTAAGTAGAAAGAAGTAGAGAATGATTCAAAATACAAAATTGTTAAGAATTTCATTATGGAATTGACAAATGCCAATCCCAATGATTGCAATGTGTTAATAAACAATCTACATCCTATGATTTTATTTTATTCACAAAAATATTGAAAATTGAATAAGATAAAGGACTTCAAAGTTTATTGGTCAAAATAGAATGATTCAAAGCTTTCCACATATATAGAACTCTAGAAAATCAATTTCAAATTTTTGCCTTTGCAAAAAGTGATTTTTTAAAATCTGCCCGAAACTACCCACTCAAGGAAAAAAATAACATATCAGGCCATACATTTTTACTTATATTACCAAATGCCATGAAGTTTAGTGCATACAAGAGATAATCTCGTCCCACCTTCTATTCAAATTTCAGCCAAAAACATGTAAATTTTCAGTCATAGGTACTTGCCCAAAATTTCTATACTACCAAAAAATGCATGCTGGTCCTTTAGGGGTTAATGTAATGGTATAACCATTATCAATGATCCCAATTTCAACATTTTGGGGTTGAGAGAATTTGTAATAGTTTTGAGACTATAATCATCATAAATATGGTAAAAAGTAAATGGTGTGGGTACAAGTCATACGATTCCATATTGAAAACTTGACAACAAGGATAATGGAAATGAGAAACAAAGAATGTCTCAAAAAGTTTGGAAAAACAAACTTGACAAGGCAAATGAAAATATTAGATATTAAGTGAATACTAGTTGCATTACTTTATAATGTAAATTGTCTAATTTCAAATTTAGTAAAATAAAGAATAAAAATAGAACTTCAAGATGTATTTTATAGCCTATTATTTAGGAACATATTCGTATTTTAGATTAGATACAATATAATTCAATGAAGCATATGGGGTTACTAATAGGTATTTTCAAGTATCAAGACATGGCTATATGCCAAGTAGAGGTTGCAGTACTTCCAAAGTGTGACTAGCTTAGCTTGAAACATAGTATATTTTTGTTGTTTAATCCCCAAAGGACCAAATAACATTTTCTAGAATATAGAACTTATGGGTAACTCACCAAGAACAAGTCTTCTATTTTTTTTCTTTGAAATTTTCACACAACATGTGGTCGAGGAGTAGCTTTCAGGTGCAACAATTTTGTAACTTTTGACTAGATGGTTAAAAATTTATTTTATGATATGTAGTTTTTTTTCAATTTGGGTAACTAAAAAAAATGAATTTTTCATAAATAAAAATTTGAAATTGTTTTTTTAGATTTATATATATATATATAAATAAATAAGTAAAAAGCTTTGAATCATTCTATTTTGATTCATGAAATGAAAGTTATGAGGAGTTATAGTTTGTGAGTAGTTATAGAATCTTCACTCTAAAATATTCTTTTTTGCTTTTAACAAATGGAACAAAGCATTTCATTTTAAGAAAAAAGGAGATAAAAAAACAACACTTCAGCTAGAGAGCTACCAGCTAGACAATGAAGAGATAAGAGCAGGGTAAAATCAACTTTGAAGTCCTTTATTTAACCTCTAAAGGTTAGAGACTATGTTTTCACCAAAAAAGCTCCAAAATTGTCATTTTTAGTACAAGTATCAAATTTTTGAAAAAAAAAATTTGGACACATGTAATTGTAGGATTTTGTAATAATACACTAAGGTAGGCACCTCCAAAATGGCACCTGACCTTAAAGCGCCATCTACAAGTTGTGTACATTTCCAATATCAGTTATGTACCTATTTGGATGAAGCGCTTTCAAAAACAAACTTTGACCCTTAATAACTTTTGCATACGATGTCCAAATGCCATGTTTTTTAGTGTGTTGGAACCTCCTTTCACTTGCCAACAAGAATATATGAAAATTTGACCAGTCTAATAGTAGTAACTAGGCTCAGTAGCAATAAGTGGCGGTTTTGGGTGTACCCACCTTAGTTTGAGAAGATGTGGAAAATTTCAGAAATTTTCACAATGTGGATTGCAAGATATTAGTGTTTAGATTAACAAAAATCTATTTTTTGTCCCTGCAAAAAATCGGGCAGCTGCACTTCACAAGGTCACATTTGTATGAAAAAATGTCCAAAATGGTGGTTACTCTTTGGATTCATTCTTCAAGGCAAGTTGGCTACATGCTTGAAAAATTTCAGATCATTTGGAATTGTACAACATATAAGGTAGGAGGCTCTAGCTCATTTTCTAGACAAAGAAAAATAGATTTTGATTGTAACACAAGTTGATTCGTATTTTTTGAAGCATTTTTGAATTACTTATGAATTTTCAAACGTGATGAGTCATAGGTCCCTATTTATGACCCTAGGTCTTCCATAAACCGTTCACATGCAATTTCTAGAGAGAAATGGGAAAAAAAAAGAGTATGATTGGCTCTTGCAATAAATAATATTTTTTTTTACCGATCCATTCAATGGCTACAAAAGTCCATTTAACCCCTAAAAGACCATTGTCCCTTCGGGGGACAAATGGGATTTCGGGCAGGTACCTATGGTCTGCATTTTTGTCGTGATTTTTTGAAACTTCTTTTGAAGATAGAAAAACTGATAAGCTTTGTGGAAATATAATTTTTTTCACAATCGGTGCCCGGGAACAACAGTTATGACCAAATAAGCTCAAAACAGGGGACGGGGGGCAGTCTGGGCAGCAAAAAAAAAATTGCAAAAGTTTGAATTTTTTTTTCTTAATATTTTTTTTCTTATAGAATATATTTTTGTCTATCTGGAAAGCTTTGATTCATTTAATTCGGATTTGTTATGAGAAAGTCATGGACATTCTTGTTTTTTGGGCAATTAGAACATCTTTTTGAAAAAAATAACTTGTAGGATTCATTTCTGAATGGAATTTTTCAAATTTTTCAAATTTTTTATCCTTGCATGGTTTAGTTTACTTGCTAGAAAAATCTCACCATTGGGATTAGTGCATTTTAATTCTATCTAAATATATGAATTTTTAAGATTTTCCTTCTATTTTGTACCTACTTCTACTTAACAATTTTCTTAAGAATGATAATTAAGTTTTTTTGAATGATAATTAAGTTTTTTTGAATGTTTTTTTTTCCTAGACTCTCAACTCAATTCTTTATTATAAAAATTTAAAGCTCAAAACGTTGTAGTGCAAAAATTTTAAGTTAAAAATGTTTAAAGTCAAGAATTCTAGTCCCGCAATATGCTGAAAAACTTCTTTTTTTCACTTTAAATGCAGATATCTTGCAATCTGTGCGATCAAAAATTCTAAAAATAATTATACACATTTTTATACTAGTTAGATGTAAGATCCTACGGTTAGATGCTCAAAAAAAATATTTTTCAAGTTTGTTTACTCTTTGCTGTAGAAATGGCAATTTTGAGTGTTTTTTCGCAGAAAAAAAGCCTTGGTCCTTTAGGGGTTAAAGACCACCTCATGTCCATTTTAGGCGAGTCTATATGGACAGTTCTAAATGCCCGCTCGCTTTCAAAGCCTCCTACCTCAGGAAAAAAATACTAAATAGAGAGAAGTAGAGAATGATCCAAAATACCAAATTGTTAACAATTTATTTATGGAATTGAAAAATGCCAATCTCAATGGTTGAAATGTTGTAATAAATGATGTGCACCTAATGTTGTTATTTTTTTCCAAAAATATTAAAAATTGAGTGAAATAAAGGACTTCAAAGTTTATTTTTAGTGTAAAGATTCCATAACTACCGGCAAAGTAAAACTCTTCATAACTTTCATTTCATTAATCAAAATGGAATGATTCAAATCTTTTCATGTATATATAAATATAAAAATCCAATTTCAAATATTTATTTCTTAAGAAGTGGTATTTTAAGAATTTTTTGATCTGCCCGCTACCCAATGAAAATTGCATATTATACAATAACTTTTTAACCATGTAGTCAAAAGTTATGAAAATTGTTGGGCTTTAAAACTACTCTTTGGGTACATGTTGTGTAAAAATTTCAAATAAAAAAAATAAAAATTGTATTTGTAGTGAGGTGCCCCAAATTGCTATGTTGCCAAAAAATGGTGTTTAGTCTTTTAGGGGTTAAACCAATTTTTAGTATTTTTAAAAATAATAAATTCATAGGATATATATTGTTTATTACAACATTACAACCATTGGGATTGGCATTTTCAATTCCATAACTAAATATTTAGCAATTTAGTATTTTGAATCATTCTCTATTTCTTTCTACTTTTTTTCTTTTTTCAAACATAAAAATTATTTATTTTGGAATATTTATATGTATTTCCAACTTGTTTTTTCAACATATTATAGAGAGTTGTAAGTTGTAGATTGTAGGATGTACACATTTTTGTGTAAAATTTTTGAAAGATGAAATCTAACCATTTGGAAAGTCTTGAAAATATTTATTTTTGAACCCAAGGTCATTATGTTGTAATTGGTAAAGTTTTTTACTATGAAAGTTTAGGAAGGTGTACTTGTACAAGTTAACTAAGGAATCCTACAATCATACTTGCTAATAAATAAATACAGATGAAGATTTTAGCCTTGCTTTGGAGTCTATTAATTTTGAAGTAATTTTGGGCCTCTAAACATGAAAGAATTTCATCTATTAAAATTTCCTTCCATCATGAAATCCACTAATTGTGTCTATGTCCAATATAAAATGGTCCTTCAATTAAGGATTTTATATAAGTATAGACTATGAATATTTTGTCTATGAGGCGATGATTCAAATTGTCCATTTTTTTAAATATATAAAAGAAGATTTATGTGGGTGTATGTTGATATTTTGCAATGCAATATTGTACATACCAATACAATTGGTATTATATGAAAACTATTGTACATACCATTTCAATTGCTAAATCTACTCATTGTATCTATGTCCAAAGATCAATTTCTAAGTTAGTAGGAGAATGAATGCTAAGTAAAGCATGCGGAGTAAATGGCACACTTAAAGAATATGTGGTACATTTACAAATAACATAGGTGTTATTTGCACATGTGATCAATACACATGTCAATCTTTTCTACCAATACCAATCTCTTTCTGTCTTATAGACAGTTTTTTAAAGAATTTCTCATTATAGGTTGTGCAAAATTATTACTTCAACAATATTCTTGACTTGTATGTCAATACATATAAAAAATCAACATCAAATTTGGAGTCACCAATATATTCTTGTTATATCTTTAGTGTATTTCATTAATTGGGTTTGAATTGTGGCAAAAAAAATATTTGTTACATAGGGGTTGACAACAATTTCAAGGCATGGTAGTTTGGAGCAAAGTAATTGAGTAGTGGCAATTTAATTTGAAGAAATATTTCAAGATGAATAAACTCTAACATCAACAAATTTTCTATCCATGGTGTCATACTCCCAATATTATCCTTCATTTTTTATTTTATAAAAAGAAAGACTATATTTTATGAGTTTTATAAGAAAATCAATAACTTCAAAATTTCTTCCCCATTCAAATATAATTTTCTAATTCCAACACATTTTCTACATCAAAGGCCAAGTCCCTTTAGTGATCAAAGTTTCAAATTATATGGATCAATCAAAATGTACATTTCTTTCTAGAAGAATTTTCAATAGTACTATAAACATGTTAATTAGCCCTATAATCTCATAGATCTATTATCTAGTCAGAAGTAAATTTTTTTTTTATTAATTTAATATTATAGAATATAATTTCAAAGTGTATTTCTTATACAATTTATCTATTCATACTATTGTGCAGTGATGAATTTTTTAATGTTAAATGGCTAACTCTTCTTGGGTGTTTATATGTTATAGTGTACCAATTGTTTTGTTACAATGCATTACTTTGCATTGTTTTAAGAACTTAAAATAAATTCTATTGCAAAATGCAATTTGAATTTGGGGTAGCATTTGTGATATTACAGAGGGAGTTATGATTTTACTAGTATGGTAATTCATTCAAAAAAACTGAAAAATATTAAGAAAAATTACCAAAAATGATTTTCATACTCCCTTCCAAATAATCTTGTAAAATTTTGTACTTTTACACTCACTCTTGTTTGAAAACATGTACAAATTTGAGAGGTTTAGATTCTAATTCAATTTTTTTTTTAGGCGTGTGTGTATGTGTGTATAAAAAAGCATTATTCATCTTCTTATAATTTTCTTTCTTAAAGGCTGCATTTTTTGCCTATAAGTTGATCTTCTAAATTTTTTATAATCTATAATACAATGGCTAATATTTTCTTACAATTAATTACATGCATATTAGACAAAGTAATCTTTACTTTTGTATAGTTAAAATTAAGAATCTCAATCACATCCATGTGCAAAAAAATATCAAAGTGGGACAATTTATTGACAACCTCTATTGCCAAGAAGTTGTTAGGCCTTGAGGAGTTAATTAAAATATGATACTTTTGGCAAGTTGTCCTTAGATAATTTCAAAAGAAATTGACTTTAGGTAATGCAAGATTACTAGACAAAATCAATAAACTTATTTCTTGCCATTGTCTTTAGCCTAAGTTATGAGGAAAATTATAATATATTATTAATTTATAATGTTTTACAACAAAGTATTGAAAAAAATATTTTAAAATAATCGTATATAAATAATCAATAAAATTTTAGTAGGCAAAATATAATCAACAACTTCACTTGCTTTTGAATTATCATTGTAATGTGTATGGAATTCCGAAAACCATATTATTTAGCGTCCAAAAAGACAAAATATAGTCCCTTTCCTTCTATGGACCACAATGGAAACTATATGTTTTATTTTGTCCACCTACATTATATTTTCTTAGAAGGTAATGCAATGACCAAAACTTAGAAAGAATGTTCTACGAGTTGTGTGTTTTTTCAAGAAAAATATTTGTAAATTCTATAAGCCTAATATTTTTTTTACTGAACAAAGAACAACATTGATCCTTATAGAAGATCTCATGACAATATTACTTCAAGCATATGTCACTATGAAGTATTGGATTTAACAATAGACATCGTTCTTCAAATAAATTTTTTTAGATGTACCTCTAGAATTTTCTTCAATTTTTTCAAAAAAATTAACAAATAAAATTTAATTATTTGAATAAAAATAAATTCTATTTTTTTTTTAAAACATTATCTTTGAGAGGGGCTAATAATCCTGTATTATACAAAAGTTTAGGCATAGTGATCTTGAAATTATTGAAAATTTTCATTCCATAAGTTTATAAGGATATAACCAAGCAATTTAACTTGTACATGTAAAGCATTCTTTAGGTTTTATCATTTTTTTTTAATGTTGTTATGTACCTTGAATAGTCCTGAATTGTTAACCCCTAAAGGTTTTTGACAATGTTTTCACCAAAACTGTTCCAAAACTGCCATTTCTAATACAAGTACCAAATTTTAGAAAAAATAAAAATTTGGACAAATGTAACCATAAGATCTTGTCGTACGTTGGTGGTGCTTATTTAGATTCATTCTTCAAGGCAAGTTGGATACATGCTTAAAAAAATTTAGATCATTTGAAATTGTACAATATATAGGAAAAAATGAGTAAATAGAAAGAAGTAGAGAATGATTCAAAATATTAAATTGTTAATCATATATTTATGGAATTGAAAAATGCCAATCCCAATGGTTGTAATGTTATGATAAAAACCTAACTTCTTTTCTTTTTTTTAAATATTAAAAATTGAGTAAGATAAAGGACTTCAAAGTTTATTTTAGAATAGAAGTTCCATAACTACCCGCAACTAAAACTCCACATAACTTTCATTTGATTAATCAAAATGGAATGATTCAAAGTTTTCCATATATGTAGAAATCCAAAAAACATTTTTCAAATTTTTATTTTTCAAAAAGGTGATTTTTGAAGAAGTTTTTTTTACTACCCGGGTTGCCCTTTGAGCGATGAAAACCTAGATGAAAACTGCATATCATACAATAACTTTTTGACAATGTAGTCAAAATTTGTGAATTTTTTTGGGCCTTAAAGCTACTCTTTGGAAAAATGTTATGTTAAAATTTCAAAGAAAAGAATAAAAATCAATATGTTGCCAAAAACCCACTTTGGTCCTTTTGGGGGTTAAACTTTTGCCTCCCAATAATAATAGTGGCTCATGCTTGCTATGCTACGCATTCATTGTATCACATATTAGTAAAATTTTGATATATTTGAATAGAATGCATGATAATGATTTCAATAAGTCTTTGAAATAATTAATTTTAATATTTTGTAAAAATATTTTCAATCATGCATACATAAAAATAATATTTTCACACAATGTTATATTACAAAAATAGAGTAGTAGTTTGCAATCACCTCTGTAATATCACTTTTATAGCTTTTATGATTTCAAAATTCTATTGCTACTACCAAATGATTTGAGAAATTTATTCAATTGAAGCAATTTTGGATTTCACAACAATTAAGTTGTTCATGAAGTTTTTGAAATTTACAAGTTTTTTTTTTCAATTCACTAAGTTTTTGGGTTGCTAATGTTCATAACAATTGAGTCAACTTTTGAATGCATTACAATAAATGTGTATCTTTTAAAGTATTCACCATTGCATATATTTCATTCATCATTCAATAAATTTCTATTGTACATTTCAATATATGCTTACTTATAAACAAAATTATACAAAGATTTTAGTAATTTTTATTTGAAGATTTATTGAAATTTTTATTCTGCATTTTATCTAATACATAAAAATTTTAATAAAATTCTAATGATCAATGCGTAGCATAGCAAGCGCCAACCACTAGTTATAAACTAAAATAAGACCCTAAAAATAATTAAAATTTGTATAGTTCACTCAAAAGATCTCATAAAAATTCATGAAAATAATGTTTTTATCTTTTTATCTTTTTTTTTTTTTTTTTTAATCATTTTAGGAATATTTTTGGAGTGAATTATTAAAAAAATTAGAGTCATTGTATACATATTTAGATGAAGATAAGTATAAACAACAATAACCTTAAGTGTTGTGGGAAAAAATCCATGTATGCTTATATTTGATTCGAAAAATTCCACATTTTTCAAACTTAATAAATGAATACAATGCACAAAGTAAGGTAAAATAATCCAATGACGCCGTAGTAGACACCTAGGGAATGATCCCATTATGGGGTTTTGAGTATATGAGATTTGGGCAACAATTGTAATGGAGTGATTAGGAACCTTATTAGGCACTTCCAACTTTTCAATGTAAATTCATTGTAAGAATTTATTTTTGAGATCTTCTAGTTAGAAAATATTATGATTGCTTTAGATGAACAAGATAAGCATCATGGATTCGGTTTTTGTTGGTTTTGGGGTAGTCTATAGATTCTTTTGGGCCATGATGCATTAAACACTTCAAAAATTGATAGCAAATTCCTACTTCATTAGAAAATATAATTTCAATTGCTCTCAATGTTTCCCACACTTTCTTTAATTGGGAAAAAAATTGAAAAATTTCAGCAGTGACATAAAGTCAAACTCCTAATTCTGATTCAGTGGACTATTTACCTTAAAGGACTTGTCATTTTGACCTCATTTGGATTCATCACTCTCCGTTTTAGTTAAGGTAGGTGCACCCAAAATCACACCTTGCCTAAAACCACTATCATTACTTTGTGTACATCTCCCATATCAATACGTACCTATGTTGAAGAAACAAATCCGGAACCTTTACCCAATCTTTTTTTAACCCCTAAAGGTTTTTGACTATGTTTTCACAAAAAACGCTCCCAAACTGCCATTTCTAGTACAAGTACCAAATTTTGGAAAAAAAAACATTTTTGGACACATGTAACCGTAGGATCTTGTAGTAAACTAGTTTGAGAAGATGTGGAAAAAATTTCAGAAATTTCCACCGTGTAGATTGCAAGATATTAGCATTTGAAGTGATAAAAACCCTTTTTTTGTCCCTGCGAAAAACCGGGCAGCTGCACTTCACATGGTCACATTTGTATGAAAAAATGTCCAAAATGGTGGTAACTCTTTGGATTCATTCTTCAAAGAAAGTTAGCTACATGCTTGAAAATTTTCAGATCATTTAGAATTGTACAACATATAGGAAAAAAATAGTAAGTAGAAAGAAGTAGAAAATGATTCAAAATACTAAATTGTTAAGGATTTAATTATGGAATTGAAAAATGCCAGTCCAAACGATTATAATGTTGTAATAAACAATCTACACCTTGTGTTTAAATTTTTTACCAAAAATATTGAAAATTGAGTTAAATAAAAGACTCCAAAGTTTATTTTAGAGTAGAGATTCCATAACTACCCGCAAACTACCCACAACTAAAATTCCTCATAACTTTCATCTCATAAATCAAAGTGGAATGATTCAAAGCTTTCCTTGAGCACATAAATCTAGAGAACCAATTTCAAATTTTTATTTTTCTAGAAAATGATTTTTAAAGAAGTTTTTTTTGCTGCCCGGGCTGCCCGCTGAACAATGAAAACTACATATCATACCATAACTTTTTAACCATGTGGTCAAAAGTTATGAAAATTGTTGGGCCCTAAAGCTACTTCTTGGGCACATCTTGTGTGAAAATTTCAAAGAAAAAAAATAAAAATTCCATTCATGGTGAGCTGCTCCAAAATGCTATGTTGTCAAAAAACGGTGTTTGGTCCTTTAGGGGTTAATCTTTTTAAATTTTTGCATATGGTATTCAAATGCCGCATTCTTTAATGCATTGAAACTTCTTTCCACTTGCCAACAAGAAAAAATTTGGAGCACCACTTTTCCATATTTTCTATCGACACTTTGACACTTCATAAAAACTGAAAAAAAAAAAAAAAAAAATCCTAGTACCCACCTTCTTGTACACTAAATAGTGAAATTAGTTTGCCTTAGCAATTAGGTTGCCTTAGTACTTTAAGAAAATTACTATACAAGCAATCAAAGTCAGCAAATATTTCTACAGATACTTTTGTTTGTACACAGAGGTTCATGAGTCCCAATTACAACTATACTTAATTCAAAAGTAGTCACTTTTTGTAAAGAAACAACAAATATTTATATTGTATAGAATGTCGAGAAATTAGTGTGGGCAACCTAATTTCACTAAGTTATTTAGTGTAGATACAAGAGTGATGACATTTTGCTTTGTGATCCAAGTACCGCCAAGTACTGTCTATTTCAGGAAACCAATCAGCAAGGCCTGTTACATTTAATTACAACTCCATAACATTTAAACGCACTGCTAGAAGCTTGGATTAGAATTTTTATCTTGAATTTGCTAATCAAAATTACAATGATAAATAAACTTACACTATCTCCTGTGTAGACAAGGCGTGATGATTTGTGACCCCCCTTGAGGCGAGAAAAATCTTGCACCGTTGATTAAAATTTTTTAAATGCTTACCTTCAAATCGCCGTTGATTTCTCAAAAAATCACAAGCCGTTGATCTTGTAAGATTTAATCTGGGCCGTCCTAATATGAATACGGATATGAATACAAAAATGAATACCAGATATAGATATTGTATTGTATACGAATACATAATGAATACATAATATGGATACATGTATGAGTATGATATTGGATACGAATACGAATACATATACGGGATACAGATACTAGTGTGGATATTGGATACAGGTTTGTCCCATATTGTTTGTCAATTATGTTGGTTTCTGAAATTACAAGGGGGGGGGGGGGGGGGGGGGGGGGGGGGGGAGAGGGGGAGGGTAATGAAAATTTCAAAATTAAAGGGTTGGAAGGGATACGAAAAATGAAAATTTTATTTTTATTCAGGGTAATGTTCCTCCCTATCCACTCAACAGACAGCCGGTTACAATGATAAATAGACTTACACTAATCATTCAAATACAGTAGTGTCGGTGGCACAAATAACTTAAATTTGAACTCAGCATCACACTGTCTACCAATTATTTGTCAGGATAGCCAACATCATTCCTTATTTGGTAAGTGAGATTAGCAGTCCAGTTCTGCATGTCTAAATGATATTTGGCAGGAAATGGAGATCCTGCAATTAGCCGGACACTGCCCAATGATATTTTGCTTACAACTCTCCGTGCCGTCTCTCTAATTAGTCACTGATCATCCGAGACCCGAGATCAGCATGTCAACGAGCCAAGGTCGAGACTGTGTGCCGCCGCATAATAGGGTATCATCTCCCCCTAACGTCGAAATGAGCGTCGTCGTCTTTGTCTTTGCGGCGCCTACATGACAAAAAAGAAAAAAAGAAAAAAGAAATCCCCGTAGAATCCGTAGTATCCGATATATGCGAACTCATATTCTTCTAATTCCGTTACGGTATAAATTTTTTGGTAGTATCTGGCTTTGTCCGTCCACAGTGCCAATCTCTGTTTTTTACCTGCATCAGCTTGCTCCTTGGCTTTCAGTGGCCTACGTGGGTGGCCGAGAGATATATATTGATTGATTGTGTGCAAAGCCGAAGCCCGGCCTATCGTTTTGTTCGTATGGGTACCACAGTATGATAAAAAGGAAAAAAAGAAAAATTCTTGGGAATGTAGTCTCCAGTCCGTTCTCCAGCAGGGGATGGATCGGTGGGGGCCTTTGAAGGGGAGGATGCAGTTGGTAATAATTGCTTGAGAACGACAGGCATTTGCTTTTGTTTTTGGAACCCCCAAAAGATGCCGAGGACGCATAAGTTAGTCTTCCATGCAGTCAAACCCTAATGAACTAAATTAGTCAAATCACTAGACAATAGACAATTTTTATTTCTTCTTATAATATTCGGATATACTTCCTCCATTTTGTATAGCTTCCATAATAGAGGGAGTTCTTAATAATGTTCATCATCCACAATTCACCTATCGTATGATGGCTCTTTCAAAGGTTAGTCCAAAAACATTGAAAAATTCAATCAAAAGTAATATAGCCATAAGGAAAAATTAATGTAAGGTGCTCTAAAAGTGTCCCTCCTCTAAAAGCGACCTTTAATACATAGGTACACTTTTCTTTCTTCAATGTACCAACAACTATATACATTCATGAGGGGGGAAGGGGGTCGCTTTTAATGACTATTGCATTTCAACTTCAAAAATTTGTAACTAATTCCACGAAGGTCCCAAAAATATAAAACGACTTGGGTTTGATGCCAATTCCATTTCCCTTACTACAAAAACTGACCGAAAATTGTTTTAAGGAGTTTAGCTTCCCCTCAAATGCAATCAGCTCTTAAAAGCAGACTACCTACCTTTTAATCATAACCTGACCTTAGTTTGTGGTTCATAAACGGTGCTTTCATAGACCTCTTGATGAAATAAGGGAGGTATATGTATATATATATATATATATATATATATATATATATATATGTGTATAGACTATTTTGTGTTGTCGGAGCTTCGTACGAAACCAGAAACACACAACTGACATCGTTAGACAAGCAGTAAGTTACCATGCATGATAGACAAATATTGCATGGGCCGATTTGGATTTTGGGTTCTTTCGTGAGGACAATCTGTGCCGTACAATTGAACGTATGCAAAGCGCAAACCATCACCTCGATCAGCCTCCAAAAGCAACCCAAGGTGGTTCAGATTTTTTAACGACCACACCTGGGAATCAAAGCCTCCCAACAATGTGGCCCATTCATTCAGATCGAGAAGTGGCGAAGGCCTAGTACCTTGCCTTGTATGTTTAGTACATATCAATTTGTAATTAATTGAGATTGTAGGAGCGTACCCGAAAGGAGCGTACCCGAAATCCATTTTGTCCCACCGAGGGAACAATGGAGTTGGAGCACATCCAAATTTTGCATACAACTGTAAGTCTACATGCAAAAAAAATAAGTCTCCTATTTAAAAAATATATAATAGCTCTTTTGTGGACTTTGAAATTTCAAAAGTATATTGGTAAAATGGATATTCTTGCACATTTAGTTGAACATAAATTGATGTGGAAAAAATAGGTTATTCATTTAGAAAAGCTTTTCTTTCTATTTCTATTTAGAGCATACCTAAGTAATTATGACGATGTGTATCTCAATTCTTCGCATGAGTGGTTGCAAGGAATTATTTGGTCTCCAAAAATCATAGAAAGGTGGAAGTTTGGTGACTTCTGAAGTGATTACTTTTTGGTTTCTACTGTATGACCTATGACCTACTGTATACTAAAAAAATATCATACATTCATGGAATGGTCAAATTGCCCCAAATGGAAACTTTTCTTAAAAAAACCAACAAGTGCATGAAATTTTCATTGAAATTATTCCTGCAGATTGAACACCACACAGAATACCAAAATAAACCTTTTCAAACACTTTGAGACTGGTTTATGATTTTTTTTTGGTCTTGTCTTCAAACTGATCATCCAGTCATATTTAAAGCATGTAACTTTTTCCTTTATGAATTCAAAAGACAAGCCTAAAATTATTCACAGTTAAAAACCTAAATGCCCAAAGCACCAAATTCTGGGTGTTGAGAATACTTTGAAGTTAAATAAAACCCAACCAAGTAACTATTTTTCAGTAGTTTATAATTTTGAAAATTTCTTTTTGAAGCCTAATTTTAGAATTAAAAAAAGAATGATTATGATTTTCCTATTAAAGACTTTGTGCAAGGATGTCCATTGCAAATCTTGATTTTCTAGTGCCTTGGAAATGAATCTCAAATACACTAGATCTTGGAGAAAAAATCACACTGAAAATTCATTTAATCCCAAAAGTCCCAAGACCTCTTTTCCATCAAAAACCAATCAAAACTATCATTTCTATAGCAGAGCAAAATAAAAAATTGATGTTTTTTCTTGCATATCTAACCATAGGATCTTTTATCAAACTAGTGTAAGAATGCATAGAAGAAATTTCTAAATCCTTGACCACATTGATTGCATTTGAAGTGAAAGAAAACGGATTTTTTTCACCTTGCTCAGCTACATTTTTGGCTTTGAACCTTCTTAATTTAAATATTTTGCTCTAGTGATTTTGAATTTCTAATTTTAAGTGATGAAGAATTAAGTTGAGGGTCTAGTAAAAAAAATTAAAATAACACACATCTAGATTTCACTCATTAAAAATTTGTTAAATAGAAGTAGATTCAAGATTGAAGGAAAAACTAAACCGTTAATAGCTCTAAGATGGAATTGAAACACACTAATTTCAACGGTGAAATTGTTCTAGTAAAAAAATTCACCTTGTGAAAACTTTTTTTTCAAAATTGGAAAAATTGAGATCATAAATGAGTCCTACAAGTTCTTTTTTCAAAAAGTTGTTCTGATTGCTTGGAAAATAAGATTGTCCATAAATTTTGTAGAACAAATCCAAATGGAATGAATAAATTTTTTCCATGTAGATAAAATATAATATATATACAAAACAAATTTAATTAAAAAATAAAATAAAATAAATTTAGGATTTTTTCTTGCCCACCAAATTAAAATTTGAGCTTTTTTTGCAATACCTTTTGCTCCTGGACACGGTTCAAAATAAAAATCATATTTTAAAAAAGCTAATGTATTTTTCTATCTTGACAAAAAAAATTCAAAAAATCACAACAAATATTGAAATTGTAGGAGCCTTCTCAAATCCATTTTATCCTCCAAGGGAACAATGGGACTTTAGGGGTTTAACCCCTAAAGGACCAAAGTCCCCTCGGGGGTCACTTGGGATTTCAGGCAAGGTCGTTCAAAGTGGTTTTTTGACCTGATTTTTTGAAACTTTTTGTGTGCGTGTAGCTTCTCACAAGCTTTGCGTACATATAATTTTCATCATAATCCGACATGTGCTGTAGAAGTTATGATGTTGTTTACCTCCAAAGCAGTTCGTAGGGCAGCTGTGGCAAAGGAATCGCTGTTTGACATCTTGGGTCCCTTTCTACAAGGGCTGCCCACTCTGTAATCTATTTTGGTGACTGCTGCGAACTTTGGAAGGTCATAGAAATTAGAGATTTTCACTTTTTTGAGAAATTTTTGTTCCTACTAGTGAAGTCTGAGTACATCTATGTATCGACTATTCGGATTTTCTATATCTCTAAGTATGTGGTGGGAAATTTGATTCGAAAATTCAGTAGTGTATTGCCAATTCTTGGGACATTGTGGCATTACAAGAATTTTTGGCATGTTCTCGGGATGTTGGATTGATATGAAAATTGGCATGCATATGCCTAACTTCATTACCTATAAGAAAAAAAATTTAAACCTATGGTGTGTAGTGCAAAAAATTTGAGCACAAGGTGGTCAAAGTCATCTGAAATTCTGGGGCACAGTGGAAAAAAACAAACTTTTCACTTTGAATGCAAATATCTCCCAATCCGTAGGGTCAAATTTGATGAAATTTTTACAGAATCCTCTCAAAGAAGTTAACTTTAAGATCCTACGGTTACATTTTCAAAAAAACTATTTTTGAAACTTCGTGAATGAACGCAGCAGAAACGGCAGTTTTCAGTGGTTTCGGAGCCAGAAAATGGCTTGGTCCTTTAGGGGTTAAAAAACTGTAAAGTAGATTTCGAAAAGTTATAAATTGATTGAAATTATGCATGTTATGTACCTATGTCCTTTAACCTTCTATATTTTTGGTGACCAATTTTTAGGATTTGACATGTGAAAAGAGGATTAAAAGACTTCAAAATCACGGTTACAAATTTAATACCTTCATAATCAAACATTTACAATCTTTAAATCTATAAGTGACATTGTTGCATTTTTTTTCCATGTGATCTCCAATATGTTTAGTTTTAATTTGTATGATTAAAATGTTGTCTTTTTGTTCAATTTAGAATAAATTCCAAGAAGCTCAAAAAAGCCTTCAGCATTTAGGAGTTAACCTTGTAGAGCTAGTAAGACTAAGGTAAACAAACTCACTGTAGACATAATGATTGATTTGCCTTCACAACACTATTGAAATTGTGATGAATTTTTAAAATGGGCTACTCAAATGATCCAAAATAGTCTTTAGACCATCCCAAACTCCAAATCAACAAAAGTATATCTAGAATGGTCATCTCACTCACCTATTTAAAGTAGTAACAATATTTTCTAAAATGGACTCTTTATGAAGGCCTAGGAAAGCCACTTTTGTGATGGATTTTCACTCAAATTGTGAGAATTCTTATTGCGGTCACTAATATTTCCATTGTCAATAGCTAAGACATTGATTGTGGCCATTTGCTTAATAGGTCCAAATGAGCTATTTATTTATTTATTTATTTTTATTTTCTAACAACGGCATTCTTTAACTGTTGGGGGAACAACACCGGGAATGGGCCTGAAACGTCCCTCCTAGCCCCCCAAATCTCATGTAATGGAAATTTTAATAGAATGTTCTATTCAAAAACTTGCTCAATTTCATCAAAATTAGTTCTAAAAATTATTCAAAGTTGTCAATAATGACAATGTCTATTCAAAATATCATCACTTTCAATAAAAAAGTTTCCAAATCATCTAATTCAAATTTCAACAAAGGAGTAAAAAACATTGGTTACATGAGGGTTTTTGTACTTAATTAAGATGAAATGATGACATCATAGACTATGTAACAGTCAAACATGACAATGTAACATTTATAAAACATAAGGCCTCATTATTTTAGAGATATCTAAAACATTTGAACTACACAATCAACAATGGTCCAAACATAGCAATGGTTACGTCCAAGTTGGCTCCTAATACCTCATTTTGACCCTAACCTAATATAGCCCAAATCTCATTTATTGAATTTTTTTTTGTCATAAATTGATGCAAGTTAGATTTTTTATTTATTTTAAACCCAGAATTTATTCAAAGAATGAACCAAGAACAAATGGCGGAAAGCCGAAGGCGTCGCTCTAAAGGAGAAAAATCATGAATGAAACCTGAACACAAAAAAGACAACTTACATGAAAGAACCACAAGTGAGTTTTTTCAGGTTCTAGGCGATAGACTTTGTCATTCTTGTAGCCAAAGAATGAAAATTAATGCAAGACTTTGATGGATCATTTTTCAAATGTCTTTAATAGATTTTCTCTTTGGAATGGGTTTGTTTACCTTATATACATGCTAGATGAAAGAAACTCTTCCCTGACTTCATATTATATTATTATAAATCAATCCAAAGCTCTCTCAATTTTTGAATTAGTCAATTAATTGAATCTCTAAATTAAAAAATTATAGATTTAAAAAAAATAACATAATGGATGTCCCATACAATTGGTGAATATTGTTATGCATGTTGCACATGCTTGGTAAGAGTATTTACTAAAAAAATCTAGAGAAAAAAACTTCTTGAAAGATGTTATTGAAACTTAAGGATAAAAGTACATTGGTTTGTCTTAATAGTGCATGAAACATTAATTTACTAAAGTCATATTACTTTGAATTAGTGCAAGTTGAAATATTATCGCATTATTCTAATTTCAACAAATACAAATTTTGTCGCAACAATATATTTTCCTCTATTAGTAGGACAAATTGAGGTAGTACCAATGTATTTTGTAAGTAGTACCTCTTTACCAATAATCAATCTTTCTTCATTCTTTTTTGTATACATACTACAATTCTACTAAATAAAGGTACTTCTTTTGTGCACATTGTAGATTGAATGCAATACCAATATAGTACATGGCCAACCTCCAATGAAATACAAAATAAACATACAATATGCACATGGAAAAATTCATATTGATAACATTATCATATCCAACATAACTCTCTATATATAAATTGTAAGTAGGCATAGCTTATTGAAAGACATAGCATGAGACACTTTTATGCACTTTTAGAGCATTTGCAAGCATAGGTGTAAAATGGCCTGCTACAGTCATTAGTACAGCTGGAAGAAAAGGAGAGCCCCATCTAATCTTTTTAATAGTTCAATTGTACCCATGACCCTCAAATATACTAAATTTAGTACATTAGTTTTGAGGCCCTTGAATTTAGTGAGTGCATTCACATTGTGGAGCATCTTGATCTAATTTGATCCATAGACATTTATTTTTTTAGATGGTGCAATGTGGTGAGGTGCTTGTTGAGGTAGGCAATTATGAGAGAATGCTCGTTGTGAAGTCAAGGTTGTCCCGATACTAGAGTTCACTTCAAATTTGTCCCAAGCAAATTCAACATTTGAGGTCAATAATCCTTCAAGATATATTAAAGGAGGTTTGAGGCAAACTATTGGAGCTTTTGGGTTTCACCAACAAACCAAGGGGTAGAATTTTATTCTAAAAAAAATATTAGATCACTTACAATGTTTTAGCAATTTTCCAAGACTCAATTAATTAACTACAATTAGTAGAAGAAAAATGCATTTGGGGATCAATTTTTTTTGCACTATGATGAACATAAAGTTTGAGGATTCAAGCCATAGATTCTTTAGAATCCAAAGGGAGGGAGGGGGGATAAAGAAAGCAACAAGAAAAATGTCACTAGATTCATTAGTGTGAACAAGCAAATCCTAAGCTTGCATCCAAGCAAGACTAGTGTGGCGGATATTGTGCAAATGGTAAAGGAATTGTACCATGCCAAACATTTGAAGAACGTTGAATTTGATTTTGAACATTGTTGATTGCTAGCTAATGATTATCCAAAGTGGTTTGATGGCTAGAGCACAATAAGCACCCAATTCCATGAAAGCGCAAAGCGACATCAAAAAGACCAAGGGATAGGTGATGTTAGATCCGAAGCAAGTTTAGTGATGAAGGGGGTCAATCTTAACCAATCTAATAAAACCTCCAGATTATGGCCAAGCAAAACAAAAGGAAAATCACAAACAATAGAAAACTTGAGCAAATGAGCTCTTTACACAAGTGGTTGCCATAGAGCTCATATAGTGGCCCCAAACATGCATAAAACCTCACTTCTTGAAGAACATACTGAATTTTTTCTTTGCATGATAAAGTTGGAGTCACGGCCTTTGTAGTGCAATAGTACATGTGCTTGTGGTGAGTAGAAGAACTTGCAAAGTTGCAAAATTGTCTAGCGGCAACAAAGAAGGTCATTGACCTTCTCAATCAACAATGGCTAGCACAAAAAAAGTAGGTATGGAAGCACCCATTGGAGGTTGTTGCCACAAAAGAATGTGCCAAGACTGAAGAAGTGGATGTGGAAAGTCATGTAGGAAAGAACATGTGAAAAGCTATTTAAAGAAGAGCTCATATGGTTTGACCTTTGTTGGACGAGGTTTAAATTTTTTAAGATAGAGGTTGGAATTTAGAAGACATAATATTGGTCTTTTCCTTGAATACATCACAAACTCAATTGCATTTTTTGGTCACAACAATCAATTCAAATTCAATTTTATTCTTATAATGCTAATATGTAAAATTTTACTTCAATAACATGTAGATATTCATCTGTATGTGGTCTACAATTTGATCTTTGCATTCTTTTTGGTCTATGGTTTGTAGTTTATTATTTAACCTTTTCAATTTTTTGGAACTAGTGTAAGTTGATTTTTAACTAATTTAGAGTGTTATGTTTTTATTGCAAGAAGTCAATTTTTTTACAAATTGTAGTCCAATATAGCAACCTCCTTTCCTAAGCTCAGATGATCTAATTCCTAATTCAAAATCTTTGTTCATCTAGATAGCAAACTAATTTGTTAAGGTTGGCCAACTTTCAAGATGTATAATTAGGTGAACCATAGCTTGCTTCAAAATCAATTTGCATTGCTTTAGTAGCCAACATATGGACAACACTAGTAGTAATTGGGACAACATGTCCCATACATATTCAAGCATGCAATAAACATGACAAGCACTAAGGCAACATGGGCGTATAGATATGAATGCAATTGTGTTGAATGCTCACAAATAAGAGAGTTTGTTGATAATGGTGATGACAATGACAATGTAAACACATCCGTAGTCCTAAATGGCCACAATTACTAATAATAAATGTGAATGTACTAAGTTTTTATTTTCATGTCATATAGACTCCATTCAAAGACTACAAAATTATCAATAAAATCTTCCATGAAATCAATACGTAACACATGTTAAAGATCTTCTAACTCTATTGTCTATGTAACCTATTTATCAAATGTCAACCTTCTTTCAAAGGGTATGATATCTTCTTGCACCTCCGTTATAATGTCATCAAGCTCATCAACACCTTCCTCATCTGCAATGATCACATTATGTAGAATGCAACATGTAAACATAATGTCTTAAATAAACTCTATGCTCCACTAATGGCATGTGGTTTGAACAATGGCAAAGCATGATTATATCATCCCACCTCAATAAATAGTGTCTTTGCCTATTGCCTTTCTATGAGGCGAGTCCTTTATTCATGAGGTGGAAAATGAATATTTTAGACAAAACATGACACCTTTAGATAGATGCCATCTGTCAATAAATCAAACATGTCATACTCATAACCATTTACCACGAAGTGCATTTCAAAAAACAACACTATTTAGCATATTTTGGACAAGGGGGGGGGGGGGGGGGGAGATCAAGCACATATGGATCATTATTAGACTCATGCCATCTAAAGAAATTATTCTATATGTGAAGGTTCTCCCTAGCTATGGCCTTAAGGATGATGGACTTCTGTGAGTTCTTTCTAGACATATCTCTCGAGTTTCTAGACTACCAAGCCACACAATAGTTTTTCTACTCCCAATGCACCCAATTTAACAATGCAAACATATCGAAAAATCTCTAGTTGGCATTAATGACCAATTGCTTCTCAAAATCTACAAGTGAAAGTTTCTTCAAGTAGTGATCTTGGAAGTCATCTCTAACTACTAGACAAAATTGTTTCAATGATTTCACTAGTCCAACGATACTCATTTGTCATATCAACACAGAGACCATAACAAAACATTTGAGCAATGTAAATGTGGTCTTCTGATGTGGAGACAATTCCATTGCCCTACAAGTGTTCATTATTTGCACAATGTACAAATTACATTCACAAACTCTATCCATAATGGTAAAAAAAAGAGCAACACTTTCTATAACATCTACGGAATATACAAGGATCATAACATACTTGAAAAATAGTCCTTGTAGTTAATTTTTGTAACTCGTTTCTACAATAGCAAAGACAACACTAAGAGAATTGGTTCTTTAAAAGAATGTCTATATTAGCTAAATCTTTGAACCTTAAGTCGTATGTAAGGTAAATGGCACTTAAATTATGAATGGAATGTGAAAAAGGTTGTTAAGGGAGTGTTAGTCTATAATTACTCTCTCATATTCTATGAAATATGAACAATAATTATGCTTTTCTAGTTAGTAAATCATGAATGCAATCTTGTGCAAATGTTGTAATTCTATAATTTAAGAACAAATGCAGTGGGATAAGGGTCACTCAAATGCACATCATTCATTGGCAATAGTTTAGCAATAGTCTTTCCAACTTATTTACATTTGGATATAGCCTTAAGCATAAATGACCATTGTTTTTTTTAATCTCAACTATAGATTAGAACATACATGCTTATTCCAATTGATTTAATTTTCCACATTTTCCAATCAGACACATCTATGGTCATCTCATTACTACTCAATTTGGACTGGTAATGAGAAAAGTATGAAAGTAATGAGAGTCTTGTTTTTTGAGCAATCAGAGGATTTAGAGCATTTTCTTAAAAAAATCATTTATAGGATTCATTTTTTAATTCAATTTTCACAACTTTGAGAGAAAATTCCACATATTTTAGTTTATTTGTTAAAGCAATACTATTGTTGAGATTGTTATATTTCAATTCCATTTAACAACTATTCATGATTTACTTTTTCCTTCTATATCATATTTGCTTCTAAGTAATAGTTATTGTAAGAATGAAACTCAATTGTGTTTTTTTGAATTTTTTTTCCAACATGTGAACTCAATTTTTTTAATAAATAATTAGAAATTTAGAATTTCTAGTGCAAAAATTTTAAGCTAAGAAGATTCAAATCCAAAAAATGTAGTCAAGCAAGATGCAAAAAACTTGTTTTCTTAATTTGAAACTCATATACCTTATAATCTATAAGGTCCAAGTTTCTAAAATTTCTTCCACACATTCATTACAAGTCTAGTGCAATATTCTAAATTTAGTTTTTTCTAAAAAAAATAATTTTCTAATTTTTTTGCTCTTTGCAATAGAAATGATAGTTCTGAGTGTGTTTTTATTAGAAAAAGAACTTGGGACTTTAGGGATTAAAATTCCAAAAAATAGTGTAAGCAACATTTGAATGTAAAAATTTGAAAATTTATCTTAAACAATAGTTTAAACCTTAAATCACCAAACAACAATTTCTTTTAGCAATATAGTGATTTTGGGCAACTCACTAAGAATAGAAATATTCATTATATTTTTTGAATTTTTTCTTGGATGTGGGGATAACCGGATAAGGAATACCTTGCTGCTCCACCATATGTTTTTACAATTGGATTTGCCCATGAGGAATTATCGGGGGAAATTTTGTTTTTCATAGATAATGGCACTAAACGGAGGCTTATTTATATTGAAGCAAAATTTTCATCACAATATCCAAACGAGTGGGAGCAAAGCTTGGGGAAGAATTTCCACCCAAGTTGTAAACAAATTGCTTCTGACATTTTTAGGGGACCATAAATTCAAGACAAAATACGAAGTGGGGTTGATGAGGAGAAGGTTTCTCCATGAAATATAATTTTACAAAATTTGGCTTTATATTCAAAGAAATCAAAATATCTGGCAATTATTTCAAATAGCTTCAAATCCCACTTGTTTTATGTATGTTGACATGAGAAGAGAAGCTATTTATATAAGAGGGATAGTAGAAGGTAAAACAACCCATGTGGGATATATAAATAGGATTTGCCTTGTATCCAACCAAAATAAAAGTAGAAATAATTATTCATATAAAATAACTCCAAAATTCATAACTTTCACACCAAAAGGAGTGCAAGGGTTTTATTATGGTGTGAGAGGTTGTGTTATTGATATAGATGGAAAGTTTTATGCACAAAAGGGTGCAAGGGCTTTGTTTTGTAGCTCGTAGACATGTGATGTAAAAATTATGTTTGAAAAAAATTGAAATTTGAAATTGAAAAGTTCTAGAAGATTAGAAGTTAAAAAAACTTAGAAGAACTTTAAAAAAATTCTAACTTGAAAAACTTCTCAAATTGAAAAGTTTTAGAAATTCAAAATTATGTCTTTTCCAAATAATAGACAACTAAAAAACTTTGAAATTCAATAACTTTCACACCGTAGGTCCAAACACCACAAAACAAAGTCGATGCACCCCTCCTTTTCAACAATATAAAGAATGCTGCTAGAAGACTTATAAGTTTTTTAGATATTAGTGTATCAAATAAACAAAACAAACAACCTAATTTAAGGTATAGATTATTAGGAGCTCAACCATTCATAGTTAAGTTAGATGTAGGAGTTGTGTTGATAGTAAAATTTAGATCTCATTTAGGCATAGTAGAATAATTATTTATTTTAAATTTGAGCTAAGTTAATGTGAAAATCAAGATAACTTTCATCTTCTAAAACATGTTTGAGAATAAGTCTCCAATAAGAAGTTATGGATAAAATTCAAACACGATGTTTGAAAATGTCAAAGAAAATGTCCCTTCCAACCCTTCTCTGAAATTTGTTCATAACTTTTGAATGAAGACTCAAAATCTCAAACGGATTTTTGAAGATGAAATCAAGATTGATTTCCTACCTTTTCTTAGTTCACAGATTTTTTTTAAACAATTATTCTACTATACCTAAATGAGGTCTAAAATTATACTTTCAACACAATTCATGCTTTTGACTTAATAATAAGCATTTGAGCTCCTAGCATCTTAATTTACATATCCCATATGGATTGTTTCACCTCCTATTGCCCCTCTTTTATAATAAAGATATTATCTTCTAGTCTCTATGTATACCAAATAAGTAGCTTTTGATTTGAATCTATATGAGATAGTTGCTAAATATTTTGTTTTCATTGAATATAATACCAAATTTTATAAAATTATATTTTATGGAGGAGGGGAGTGTTTTCATGCACAAGGAGAATGTGGGTGTTCATAGGAGATGGCATGTGGTAAACTTATCCAATGTCAATGATCCGTGATGAGTCAAGCACAACAAACTTTGATTCAGCCTCCTCCTTCAACTGCCCTTGAATTTAATTTGGGTGCTTCGGGCCATAAATTGATCAAGTTTTCCAAAGTCACAAATTTAGAGCAATTTATTTCCCCCCATCCCTTCTTTAGAGTTAGCTAAAACCTAAAACTGCACCGTGAACATTTTGAAAAATTTATTGCATGTGCAAGCCAAAAATTGTTGAAAAAACAACTTTGTATAAGAGCTTTCTTGAAGCTAGTTCTCTATTGGAATTTTTTGTACATGTTCCCCGATTTGGAATGTTATGAATTTTTTTGTACATGTGGAAAAAATTGTTCCAAAAAAAAGGCAAAAAATTCAGGCAAAAAAAGTAAATTAATTTGTGCAAAAGCCTCCCCAAATTAGAGTTGTCCGGAATTGGATGACTCCCCCCAAAAAACATTTTTTCCAACTTCAAATACTATTACCTCACAATATGATTTGTCAAAACCTCCCATTTTTTACTACAACATAATGAATTAGTCTACCACTAGATCTTATTGTAGGATGCAACAAGATTTCATTTGTCATTTTGGGGAGGACCTTTGCCATCAAATTGATCCAATTTGACTGTTTTTGGGTGAAACATAGTCAAAGAACTTTAAGCTCTAAAGTCCCATTGGCCCTATGGGGGCCAAAATGCAACTTTGGGTAGGCTCATACGGTCTCAATATTCATCACAATGTACTAAAACTTTATGAAAAGCTAGAAAAATAAATAAGCTTTTTGGAAATATAATTTTTATTTCAATTGGTGCTTGGAAGCGAAAATTATTGCATAAAAGCCAAAAATAGAAGCAACCCCCAAAAAATCATAGAAAGTCAATATGTATATATTTTTAATTTTTTTTCTAACACATTATATCTTTGTCTACTTGTAAAACTTTGAATCATTCAATTTGGACTAGTGATGAGAAAGTTATTGACAATCTTGTTTTTTGGGCAATCTAAGGACGTTCTTGGAAAAAAAACTTTTTGTCCAACTTTGAATGCTAAGATCTTCCAATCCATATGGTCAAATTTGATGAAATTTTTACCACATAATTTCAGACAAGTGAAGTACAAAATCCTACAATTAGATTCTTAAGAAAATGGTTTTTCTGCTTTTGAGGGTGAATGCAGCAGAAATGACAATTTTGAGTGTTTTTTGACAGAAAAATGGCTGTGGGACTTTAGGGGTCAAGGATTAATGACAATTTTCAAATGAAGGTTATAAACTAATTCCCATCGATCATATCTTATTAATGATTAAATCATAAATTTGAACAAGAAATTGAAATACCTTGTTAAAGTGATTGGATATTGACTATTGATGATTGCAGAACATTTTTTTCCTTTTAGTTCAGCATTGTGATTTCTAGTAATGATGGTTTTAAAAAGATTCTTATTCTACCTCTTATTTAATGTCACTCTTGAAAAACCTTTCAGTTATTAAAAGGAAAAAAAAGATTTGAGGTGATAATATCGTGCTCTTTGATATACAAGAATATGTTTTTTTAGAATTTTTTTGAGGGTCTATACCAAAAAAATGCTAGAAAACTAGTCACACAAGAATCTAGAAGTATTTGGATGAATGAAAAATACAAGTTTTTAAAAATAAATATATTGGTTAGTGTGACGTGTTTGCATTCATGCATTGATCAAAATTTGATTGCTAGGTCTTCATGGGATTAAAAAAATAACTCGTGATGACTAAGTAGCAATATGACCTTGGTATGAAAGGCATGTTTCCTATAGTGTAATCAACCAAAAGGCTTTCAACAATAAAATGATAATAATATAGGTCATCTTTACAATGCAAGCCATTCACAATTAATATATACATGCATAAGACTTTGAGAAAACATGATAAAATGAGAATAATGATAAGAAGAAGAATAGCATGGGGACCTCAATGCACTATTGTAGCCTTAATAAGTAGTAGTCATGTTGGATTTTATGACTATACTAAAGTCTCCATCATCAAGGAACATGTTCCCATGAGTGTTCTAGCTGAGGACCCTATTTTTATATCTACCTAGTGAACTTGATTGCACCAAAATATGATTAGAATTTTACTAGCCTACACCAAATACCATTAATCAATCAAATTCGACTAATAAAAAAAAGTTGTAGTGCACTTCTTGAAAAATAGGTGCACTTTCTTTAAATAAGATCATGCAATTAGATTTTTCAAGAAATGATTTAAGAAAGATGTTTTCATTTTATTTCAGAAGCAACAATTTGGGTGTGAAATTGAAGGGAGGATTCCCTTGGGCATTTGGGGGGTAACCCTAGAAGGACTTGAAAGTCCACTGCGAACATATAGTATACTATGAATTTGACTAGAAAAACATTGACCAAATATTGTTCAATACAAAGTAATTTAATGATCATGGTTGTATGTAAATAACAATTTATCACAATTCATAAAGTAAACTACAATTGAAAAGTTATAAGGTTGAATACGGGTCATTTAGAGGGACCTCAAGGGCCTTTCAAGGTTTAAGAGCATATCAAACTACTATACATACAAAGACATCTAATTCAAGATTGGTACACCCCTACTCATACTTTGCAAAAAATTATCAATTGGGATTACTTTGTCTTTTCTAAACTGGCAAACAACTTTTTTAGACTTATTTAACCTTTTAAATTCTAGAAGAGCCAGGAGTGGTCACTGCTTGCATATACCTTCAAATGACCTAAAATCAATCCAAATTTAATTATAATTTTGTGCAAACTAGGTGGATGTTAGAAAAATTGTCCACTGAGCAAAATGGTTTAAAAAAAAGACACAATTATTCTTAGTTGTTAGAGGTCTATATGTACCAAAATGTTCACAAGTAGTACACTAATAATTTAGTAATATGCTGCAATGTCTGCTAAATACATGGCAACATGCAGTTGTGGCATTTTTTCTTAATCCCTGAGGAATGCTGCAAATGTTTTTTCTCCTTTAAATGACTTCAGGTAAGATTGTAGAATGAAAAAAAACATTTTTTCATCCAATTTTTTAAGGAGTTGTTTGTATGCATTTTCACTAAATAGTATAGCATATTCCCTCATCATGGTATTGTTGACTTTTTTAAAGAAGAAGATGTTTAATCCATAGATAATTCATATAGTGTATTTTGGTCAATTTTTGTTCTTTACTCTTGATGTAAATTTTAGCCGTAAAAATGATGCTTCTTGAATTTGAGGCCAGCTAATCAAATAAATTGTATCAAGTTTAGATTCTACTCCAATTGGAAGATATGAAAAAATCTAAAAATTCATTGATTTATTGCAATTTGAACTTTGGGCTTATAGCCATAGTTTGCTGATTTTTTATTTTAAAAAGACACAATAATTTTTTAATACCATAATGTTCTAGACTACAAAATATGCATGGGGCATTGCAAAAAACACCTGTTGTTTTTGGCTCAAAACGGCCTATTTCAGTGAGTACTAAGATTTTTGGAATATATATATTTTTAATGAAATAAATATGGATAATTTATAAAGCATTAAAAAGATAATGTCTTTACAAATTCAGACCTAGAAAATTTTATATCTAAAAGTTATGCACAAAAAAAGCACGATAGAAAATACCAAGACAATGGACACATTGATGTTTGATTTTTAGGAAATATTTAAAAAAATTCAAAAACAAAACAAAATATGTCTTGTATTTAATATGAAATATCTTCACTTTTGCTTTTAAAAGTTCAAAGTAAATTCAAATTTTTACAAAATTATTTTAAAACTTATAGAATATATGAGGTTTAATATTTTAAAAATAAATAATTACTTCATTCATATGTAGTTTTAAAATTGTGCCAAATAGAAAAAAAAGATTGTAAAGCCTGAATCTGTGGTCACAGGCCCATCTTTTAGGGGTTAAGAATTCAAGATATATGCAAAGATGTAGAAGGTGTTTAACCTTGGAAAGATGCGGCCTCCCATGACCAAGGTAGTCACCAAAATACTCTGATTTTTGGACCAATAGTGGTCATCTATTGGACCCTTGTGGTCCACGGCATCGATCCAAGGTTAATTAGACATGTGTTCTTTAACCCCTCATCGCCACAGGGGACGAAAAGTGCCCTCACAGAAAATTCAAAGTGCTGTAACTTTTGCATCCAATGTTCAAATTCAATAAAACTTGTCGGTAAAGTTGCGCTCTCTCTTCTAGTTTATGTGGAAAAAATTTCAGATCAATACAAGCTTTATTGATATCTTGAAAGCCAATCAAAGTTCATAGGTTCAATTTGAATTCACCAAACTGCATTTGAAGGCTGCAAATTCGGGGGCGTTTATATCTCCTTCATCCAATGTTTGTTTTCAATAAAAATTTGTTGTGTTATGTTCCCCTTTAAGTCTAGTTATTGTGGTTAAATTTTCATGTCAACCCAAGTTGTTTTGAATTCTTGGGAGCAATTCGAAGTTCAAAATCCAGACATTTTTGCATTACAGTGAACTTTGGTGGCTTATAACTTCTTCATTCAGTTTTTTTTTTCAATAATTTTTGTTGGAAAAGTTTTTCATACTAGTCTAGTTCTTGTGGTAAAAATTCATATCAATCCAAAAAGATATGATTGACTGAGAAGCATTTTAGCAGAGGTAGGTTCAGCTGTGGATTTGCTTTTTTGGTACTTTTTTCATTGTTTTTGACATTTCAAAACAATTTTGCAAATGCAATGAGTCAATTACATGTGTTTTTTTCCACCAAAGTGTTTGTCTTTTGGTTTAGAATCACCTTGTAGTTTAAAGTTTTTTCATTTGAGTAGGTTTAGAAATCGAATTCCACCTCGAAATGTGTTTTTAGGAAAATTTCAGCATCTTTTTTCAGCACTAAAACATTATAATCTTTCAATCTATACGGTCAAATGATTCCAAATTTTACTTACACCATCTACAACATGCACACTACAAGATTGTACGGTTGAGATTTTCAAACCTTACTCACATTTAGACTTATAACACTTGAAAAGCAAGGCTGTTTTTTGACATGGTTAGAGCTTCGGCGATGAGGGGTTAACCCCTAAAGGACCAAACAATGTTTTTTTTGGCAACATAGTGATGTGGGGCAACTCACTACAAATAGGAAATTCCACTATACTTTTAAAACTTTTTCTAGATGTAAGGACAAGTAGTACTTTGCCGCTCCACCAAATGTTTTTACAATTAGATATGCCCCTAAGGAATTATAAGGAAAAATGTTGTTTTTCATGGTCAAGGGGCAATGCACATGTAGGATAATTTACGCTAGCAAAATTTGCATTGTAATGCTTGAAGGAGTTTGGACAAGGCCTTGGGTAGCTTCTTGCTCTAGGTTCAAACCGGAAGACTTTTCTGACATTTTTTTGTACTCATAAATTTGTCACATTGTACAAAGAGGTGGTAGCAAGGAGGTAGTTGCTTTGTGGCTTCCTTTGGCCTAACGGGACGGTTATTTCTAATTGTTGCATTTGAAAGTTTAGAAATTCAAATATCCAAAGAATCCATTGAATCAATATAAAATCAAGGGAAAGGGAACATCTTCAAAATCAAAGAGAATGTGATTTAGTGGTTCAAGATGAGTTGGGCTTCGCTAATTAACATTGATCCAACTTCTTCTAGCTTGGACATAGTTTGATCAAACCTGCCAAAGTTTGTTTTTTTGGATGATCTTTTTTCAACTTCTAGGTCTAATTGAAATCTAGAAATTCACCATTTACATTATGAAGAAATTACTATATGTGCAAGCCATAAATTGTTGAAAAAAGGGTTTTGTTTGAGATTTTTTTTGAAGATAGTTTCCTTTGGAATTTTTTGGTATATGTTCCCCAATTTGAAGTGTTATGAATTTTTTTAACGTGTGGACAACTTTGCTACAAAAAAAGAGATAAAAACTTCAAGCAAAAAAGAGATAAAAACTTCAAGCAAAAAAGTTAAATTAACTTTTGCAAAAGCCTCCCCAATTTAGTGTTGCCCAAAATTTGGATGACCCTTCAAAACACTATAATCTCCCAATCCGTGCGGTCAAAACCTCCCATTTTCTTACTACAACATAATGAAGTAGTCAACCACTAAGGTAGAACTACCCATTACCACCCTGATTCACAATCTAACTATATTGGGGCCAACTCTAGGAAAGACACATATTTTTCAGAGGTGTGCTTTTGTTTCAGGAGTCAAACCCAAGTAAAATTATAATTTTTTGATAAAAATTGTAATTTATGTGAATTTCTGAAGTGAAATTGCACAACCGCTACTAGATTGGATTTATAAACGTCCTTTTACAACTCAATACCGCTTTCCAATGTATCTAATAGCACTTGAAGATCCACCAATCATTAATTGACACTTTATCTTTTAATAGCACTAATAAACTATTGTTGTCAGAATCTAAAGCGGATTTGCATGTTTTTCTCACGAAATTGGGACAAAACTATATATACAGATTTGAATCATTGACAGAATTGGGTAGTTCTACCTTATATATTACGTTAAGATGCAAACAGATTTCATTTGTCTTTTGTCATTTTTGTGCCATCAAAACAATCCAGTTTGAGTGTTTTTTGGTGAAACATAGTCAAAGAACTTTACAGGTTAATTTGAAGTCATCCATCGGACCCCCGTGGTTTGGGGCATCATTCCAGGGATAATTAGACATATGTTCTTAATTTGAAGTCTGCGGCATCGTTCCAGGGTTATTAGGCATGTGTTCTTGAATTTGTTGTAAGAGTTTATTTTAGGTGTTCTGCACTTAGTACCTGCATTCCTTTGGAAGCTTGGTTGCCCAGCAGGTACCAAAGGAATTAGAACATTTAGCCTCCCATTTCAAAGATTGGAGGAGTCCGCGGTCGCACTTTGGGCGTGTCGCATGCTTGTGTTCCACAAAGGAAAAAGAGATGGTGGGTGATGTGGCCCAATGTTACAAGAGCTTGTTTGTTCATTTGTACATACGTACATACATTGATCGACCAAAGAGGATGAGTACCCGTAAGAATTGCTGCACTCAATGTCAACACAAGCAAGGGTTGGTATCATTGTTGGGTGTGACCCCATGTGACCATTCTAACTTACTTGAATATATCTTCTACCAAGGGCTCTTACTACCGTAGTTTTCCTTCCCTCCCTTCCCTTCCTTCCCTCCCTTCCCTCCCTTCCCTTCCTTTCCTCCCATGGTCGATCACCATTGAATTTGGTTTTGGGATTAACACGGAGGTAAGTTAACCCAAATAGGAGTGGATGGAATGGCAGATAGTTGGTCGGTCACCCTTGAACTTGTTTTGGGGATTAAAACGGAGGTAAGGTAGGGGGCTGTAAAGGCGACCCTTTACCAGCTGATTTGCATTTTGGGGAAGCTAAACTGCTTAAAATAATTTTCAGTAAATTTTCATGGTAAGAAAAATGGAATTGGCATCTAACCCAAGTGGTTTCATATTTTTCGGACCTTCATGGAATTAGTTATGAATTTTTGAAGTTGGAAAACAGTGGTTTCTAAAGGCGATCCCCTCCTGAAATGTACACTTCTGGTACATGTTAGAGGCAAAATCTACCAGATCGCTTTTAGAGACAGGTTGCTTTTACAGCCCCCTACCTTAAGTTACCCCAAATAGGAATTGGATGGAGTGGCAGATAGTTGGTGGCTGACTGGCTGGACGGCCCCAAAATCTATCGCCATGGTGCGCTGGCTCACCTTTGCTGTCTGGCTTCTCTCTTGTTGGCCCAAATGTCAGAAAAAAAACCCGGGTGTACCTCACCACCCTCTCCCGTCCATCCAGTATTTGACCCGCCACCCAATTATCAAGAATGCATGGGCCTACAGCCACTGCACAGATTCATGGCTCACTCAGTAGTACCACTTGTAAGTTTGTAAACGGAAAGTCTTCTTTTTTGGACCATGTATCACACTCACTGACTGACACGGGAGGGTAAGGAAAAGTCACTTGTTCTCTCTCTCAATGCAGCCAAATGAACGGGGAGGCTGGATAGGGAAAGGCCTGGGGGCTGTTCCAAAAACAAATCCCAAGAAAAAAACAAAAAACTAACTTTGAGAAGAGCCAGTGTTATTACAGTGAAAACACCTAAAACCGTCAATACGAGCAATTCAGTACAGTCAGAGGCACGTTTTTCTAGAAGAAAAAAATCATTTGTAGTATTAGCAAATGAAAATCACAAACTTTCAAAAAAAGAATTAGAATTTTAGGACATGACATGTAATTTCTATTAATTTTCAAAGTGGAAGCTCTCTAGGCCACTGAAATTGGCATACAGATGGATCAAAAACTGAAATCTCAAAAAAATCAGCAGTCGACTAATCGCTTTTAAGTAAGGGGACAACTTCACGACACTTTTGAGCAACACTTTAATCCTCACAGTCCCATTAGTCCTATGGGGGTCAAAATGAGACTTTGGGCAAACTCATACAATCTCTATATTCATTGTAACTTTTTGTGGAGCTAGGTAAACACATAAGCTTTGTGGGAATATAATTTTTACTTCGATCGGAGCTTAGGAGCAAAAGTTGTGGCACAATAAGCCAAAAATGGAGGTCGGCGGGCAACACAAAAAAAATCACAAAAAGTCAAAATAATTAATTTAATTTGTTCTCAAACATTATATTTAGTCTATATATGAAGCTTTGATTCATTCTATTTGGACTAGTGATGAGAAAGTTATAGACAATCTTGTTTTCTGGGTAATTTAAGCATCTTCTTCAAAAAATCACTTACAAGATTTATTTCTAAATGCAATTAATTTTTTTTTAAAAACAAATTTGACACGGTTAAGTATGCTTGCTAGAACAATCTTGCCGTTGGGATTATTGTTTTTTTGATTCCATGTTAGAGCTAATAACAATTTAATTTTTCGTTCAATTGTGCATGAATGGATATAGGGATGGTTTTAGGTGTTTCTACCTTAGCAATGAAAATTCTTCATTAAGGTGGATAATTTCAAAAGCATTACTTTTGCTATAATACCCTAGTTACTCTCGCATCATTAGACTAGTCAAATTTTCATATTATCTTGGTGGCAAGTCAAAAGAGGTTCCAATGCACCGAAGAATGCTACATTTGTATATTGTATGCAAAAGTTATGAAGGGTCAAAATATTTTTTGGAAGATGTCCTAAGATCATTTCTTTAACATATACGCATATTGATTTTGGAGATGTATACAAAGTGATGATGATGGTTTTTGCAATTGACATTCAATATAATAAATTTTCATCTATATTTGAAGAGACCTCCAACTTTGTATTTCCCAAGCACCCTTGCCAAGACCACTAGAAGAAAAACGTGTCCGGCATAACCCACTACTATGCAACTAGTGTCCTATACAACTATCCTGCAACTGTAATCCTCTCTATATGCACCAAATTTGACAACTAGGTTGTTTAGTCGCAAAGTAGTCGTAGAATGAAGTGTAGGGTTACAGGATTGTAACAGAGTTGGCAATTAGAATTACTGTGAGGTATTCTACATCCAGTTTTCATCACAGCTGTCAATGTGGACAACTCTACGCATCGTGGAGTCCACTGTGGCAAACCACAATCACATATTATCTAAATTTGACCACAATTCGACTAGAAAACGACTAGAAAACAACTAGTTTGCGACTAGAAACAACTATAGTTTGACTAGAAAACGACTAGACTGCAACTAAAAAACAACTATAGTTCGACTAAAAAACGACTAGATTGCAACTAGAAACAACTAGAATTTTTAAATGACAACTCTGTTACACTCTTGTAACCCTACACTATTACAGAGCTTCTCTGTGACTAGATTGCAACTACAGAATGACTAGAAAACAACTAGAATTTTCTAGAATTCTTTTGGTTGTTTTGTAGTTATTTTCTAGTCGTTTTCTAATTTGTTTCCCAATTATTTGTCTTATAGCAATTGTCCCATATCAATTGTCAAGAGTACCATCAGGTTAGACATATAAGACTTGTAAGTTGTTGTATTCTCATGTAATGAACTCCCTTAATAGAATTTTAAGATTTCTATTAGGTGTAGATTTCTACAATTTGTAGATTTCTACAATTTGTAGATTTCTACAATTTGTAGATTTCTACAATAAGTAGATTTCTACAATTTGTAGATTTCTACAAATTGTAGGTTTCTACAAACTGTAAAAAATCCAAGAATTTTTAAATTACATAATTTCCTAAACCAATGAAATCTTTTAAATCTAAATATCTGAAATCTAAAATAGAATTTAGATTTGTGATATCCAAAATCTACAAATTATTAAGATTAGAATTTTAAAATCTACATATCTACAAGTTGCAAACAAGTTACAAACAAGTCACAAATGAGTCGCCAACAAGTTGCAATGAAGTCACAGATAAGTTGCAAACAAGTCGCACAACTCATCGATTGAATGACCGACGTCACATGGTAGCGAGTACACATAAGCGACCACGTCAGAAAAGGCCGTCGACGAAGTTCAAACTACGCTGCCGGATGAAAAATAGATTCACTTGATTTTGCAACTCTAATTTTTATGCAACTTGTCCACTGCAACTACGGACCTCTAGATTATCACATGTCGCAAATTAGTTACACAACTCAAAAAGCAGTTGCTCTTTGCAGTCACAAAACCCCTCGTTTTCTTCTAGTGGACTAAATGTGTCTTATAAATAGTGAATGGACTAATCACAAGTTGGAAATAAATTAAAGCGAGAGCTCTAAATTTAAATTAAACAAGCTTATTTTGGACAAGGTATGATTAGAATCCTTGGAGAATATTTGGTGGGGCCTAAAGCATTTTTCATCTACTTTGACTATATCACTCTTTCAGCATGGAGAATTACAATGTTGACTTTTTCTAATTTAAAAAATGATGTAAATCAAATATTTGATTATGTAATTTTTGAAACTAATCTTTATAAGATGGTAATAAATGACTTAATAAGTACTCCGTCTGTCCCAAAATGATCTTCTAGCTGGATAAAATGTTCATGATTAAGGCTAAAATTAATGTTATTTCAACCCATTTCTAAGTATTTTTGAAGAAGTTATCCATTCATTGAATCTTCAAGAATAAAAATGATCATTTTTTGAGCAACCAGAAGATCATTTTGGAAAGGAGGGAGTATAAGGTAGGAAATTCAAAAGTAGTTTTTATTTATTTAAACAACATAATCTTTAATAGATGTTACTAGTGTACATTTATTTTATGTCTCGAAAAGAGACACAATTTTTTGAACTTGCTGCAACCCTATCTTCTCGTTTTGTCAATTCAAAAATACAATGGAAACCCTAGTCAAGTTCATTTATACTTACATTGAATCCAATTCTTATACCTCTCTTTTGGAACAAATGGTTCACAATTCCATGCATTTTTTTTTCCCTTGCAATTGCACATGAAATTGGTATCTTTAAACACTGTTATTGTGATGGGAAAACAAGAGTTATCAATCTTTCCTAGAGCCTACCATGTACGGTATACATTCATTGAAAGTTTCCAAAATAAGCATCCTTCTAGATAATTTTTTTCTTTTCTTTTTGACACATTCAAATGGAAGAATTTAATTGCAAGAGTAACATACACCAACCGACTATCTAGGGTCAGAGAAACAAAGAGTGACCAACTCAAACCTAGAGTTAAACTAAACTTACAAGCAAAGGGGTCCATTCCCATGTTACAACATCGCTCTATTATTTTCAACTTATACTTTTAAAAATATTCTTTGTAGTCCTCAGTTTTAGTCTTAAGTGGCATATTATTATTTTGACTCCTTGGCTTTTCCAAATTGTCTTTTCACTGATTAAATGATAATTTTATGAGCCTCACCATTTTTCTGGGACCAGTAACTTATGTTGTTATCCCAACCCACAATTTTTTTACTTACAACAGTGACATGCTTTATTTTTTATTTTTTAGGGGATTGTAATGTAAGATTGGCTATTTGAGACAGACTTTTAAAGTACAGATTTCTCATTTGGTGCAACAACGTGCATGTGCAACTGTGCATGGCTCACCGAGGCTGGCTCCCGCAATGTCATAAAGTTAACAAGAAGTACTGTTGTATCTGATTGAATCGTGTACGTGACCACATTTAATTTTAATTTTTAATATACAGTAGGAAAGAAGCCGACCAACAACAAACATTCCCAGAATATAAGGGTACATCAGCCTACAATTACCACCCAGTTTGCTATTTGTCAGCTCGCATATTTTCCAGCGATTGCAAAGTTTGAGGGAAGCCATTTGTAAGTAGAATGAAGGCATTCCGACAAGAAATGAATTTCATGTGATTTTTCAAAGTTTGTTGGGACTAAATTTGGTAAAGCATGGATAGACCCACGCAAAACCACACCCTACCATATCCCCTCCCCAAATGCATTGCTATGATGCTACTTAACCCCTAAAGGACCAGCCTGCAGAATTCGGCAACATAAAAAAATTGGGCAGGTACATGTGGCCAGAGATTTACAAGTTTGAGGCTGAAATTTTAAGAGAAGTTGTGGACGAGGAGTACCTTTCATTTGAACTAAATTTTATGGCATTTGGAAATACGAGTCAAAAGTTATGGCCTAATATGTTACTTTTTTTCTCAGCCGGGCAGTTAGGGCAGATTAAAAAAAATCACTTTTTTCAGAAACAAAAATTTGAAACTGGTTTTCCAGAGCTATCTATACGTGGAAAGCTTTTAATCATTCCATTTTGACCAATGAGTCAAAAGTTACGAGGAGTTTTAGTTTGCGGGCAGTTTTGGAATCTCTACTCTAAAATAAACTTTGAAGTCTTTTATCTTACTCAATTTTCAATATTTTTTGAAAAAAATAAAATCATAGGATGTAGATTGTTTAATACAACATTTCAACCATTGGGATTGGCATTTTTCAATTTCATATCTAAATTCTTAACAATTTTGAATTTTGAATCATTCTCTACTTCATTCTACTTACTATTTTTTTCCTATATGTTGTACAATTCCAAATGATGTGATATTTTTCAAGCATGTAGCCAACTTGTTTAGGAAAAAGAATCCAAAGAAGCACCACCATTTTGGACATTTTTTCATAGAAAAGTGAGCTTTTGAAGTGCAGCTGCCCGGTTTTTTGCAGGGGTCAAAAAACGATTTCAGTGATTTTGAATGCTTATATCTTGCAATCCATGTGGTGGAAATTTCTGAAATTTTTACCACATATTCTCAAGTCATCATTCTACAAGATCCAACGGTTACATGAGTCAAAAAAAAGTTTTTTTCAAAAATTTGGTACTTGTACTAAAAACGGCAGTTCTTGAGCGTTTTTAGTGAAAACATAGTCAGAGAACTTTAGGGGTTAAAGGATTGCTAAAATTGTGATAATGGGTGGGTGATTGATGCAAATGGGAGGATCCCAATATATATGTAGAAAATGGGTGACTGATGCCATTGGGTTGTTCTACTTTACATGCTTTCCAAACCTAACGATGTTTACGGATTGAGAGCATCCATCTATATCTTGATAATTTTTATAAATAAAATCCTAAAAATATAAACATAAATGGTGAAAGAAGACATGGTAAAAATAAAATTTGAAGAAGCCTTTGTGAGAAGCACGGGGAGATCACTTAGTGTATCTATAACAAACCACTTGTGTTCAAGTGATCTTTTGGCCCCCTATTTATTTAAAAAATAATAATACTTTCAACCTATAATTTTGAACTTTGTTTAATAATGACTAGGTTTCTATTGCCAAAAATTCTGAACTCAAACAACATATGGAATGATTTCTAGACTAGGTTGAAAATGAACTAAAATGGCATGTTTTTCAATTCAAATATTTATCGAGAATGCATTTAGATGAACATTGCATCATTATTCAAGAAAAATGAACTTTCACAAAAAAATTATTTTTAGAATTTTTTTATTCATTAATTAGGATAATTTTTCCTTATATAATATAGGGGTGTAAAAGTTATTTTCAATTCTACAGTGTATTTTTTTACTTCAAAAATTTGTAACTAATTATAAATAACAAATAAAAACATCAATAATGCAAGACATAAACTTTCAAAGTAGAAAAATCTACTCATATATATATATTTTTTCCTTTTATTTAAATTTTAGGACATAATATAGGGGGTCTAAAATCTGGACACATGTAGTTTCTTGTGGACACTCTACGTGAACTCCCCGAGGTGACAAGTCATGAGTATGTGCCATTCTTTAAATCCACCACATTATGTACTCATTGTATTCTTTTCAACATATATATTTTACTTGATTCATGAGTGACCCTCTTATCAATTATTGGTGCTCTCCTCAGACGAACTTTCGAAGTGATATCTCTTCATTTCCGAATCAAAGTTCTATACTTCTAATCTCCATGTCTTCTTTTTTTTCTATCAGCTAGGAAACACACATTATTCCATTCATCTAGATTCATCAATTGTTTAATAAGTGATGATTATCGGTGCACATACTTTTGTATGTAATACAGGAGCAAACTGAAGCTGGAGGATTTTTTTTGTCTAAATGTCGGTGAATGTCACTGTATGGCACAGTTGGAAGCAGCTACTGTATGTCACTGTATGTCACTGTTTCAATTGTCGCATTTGTTTGTAAGGCCCACTGCGTTGGACGACATCTTTATTGTACACATGGACCTGGTCCTTAAGTTTGAGTGTGAAAGTGTGCCTACCAGCTAGTCCGCCCCCCCCCCTGATTTAATTTGTTTTAGGCTGGGAGCCTCACACTGAGGTTTATTAACATCTCAAATTCTGTTTGTACATGAAGTCTTCCTGCAGAATTCTGTTTGTACATGAAGCCTTCCTGCAGAATTGGAGCATTTAATTTTCCACTCTTCATGTGTTCACATTATTTAAATTCTGTTTCTATCATACCTCAAGTCTGCCTGCAGAATTGGAGCGTTTATGGGAAGGCAACCCATTCTTGATCACCCCCCATTCTGACTATGTAAGGTAGTGTGCTCTGAAAGAGCCCATCTTCTTCAAACCATCCCTATTTTTAGGTGGAGAATGGAGATGGTGTGATCCTGAAATGGACCACTTTAGCAATTGAATGTATGGAAGAAAAATTAATTTTTATTTATTGCAAGAGACAATTATTGTCTTTGATTTCCACTCATCTCTTTACAAGTTGCAAGTGAACAGATTTTAGAAAGACCTATGGTCACAAATAGGTGCCTATGCCCCGAATCTTTGAAAATTTATAAGTAATTCAAAAATGCTTGGAAAAATACAAAACCACTCGTGTTAGGTTCCACATCTATTTTTCTTTCTCTAAAAAATGATCTAAAAATATTTTTGTCCACGAAAGCCTGTGAAAAAGGTGGGCCAGCCTTTATGCAGGCTGCTTTCTTTCTGTTCAAGAAGTAATGAATAGTGATTAATTATGGCACGGTTCCCAACGCAATTGTGACACATTATGATTAGCTACAACACTCTCAACATTGTAGCCAATCCATGTTGAATTTTGCAACCAGCCCTTGGTCAGATATAGGATGGTCTATATGACCAGCATGGGTTGAACAAAATCTTCATCTAAAAAATTCACAACAATTATGTACTGTAGAATAAAAATCTGGAAAATTATGGAAACCTTCTGAACTCTATTTTTTGCACACGGGGAAATTTCCCCACCGCAGAAACCCGCCCTGCAGATATGTGAATTTGCTTAAGTGGTCAGAAATGGGTTCAAAGAACTAGGGTGAGTTATTTCACCAACTTACTGTACATTGAGAGTTTGACTGTTTCCTCAAGGTCCCACATCAATGTGGTGACATATTGCAATCTTGCCAGAAAGAAGTGCTACAGAAGAGGAGCAATTTGGCTTTGAAAGGGGGTTAGACTTGCAGTATGATGACTTATACTCAGATAAAGACAATTTAAAAACATAGACAAGGAGACTCAACAATGACCTACTCTGACCTCAAAATTCCGCAGGTTGCAGCTGGGTGAAAGCGTTGGCAGAGGAGACTGAGACAGAGGGAGATTTTTTGGTGCACTCATTTGCCACCGTCGTTAGACCTGCAACATCACAAGCACCCTTTGATGCCTCCATGAATTTGGTGTTCAACAAACCATGAAACGCAAAGCATGATCGTGAAAGAAAGTTAGACCTAAGTGAAAAATTAGAATCATTGGTCTGTCTTAGTGTTTTTTTTTCCGGCGATTTGGTGCAAAATTGCACCAAAATTTTTTACCTAGCACCAAGCCTATAGGAAATTTTTAGTAAAATTTTGGATGAAATCGCCAAAAAACTTCAAGTTCAAGAAAAATCTTGGATGAAATCGCCACATTGTGAATGAAAATAGAATTATAGATACGTAGTATCACATTTTCTATATAGTACTTGGATGAATGTTGAAACTTGGAGCACCACCGTAACGTTTAATATCGCCACTTCGCCACTACATGGAAAATGAAAAAAAAAACACTGGTCTGTCTTGGAAGGGAAAACTCTATACAATAATCAAAGCAAAAGAATTTAAAAAATGTTGCCCTCTTTCAAAGATTTAGGAATACAAGGATATTAAAGTACACACTTGGTTGAGATACTACTATTTATTCAGAGAGGGCGACAGATATTGACTGAAGTGAGGAAATGAAAAGTGTCAATCTGCATTTAAGAAAAAGAAGTGTGATGAAAGAAGTGAAATTTGATTTAAAAAAAATAAAATTATAATTTATAATTCTTTTCCCAAAATAGCAAGCATATTTTTTCATTTGATGATATCGTAAAGTTTTATAATAGTAATTCTATATTCTCCACATTTGTTTGCATTGCTACATGATACCATTGCATGCTCCAAATTTGTGTGCCATCATTAAATACAACCTTTTGAGATATGAGGACAAAAAGAGCTACCATTCCAAGAAATATTGAACTTTACTTTCATTTTGATGTGCACCCTTAAGATTAGACTATACAATAATCATTAAAGCTATGGCAGGTCTAGGCATTTTTCAATTAAAATGAAATCCTTCGATCTGGCCATTGTCGGTTGATTGATTGACTAGGATCTTGACAAAAGTGAAGAACTGAAGATTCCTTGGTACCCACATTACTTGTGAACGGGTGCCCACCATTCTCGATCCCTGCCAAAGCAGCGATTCCAAGTTTCCAACTGCATTTGGTCAATGCAAGTTCTATCAAAATGGCCCAAAAGGAAGGCATATATACTGAACAACATATTTTAAATGAGTAGACGTACAAATCAAGGGCAACAAAACTGGAATTCATTGGAAGAATGGTGCCAAAATCAGACCTCAACAGCCATTGCACATGGAATTTGAGCACCAGTCACCCTTCACTTGCAATATCATAAGCCAAAATCTTTTTCTTTTGTAGCCCTACAAACAACTTTTTCCCATCACATGGCAAAAATCGTACTCCTAAAACAATTGTGGGTCTCACTGCACTTGATTGTTTCCTTCGACAAAGATGGACAGAATATGGAATACATTGCACTGTACATCAAGTGCTTTATTTCAGGTCTGGATCTCATGTTTCAATTCAACTACGCAAGTTCAGTCCAGGGGGGAAAGGAGTGGATTAGAAGAAACAAACTCTTTAATCATGCCATTGATCATTCCTAAATAATTGCTCAATATAAAAGATAGGGCATGTGAGAACCACTCACCAATTCTGCAATGTCTTGTCTGGGACCTGAATTGATTTTCCTTCTGTGTTTTTTCATTTTTCTAATTGAAGGTTGCTGATCTTTCAAAAGGAACGAAAAAGATGCGACAACCACACACAAATTGTTACCCATTCGTGCATACTGTAATAGGTCTCTGTGACACTTCGTGTTCTTGTGGCACTCAAAAGTTGTCGATCCGGTAGTCGCATTATATTATAGAATTGAAATAGATGAACTTCAAACAACTTGGTGCATGGAACTCGGACTTGAGAAAATTTATTTAATAATACTGCAGTAGATCTCACTAATGCAGGAAGTTGCTGACTACCTATCTGTGACTCAGCTAGAAAATCAAAGAGGGTACAAAACTGAGCAACAAGCGAAGTAAGGACCTTTATTAAAGCAGGAAGAGCAAGCTTGACATCAGGTTCACTAAGTTGAGACACACTATGGCACGAGCAGCATCGCGCTGTGGTATCTCGAACAGCACAACGTAACAGGATCTGAAAAACAGACCAAGCAAAGTGGCAAGATGTTGGACGACATACCTGCAAATAGAGATAGTGCTTCACTTATGCTCTGATTCAACACAGCTTGGATATCACCTCCCTAATCAATGAATTATTAACAAGATAATTGTCAGTTCATTAAAATACTAATTAATTTTGATATGTCAGAACTACTGATTATTTTTGAAACGAAGGCCATACCAGGTAAGGATGTATTGCAAGGGCCTCTCTGAAGATAATTTCCTCCTGCACCAAATCACTGCGTTCTTCATCGTCTGCCTCAAAAGAATTCCAGCATGTTCTGCAACCTCTAGTCCCGCAAAGTAACGTTCTAGACCACAGACTCTTAAACCACTCAAGATCGATCATGTCCATCTCACTGGAAGGTTGACTGAGAAGGGCACTGACAAAATTGGGAAAATTGCAGGCAACACGAAGTAGATAACAACAGAAAACAACTTGTAAAGTTCTATGTGCTTCTTGCAGTGGCCCTTGAACTTAAAAATCACATGAAAGACTATGCTCACAGAGTCAATACTGTACAGTGGGCTACAGTTCATTTACGAAATTTTCAGTCAGCTTTCACTAGAAAGTTCAGCAACTTTAGAAAGCTCTAGCGTGCTCCAAAATGAACCAATTTTGAAACCGCAAATTGCGTTGGAATTGAAATGAAGTGCACTTCAACTTCATAAAAAATGAATAATTAAAATTTTTACAACAAGTTGGATTCCTTTTAAACACTATCTACCATTTTATAAAGAACCTTTGGAGGATAGTCAAAGATTTTTTGCATTTGGGTGAAGAACAAGCAAGAAATCATACAAGCAATTCAAGTCATGTGGGAATAAGTATCTCTAAAGCAATTGTGAAGGTTCATTTCGTATATGTACAATTGAATACAAGTTGTAATTTTCACAAATGTTGACAACACTAGATAGTACATAGTGTATAGAAAACATCAATCTCTTTATGTGATTTTCAGTTACATACGTGTGTTTGTAAAGATGATAAAATAAATTTCAGCGTGATTCCAACGCAAGTCGAAATTTGAAATTCCATTCATTTTTAAGCGCACACGGGCCTCCCAAATTTCTCCTCATCTTAGCAGGATCCAAAAATTCGTAAATGAACTGTAGCCCACTGTACAATGCTTAGATCAGCGCACAAATCAATTCAGTCGTCAACAGCATCCAGCAACCAGACATTGAAGGCTTGTAATCATATTCGGGTTCGCACTACTAGACTCATACAGCAAGCACGCCACTGTTAAAATATCAGCAATAAAAAATATCAAACCATTTTATCCGAAAGCTACCCTCAGGATTATTGTAAACAGACTTGCATGCATGCGAGCTCCTCACATCCCTTCTTCAATTTCGTTTTTGCGTCTTGCCGAGCACCGGTTTCTTTGGCAGCCAAAGCAAGCCACAAGACAAGTAAAACAGCAATATAATCACACCGCTCATTGTTAGATGGGAACATACGGGACATGGACCACATGTTTGATGATAGTCGATTCATTTCCAGAATCGTTTTGCAGTCCAAGTAAAGAGAGATCGGACAAAGGAACACCAGATCCATTACATAAAACCAAAAAGCGTCATGAAATGAAACCAATCCGCAGACTGTCAAACTTCACATGTGAATTTTTTTTTCACATAGCCTAAAAAATCTTTCAATGGCGAGCTGATAAACAACAGCCTAGACAGGTTCAGTGCTTTCAGATTTGAGCTTGTTCGTTTCGTTTCTGGCAGCCCAAGCACACTAAATTTAGTCTCCATTTATGTTCTGGACTTGCCTTACATCTACGCCACCGACAGAGTGCAAGGTCAATCCTCCTTTTTCCAACCCAGAATACGAGTGCTTGAGCAACAGAAAGCCTGTAATTCTTCGAAAGAAAAATCTTAGAACAAAGCTTCATACACTAAAAACGAAGATCTTCCATACCTGGGTGATGGTGGCAGCTTTCGTAAAACGCATCTCCTTGCAGGATGCGACTCCTCAACATCCAGCGTGTGTCCTGACAACTGTATCTTTAATCGTAAGGACATTCTTTTGAGAAAGCCACATCCGAACACATAGGCAGCTCATATTGAATCCAAGGCACATGAAGAATTTACTCTTAAGGTAGATATTCCCACATCAATCGTGGGACCGCGTACAAACCATATACATTTTTCACATCAGGGATTCAATTTGAGCTGCCTGGGTTCTTTTGATTGTTATTAATACAACTTCCAGTCGCTTCTTGACGCATTTTCTGATACTACTTGCGAGGTCAAAACTCTCTGCACAGATGCACAGCAGTCAAAAATTAGCTGACAACCTATCTAAACACACCAAAAGATAATCAGAGAACCAATGGCCGGAAATTCAGAAGCTTCAGAACTGCATTCTTTCTTGAAAGTAGCAAAGAATTATCATCGCACTGGTCGTTGACATTTCATCAGAACTTCCGGCACTTTCGGCCCACTGATCTCTGCATCATCTTATCTGTTGTAATGTAATTAACGACGCATCCTCAAAACTGCGCTTACAACATTGGGCCGAATTGATTGCTTAAGAATCTTTTCAAAGTAAACATCAGTTTAAATTGAGCAAATTCAAATTCAAATTTAAATTTAAATGACAAATTCGATAATTTGTACAGAGTAATTTAAATTTGAGCAAGTTTGAAAATGCGAAATAACGAGATTGCCAACTGCAAACAAAGTGAAGAAACACAGCAAATGCTTCTCAACTCAACCAGGCTCGGCTTGGAACAAGCTTAAACTCTACATCTGCAAGTAACCATTTACCGGAAATTCAGAAACTGCAGAACTGCATTCTTGCTTGAAACATAGAATTATCATCGTACTAGTCCTATCATCAGCTTCATGAGCTGAATTTCCTGCAATCACGATGAACTGACCTCTGCAGCATCTCGTCTGCTGTAGTGTAATTTACACCGCATCCTCAATGCTGTACTTTCAACTAATTGGAATGAATCGATTGCTTAAGAATTAATCCTTTCAAAGTGAACAGAAGAGCACTTGAAGTTCAAAATCGCGAAAAAACGATTTTGCAAAACCAAAATCGAAGTGAAAAAACACAGTAAATGCTTCACAATTCAACCAGGCTCGGCTTGGAACAAGCTAAAACTCAACAACTACAGCATACACAGACGTCTGGAACTCGTGCAGAAACAAATTGCAAACCTCAAGAAAACTAATATGATCAAACACGGTAATCGGAAAATCTAAGAAACTCCAGATAGTTTCGCCGAGTTCTCACCTCATTCTCCACCACTCTCTGTAAGCGTCAACATCTTCGTTCGAGGTGCTAATAAGGGCAAGCTGGAGGGCTCGGCGTTTATGAGACCCCGCTGGGCGCCATAGCCGACCTCAACACTGCAACGATTGTCAAAATGCTACCGACGTCCCTTTCACTGCTTGCTCAGATAACTCTTAGCCGCCAGGCAGGCAGTGCTTCTTCTTTGGAATTTTAACCCTTGAGCGCTCCGACGTCCAATTTCTGGACGATGAACAGATTCATATTCTTGTTTCCTACTGACTTCAGTTGTTTTTCTCATTCTTGCATGGATGATAGTCCTCTTAATTTGTGGAGATACTTTATCAAGTTCTTGTCCTATCTAATGGCTTGACTTGGTTTTAGTAGAGTACTTATTTTTCGAAAATTACAAATGTGGAAGTATGTCTAGTGGTTGACCAAGCCCAAATTGCATTGACTCTAGTTCAAAACTGAATTGCAAAAATGAGGTCATAGATTTAACCCCTGAAGGACCATTTGTCCCTTTAGGGGACAAGTGGGATTTTGGGCAAGTACCTAGGGTCTCATTTTTGTCTTAATTTTTTGTATTATTTTTGAAAGATAGAAAAATTGATTAGCTTTGTGTGAATATAATTATTTTTTCAATCAGTGCTTAGGAACAAAAGTTATGCCCAAAATAGTGGAGAAGGAGGGGAGGGGCCAGCAAAAAAAATTCAAAAATTTGAATTTTTTTGAATTTTTTTTCTCATAGATTATATTTTTGTCTACATGGAAAGTTTTATTCATTACATTTGGATTTGTTATAAGAATGTTATAGACAATCTTGTTTTTTAGGCAATTAGAGCATCTTTTTGAAAAAATAACTTGTAGGAGTCATTTCTAAATGCAATTTTTACAATTTTTCAAAAAATAAAAGTTCCACATGGTTTATTTCGCTTGCTAGAACGATCTCACCATTAGCATTGGTGCATTTTTATTCCATTTTAGAGAAATTAATAATTTAGATTTTCCTTCTATCTTGTACCTACTTCTACTTAACAATTTTTTAAAGTACAAAAAATAAATTTTTTGAATTTTTCTTTTTTCCTTTTTTCCTAGACTCTCTACTCAATTCTACACCATAAAGATTTAAAGTTCAAAACTATGTAGTGCTAAAAATTAAACTTAAGAAGGTTCAAAGTCAAATAATCTAGTTCCGCAATGTGCTAAATAACTTATTTTTTTCACCCCAAACGCAAGTATCTTGTAATTTTTGCAGTCAAAATTTTTGAAATTTTTCCCTCACATTCTTATACTAGTTAGATGTAAGATCCTCTGGTTAGATGTGAAAAAATAAATACTTTTTTTTACTCTTTGCTATAGAAATGACAACTTTGACTATTTTTTGGCAAAAAAAAGGTCTTGGTCTTTTAGGGGTTAAAGAACACAAAAATTTCAAAAAATTACCATGTCAAGAGAACCTCGTTTCTAATTCATTCCAACAAGTTTTACTCAAAAATAATAATAGTTTGTTTGTAAATGAATTTAGAAAGAATTTTAAATTTTTCCTTTCAAAATTTATAAAAAAATGTTGGTGATAGCATTAATGAATCTAACCATACAAATGGAATCTAAAATTTAAAATCTACATCTTTTATTTATAAATTAATTTCAAAATATTCTCCTAAGTAGTACTCCCTCCGCCTCAAAATGTTCTTCCTGTTGGCCTTCATTTTTTGTCCCAAAATGATCTTCCTGTTGTACTTTGTGAGCTGCAAATTGGTCAAATTTAACTTTTGGTTATTCTCTAGGACTAACAAAACAATTCCAAGCGATAGTTCCCCCTCCATCTATGCAATCACTAATCAAAAGACAAATAAAATGGTTGAAGGGGTCAATCAACACTTTTTGTTTTTATTTTTTGCATCTCTTTGAATATTATCTAATTGAAGGAGATGAAGGTTTTGGGAGGCAAAATATAGGTCCACATATGGTCTTTGACTTATACTAACTACCCACAAAATGACAACCTCACACTCAATAATTAAATAACCACTGGTGCTCCTTGAAAATACCCAAAAAATTTCACTTTTCAATAATCCAAAACTACACTTTAAAAAGGGCTTCAAAACTCAAAGTTTCAAGTGCAATAGGAGTGCACCAAACTCCATATGTAGTGCAAAACAGGCTTTAAAAATGTTATTTTTAGTCTTAATCCGGAACATTTTGTCTAACAGGAAGATCATTTTGGGACGGAAGGAGTATTTTATAACGATTTTTTCCAAATCGTCAATTTTAGAGATGACTCTGGATGTTTAGGGTTAAAGCACAATGCAATTAATCTTTATTTAAAGGACATTTCATATCTGGGTTTGGTCAAAATTCTACATTAGAACACAAATTTTTAAATTTTGATGTTTTTCACATGTAATAATAGATTACATGTCTAAAATTTAATGTCATTTCCTCATAATTAGAATATCAAATTGAATTTTACATGATTTTTTAAAGAAATTTCTTTATAAAATTGTAGTAATTACAAAAATGCTTAAAATAATATGAGATTGTTTTTGGAAAAATAAAAATAATAGCAAAAAATACTTCATGCTAGAATTGATGTATTCTTGAGCTCACAATAAAAGACATTCAATAGAAAACATTCAAAAGTGGTGTATTTTGAGCTTTTAAGATGCTATTTTTAAAGTGTCACAAAAATTACAATTTTAAATTTTTTGAAAGAAATTAAATGGAGTGAAAAATAGATTATTGGAGCTATATTTTTTTAGTTAGACTTAAAAACATTTAAAATGAAGAACTATAAGGAAATTCAGATTTTGACTTTCAACATGCCCGTGGTGCTTGCAATGTCTTTTCACCCTTGAAGGGCCCCAAAGCCCTTTGTGGCCATATATTATATCATAAATTTGGTGGTATTTGATAAAAAATATATTGACCATATACTTTTCAATACAAAATAAATTAATAATCATGATAGTATGTAAATAATGATATATCACAATTCATAAATTAACTATTATTGAAGAATTATAAGACTAAATACAAGTCGTAAAGAAGGATCCCAAGGGCCTTTTAAGGATTAAGGATTAACCCCTAAAGCCCCACTTGTCCCCTCGGGGGACAATTTGGGTCCGGGTAGGTTCCTCTTGTCTCAATTTGACGTGAAATTTTTTGAGATTTTTTGAGGTTGTGTTGCTTTGCAAGAGCTTTGTGGATATATAGTTTTTGTTTCAATCGGATGCCGGATGACAAAGTTATGGCACAATGAGCAAGAAATGGAGATTGGCGGGCAGCCCCCCCAAAACTACAAAAAGTCAAATAATTTTTTTTTGAATTTTTTTCCTAAAATATTATGTTTTTACCTATACTTGAAGCTTTGATTCATTCTATTTGGACTAGGTATGAGAAAGTTATGAACAATCTTAGTTTTTCGGACAATTTAAGCATCTTCTTGGAAAAAAAACTTTTTGTTCAACTTTGAATGCTAATATCTTCCAATCCGTACGGTGAAATCTGACGAAATTTTTACTACATGATCTCAGACAAGTTAAGTATAAGATCCTACGATTAAATTCCAAAAAAAACAAAAAAACTGGTTTTCTTAAATGAATACAATAGAAGTGGTAGTTTTGAGTGGTTTTTGGCAAAAACCACCCTCGGGGCTTTAGGAGTTAAGGTAAACAAATTGTGACAAGCAAACCACTCATGACATACAACTAAAGAATGATCCAATATATACTTGCATGAACCCGTGACAAGCTTTTTTCAATAAATAAGATTTGAGTTACATTAGGTTGAGTTAATGGTCACAATCAATATCTTGCGTGATGGTTATGGAGTAATTTAATATTTGAAATCTTCCTAAGAATTACTCCAAAAGTTTCAAATTTTTTCAAAATATAGAAATTGACTCTATAAGATATCAATTGCTTTTATGAACATGAAAAATTCCTATAAATTATCTAAGCAACTATAAAATTGTACTAAAAAATAAGATATATTTTTTGTGATAATAATGCACTTTGACAAGTTTTAAGGCATTCCGACACCAACAAGTACTGAAACTGGCAACTACATCAAATTTAGGTGGAATTTAAAAGTATTTGGCATGTTGACCAACATACGAGGAACTTACGGCGTCCAATTGAAGTTGATAAGGCCTATTTATTTTCTTTCACAAACCTTCAAAATAACCTAGGCTAGTCAAATTCTTTTGAAAATGCAAATTATATCCTTTGGGATTTTTACATTTACTTAGATTTATAAATTGCTAGCTTTTGCAAACCCAAGTGACTCACTACAAGAAAACGAGGGGTTTTGCAACTACACTGTGCAACTCATTTTGTAGTTGCATAGGTCGTTTGCAACTAGGTGATAATTTGGAGCCCGTAGTTGCAGTGGACAAGTTGTATGAGTTGCAAAGCAGTTGCAAAAAATTTCAAAGTTGTTTATCATTAGACAGTATACTTGAAAGTTCATCAATGAACTTTTCTGACGTGGTTGCTTATGTGGAAGTCATTTGTGTGCAACTTGTTTGCAACTAATGTGCAACTAGTTTGCGATTGACTTACAACTGGTTTGCGACTGGTGTGCAACTAGTTTGCGTCTTTGTGACTTGTAGATTTGAAATTTGAATTTCAAAGATTTGTAGATTCTAAATTTCAGATCTATCTTTTTTTTTAGATCGCCAAATCTAGAAATATATATAAAACTTTAAATATTTGTAGATTTTTGTAGATTATAAAAATCTACAAATTGTAGATTTCTACAAGTTGTAGAAATCTACAAAGTGTAAAAATCTACAAAATATATAAATATTAAAATTTCATTATCAAAATTCATTACACAATACTGCTATAACTTACAATTCTTATATGTTCAACCTAATGGTATTCTTGATGTGGGACAATTAATAAAAGACTTAATAGTAGTTGCATTTTAGTTGTTTTCTAGTTGCATGCTAGTTTTTTCAAGTTAAAGTCTAGTTGTTTTTAAGTCAAACACTAGTCGAATTGTAATTGCAATGTAGTTGTAGTCTAGTTGCACTATAGTTGCAATCCAATTGCAGTTCAGTTGCAATCTAGTTGCATTCTAGTTAAATTGCTATCAAATTTAAATTACATGTAACTGTAGATAGACACATTGGACTCTATAGAACGTAAAATTGTCCACATCGACAATTGTGATGAAGATTGGATGTAAAGTACCTCACATCAACTCTTTTGTTACATTCCCGTATGCGTAACTACATGTTGCGACTATTTTGCAACTACAATGTAACTATGTCAAAATTGGTGCAAATATAGAGGATTGTAATTACAGGGCAATTGCATAGGACATGTAGTTGCATTTCAGTCGGTTGTAATGGACACGTTTTTCTTCTAGTGACTTGATGATAGGGACAATAAATTCTATAGGCTAATTTAGGCCTTCTATAGTCAACAACTTTTTTTTAGAAGTTAAAGAGGGTATAGTAGTATGTTTGGCTTTTTTTCAATAATTAATAATAATTAGTTTTAATTGTAAAAATATCTATAGGTTAAACCGAGGAAGTTTAGACCTTGAAAAGAGTATAAATGGCCTTTTCTTTTCTAAAAGATCCCCTTTTCTTGTATTGTCAACTCGCTAATACCCTTGTAGTTTTAAGTTTTGGCTACTTGAACCATGTTTTTTGTTTTCTTTTAGTTTTGAGTATTAGCTCAAATTTCTTGTGCTTTTGGAGCTCTTTCTTGAAAGACATAGAGGTACCTTCAAGCATTAGCTTGTCATTTTTGGATTTAAGATGTTTGACTCCCCAATTCATTTTATTTTATTTTACTTTGGTAGTTGATTTTTGTACTAATCCTAAGGTGTTTTTAACTGAATTTTGGCAAAGCCATCAATTAGAACCCTTAGATCTTGCTTTTAACTTGATAAGTGATCTTGTGTAAGCTCCTTGTGTGGAAAATCCCAATACGGAGATATCCCCTTGCAAACACTTGGTCATTGGATTTTGGAAATTTGAATTATAGAGTGATTGCAAAAAAGGTCAATCCTATTTTGTGTCACAATTGGAGTGACGGAGTTGTCATTGGCTATAACTTTGGAAAATGAAGCCAATGTACTTGGAATTTTTATTGAACACGGCTAATTTGAGAGTGTTGAGATTCCTTATTTTTCAAAAATTTGAAAAAACTTTTTATGATTAAATTTTAATATAGTTAATTTGTCACAATCAGGGTTGTCTTGTTGGACATGTTCTGGGATATTGGTGACGTGTTGGACGTCGAATGTGACATGTCGTATAGGACGAGCGTCCAACAAAAAGGAATAAAGTGTCTAATAAGAAATTTGGGTTCCATTTCAGGTTGCCCGAATTTTTTCCTATGTGGTAGTGACGTGGAAAGAGGAAACCACGTCATCCAGGGCAACCACAGATACGGAGACCATGGCGACTTTGGGTGCAAGGGCAATTGCAGAAAGAAAAAAAAGGGCGACCGCGGGTACGTAGTTCAGGCAACTTCGGGTGCAAGGGGGCCACTATGGGTCCAAGGAGGCGACCGCGGGTACGAAGACTAGGGCAACTTCGAGCAGGGGGCAACCGCAGGAAAAAAAGGACAAGTGCGGAAGGATAAAAAATTTAAAAAGAAAAGAAAAAGGCGGTTGCCTAGATGTGGTCGCCCCTATCTGACTTGCTAGGAAATTAAATTCCTAAGTATTGGATACTAAATTAGTAATGAAGCTATTTCATTATTGAAGTATATGAGCTGTTTGTGTAATGACTATGACACCCATATTCCCAAAGATTTTATTTTCCAGTCATATAACAGTTGGCTACTAAATCTGGAAAAAAAAGAAAAGGCAGTCGCTCTAGTTGTACCTATGGTCACCTCTACCCGTGGTCGCCCCTACCTACAGTCACCCATAAATGTGCCACGGGGCGGCCAGATGGCCGAGCACTAGAAAAAAAAATTGGAAAAAATCAACGGGCAATTTGACTTTTTTGGACGTCGCGGAGCCACTATTGGACGTCGCATGACGTCAGGGGCGTCGCGTGTCTCGGTGTCAGGGAAGACAACCCTGGTCACAATTTGCAATTTAGTTTTTTTTAGTATTATGGAGTATCCAAAAAATAATGTTGTAGACTTAATATTTTTGTAGGATATGTCCACACTAGATGGGCATGTGCCTACCAAAAAAAATTAGAAAAAAAAATAATTTTAAGTTTTCCACATACTTGCTAATAGGTCTCCCTTGTGTGTGCACTTTTGAATATTGAAGATGATTGTAATCATTCTTTTAGTGAAATCTCTTCATCATAAAGTTCTTTCGAATGGCTAATTTTTAGTTTCTTTAAAAATCGTTTTTCCTATTTCTTACATATTAAAATGTCAAAATACCTTTTTTCTTGAGATTTTGCACTTTTATAGTTCTCCTACTTAGAACATTTTTCTATATTTTTCCTTCCTAGGGTACCTTCTTCTTAAAGGTGTATACAATGGATATTTTTTTAAATAATATTTTTTTCTAATTTTAAAATACTCCCCCAAAAATCATGAGTATTATGCAAAACACTACAGAAAAACGATCAGTCTTTCCTGCAACCATCCTATAGTCTTTTGGTTGTGAATTTGTGATCTTGCACTAGTTCCATGGGTGGGGATGTCTTTTAGAATTATTTCCTATAGTCTTGACCTACTAGAGACGTGCTATGTTAGAATTCTTGGTTTAGACTCAGCATTTGAGTCCTAGTACTAACTATCTGTTCTCTTTATTTTGTTATTGTCCCCATGACGGTGAAGCTTTGATTTGGTCCCTAACTATTTTTTTTCTTTGTTTTGTTGTTGTCGTCTTGAAGGCAAAGCTTTGACTTACAACCATGTATTGAATTTTGTATGAGAACTTGTTAGTGTCTTATTTTTAGTTGTCAAGAATGTTAAGGACTGTTAAATCTTATTGAAAGTTTGAAACAAAAAAATTGCAAAAAATTGCCAAATCAATAGAAAGTTATGCAGATTTGAAGTTTAGAAGTTGATTCACAGTTGTTTTGCAATCAATTATTGATGTTTTCATAATGTTGACAAATTTGGCAAAAGGTGAGAGAGAATAAGAGAAGAAGCTCCTCAACAGGCTTCATATATCTACAAAGCTTCTCAAAAGCTTCGACCATATGGGAAGCCTCTTAGAGTTTTTTTCTATCTAATTCAAGGTAAGAATGATAACAATGGTGATGGAGGGAACAAAAGGCAAAAGGCGGCAATTGCTAAGAGGTAACAACAAGCAAGAGTTAAAATATAACAAGTGACAATAAGAAACAAGAATTAAGATGCAATAAGAGGAAATAGGAAGCAAAAACTAAGAAGCAACAAAACACAAAATGAAGTAAGAGCAAGGACACAACAAAAGATAAGGAAGAAGAAGAAAAAAATTAGTTAGGTTTTCAAAACCCTAAAGAAATGATAACTATGATTTCAAAATCCTATAGAAGATGTGGCTAGTGTTTTTAAATCCTAAGCAATGGCTTGTCCACATTTTTTAGACTACTCACATTTTTCTTGGGCTACCCAAAAAGAAAAAAGAGTGACTACCATAGAAATGTAACTATAAATTATAATTGCATCAAAAATGTGATTTGCATATATGCTTGGGTGTTTTCAAATATGTTCCTTGTTGTTCCATACGAAGCACTTTGGCATTCCCGTAGGGCGTTTACTATGCACTTGTCAAGTACAAGGTAAAAATATGACTGACAATCATATTTATAGTTTTATTTTCTTCCAAGGTGTTGGCCTTCAAGAATGTGACTACCAATAGTTGCCAATCATCTCCAATCATAAAATACTCTATTTGTTGTATTTAAGTGTTCAAAACTATTTTATAGACCAAGTTTGTAATGTATTGAGTGCATATGCATGACATCATTGAGATCATAAAATGAAAGTCTTTAACAAATCTAATTGGCAACATGCATGTATATCCTCCTTACCTCTACCAAAACCAAGCTTTCAACAACTACATCTCTACATATCCTCATTGGCAAGAAGCCTATTGAAAACCTGAGAAGTCCTAAATGGCCGTGAATTATGAAAGATACATATCTAATATAAGAATCTAATTAACATGTCTCCTCTCACCAATTACACGGTTACTATAGATGCAAGTTGACTTTAGACTTGCAAGACTTGAACTTGTCATCCATTAGAACCTCTTTAAAGTCTCTCACCTTTTGCGAGTCTTAAATGTTGATTTTGTAGAGGCTATAGACTACATAGTCTCCACATTGGAGGTTTTAGTGGATTTGCATTGCATTTCAAGATGATCAAATGAGTAGTTTACAATTCAATGAAGCCATATGAAATTGAAATAAATGAGACATTAAACTAAATAATTAGAAATATACATTACACTTATTGATATCAATCATTACATTCATTATGAATATTGTAACTAAAATCTAATGTGTTAGTTAATTTCTTAGCAAAACTTGTCAAAATTGAACCATTAATGTTTTGAAAAGTTTCAAAGCATGACCTTTTGACCTTGAAAGACACTCCTTCAACTTCATTGAGGATCAACAAATTTTCCATTATTTAAATTCTAAAAATTAGGGCAATAAGGCAACACAAAATTTAGGAGGTTTTATGACCTTCAAATGGTCCTTTGGAACCAAGAAAGGGGCTTTAGGATCCAAGAGTCCCTCCTTTGCCACCTTGAGCCCTTGACAAAGAACCAAGAGTCCTTTTGGTGACAACCTCCAAAAATTAATTAAGGTGATTTTTTTGTCACCAAGAATAGGTTTCTAGGATCTAAGAGCCCCTTCCATGGCACCAAGAGTCCTTCACAAGTAATCAAGAGCCCTTTAGACTTTGTTGTAATGCTTTAAAAAAAATTCAAAAAAATATATTAAAAGCTTGATTTGTGCCTATTATATGCTCCCAAATTTGCATTTGAAAAACATATTTGAAAAATTAGTGCTCATCTATTTTAAATCAAAATTAAACATCAATAATTGACTAAATTATACATGAACTCTTCCAAATCATTTTATAATTTTATAATTTTAAGGGTTAACTAAAAGATTCTATAGTTAGATTCATTAAATAATAAATATAGATGAAGATTTTACCCTTGCTTTGGATATGAGTCTTTTAACCCCTAAAGGACCAACATGCAGTGATTATAAAAAATTTGGGCAGGTACTTGTGATTGGAGATTTTCATATTTTTGGCTGAAATTTTAATAGAAGGTGGGCACAAGGAGTATCTTTCATATGCACTAAATTTCATGACATTTGGAAATAGGAGTCAAAAGTTATGGCCAAATATGTTACTTTTTTTCGTAACTGGGCAGTCCGGGCAGATTAAAAAAAACACTTTTTTCAAAAATAAAAATTTGAAATTGGTTTTCTAGAGTTATATATACGTGGAAAGCTTTGAATCATTCCATTTTGACCAATGAATCAAAAGTTATGAAGATTTTTAGTTTGTGGGTAGTTATAGATTCTCTGCTCTGAAATAAACTTGAAGTTGTTTATTTAACTCAATTTTTAACATTTCTTGAAAAAAAAAAATTTATAGGATGTAGGTTGTTTATTACAACATTACAACCATTGAGAATTACATTTTTCAATTCCATAATTAAATTCTTAACAATTTAGTATTTTGGATCATTTTCTACTTCTTGCTACTTACTATTTTTTTTTGTATATGTTGTACAATATCAAATGATTTGAAAAATTTTAAGCATGTAAAGAACTTGTTTAGGAAAAAGAATTCAAAGATGCACCACCATTTTGGACATTTTTTCATACAAATGTGACCTTGTGAAGTGCAGTTGCCCTGTTTTTTGCAAGGACAAAAAAAAGATTTTTGCCAATTCAAATGCTAATATCTTCCAATCCGCACAGTAAAAATTCTGAAATTTTTTCGACATCTTCTAAAACTAGTTTACTATAAGATCCTACGGTTACATGTGTCAAAAAAGTTTTTTTTCAGAAATTTGGTACTTGTACTAAAAATGGCAGTTTTGGAGTTTTGGTGAAAATATAGTGATAAAACTTTAGGGGTTAAAGCAATTTTGAACCTCAAAACACCATAGTATCGTAAGGGTTCAATTGATAATAGACTCAAAAGTGATTCAGATTGTAAGGAAGAAATATTTAATGACACATTCCTACTTATTAGTTATTAGTGAATGACATCTTTAAAAATCATAGAATTATATTGCTCTTTTTTTTATGAATGTTTATATGAGATGCACAAATATATTCCATCTATATTTTTCATATTTCATATATAGATAGAGATTCATATAGTATCATCACCCAACGAAAATTACTTTTTGCACTACCAAATATTAATGAATAAAACCTTTACATACAACTTCCTTTTCCATAATTTTTATTAGTGGTTTTTTATTTCCAAAATTTTGCGAGCTTGCAAAAATTTTGAGGCATTTTTTTTCAAAACTCATTTTCTGGTACAAATAATATTTTTTTTCACCAAACAATGAAATATACTTGTTAAATATAGATGATATCATAAAAATTGGATCAATGAAGTATGACTACATGATGAAAAATGTTTTCTATCCAAATACAGCTAGACTACATGATGGTTTTGCTGTCGCCAGAGGAATAGCTCTTTCTATATTTCTGTACGCCTTCAATTCGTACATTTCTTTTCAATTTTCTAATTTTTCGCTAATTTTAACTGTCTGTTCAATCTTTTCATTCAAAGAACTTCGTTGATGCTTTTCCTCCATTTCTGAACTCGTCACTAGTCCTCAGTATAAGCGACACTTGCGCACATTCGTGCTCTCTCCAATGGCGATGGTGGAGTTCAAGTAGCTGCAATTCCGGAGCGCCTCTCGGCGTTTTTGTAGCCGTTCGAATGTGGAATCACGCGGGATCACAAGAATGTTACAACTCCTTGATTGACACGTTTTCTTATATATATTTTTTCTTCTTGAAGCTCGTCGCGATTAATAACACTTGAGGTTTCTGTTTCCAGCTTTCATGGAGTGCGCGCCGCAGGTTAGCTTCCCTCGCAAAAGTTCCGTACTCTACTCGATTTTATCGTCGTGGAACTCTCTCTTTCTTGATGTCGCAATTTCAGATTCAAGCCGCTCTCACGGTTAGAAGCCGCATTGTTTATTTTCCCATCTCTTTGCTGCAATGCGCGTAGTTTCACTGTGGTCTTGGTGTACTTAGGCGATGTACTGCTGTGAGGTTGTGTAGTTGACAAGCCTGTGGATATGTACTTGGTGAGATTATTCGATTATCCATCGCACGCGGATGGCTCCAGTCTCTTTGGTTCTTGTCCTGTATTTTTATGGTGGAAATTTGAACAGGACCAGTGGCACTGGTTTTGACGAGGTTTAAGAGATCTTGATGTTGTTGTAGACTTTTTCTCGCTCCTGGAATGGCTTAGACGGCGCCATTGTGATGGACATGTCGTCGTCCTTGTAAAATTTGGTTTGCTCTTGTGGATTCTTCTGTCGTGTGAATCCGTTTCCCCTCCACCGATGTCGCAATTTCAGGTTCAAACTGTCATGGTCCGAAGCCAGTGTACCTGGTTGCAATGCACGCAGTTTTGTTGCGGTCTTGGTGCTCTTAGGTGTCGTACTATTGTGAGGTGTTGTGGTTGACGAGCCAGCGGATATACATTCTTCGGGTGATCCACGGCACGGGACAACTCCCATCTCTTTCGTTTTAGGCTTTCGAGAGCGGATTGAAAGATTTTGTGGAAATTTGAAATGGCACCAGGGGCAATGGTTTAAGACTTCTTGATTATCTTGTAGAAATTTTCCGGGATCCTTATGGTAGTTATTGTGAACGCCATTGCGCTGCACATTTCATCATCTTTTAGAATTTTAATTTTCTCGCCCCGTTCGCCTTTGAACTTTTTCTGATTTACAATCTTGAGGGATGCTACGAGGCTGTTTTGAGTAGTTTATTGTGAACAGACAGTTCGTTGTTTGTAGAATTTAAAATGTTCTTAGCGGGATATTTCCAGCAGTACTTGGGGTCTTCGCTTTCATTTTTGCGATATTTCCATGTTTATTTCTTTTGAATCTTTCAATCAGTCCTCTAGGCGTACTGCGTCGACTGCTGCTCTTTTTTCTTCGACTTGTCTTATGATTTGGTTATTTTTTATCTCGAATTCTGACATCTGTATCATGATTCTGATATTAAGAATTGTTACCAGTTCGTTGCCAGGTTTGTCATCCGGGAGTGGGAAATGCACGTCTCGAGCTGCCACTGAGGATCGTCTACTTGGATCAATAATCGACGTAATCGTTTCAGCGAGAGTGGACACAATGGCGACGCCGTGGGTGTTCCTAATCGTAGTAGGGATATTAAATCTCATTAACCAATTCGACATTGTTAGAGCACAACAAAAGCCAGAATACACCTTGGCCTTCCTGGGTCCGGCCGCTGCTTCCGAGATTCCTACAGACCTTGCTATAGAATGGTAAGGCACCATAAGACTGAAATTATATACCTTCTTTTTCAATCCTCAACAAATGTTTCAAAATCAGTATCTCATCTTAATCGAGGTTTGATGTATATTGACGAATTTTTTTTGTGTTGATATAATTCTCAGGGAATCAGCCTTCAAGGTTGCCGTGGAAGTAGAGAACTCAAAGAACCGTACTTATAGATTGGTTCCGTTCGAGCAATATAGTGATTGTGATTGGCAAACAGCCTACCATGGAGCAGATGTGATCGTGAAGCTAGACCCTGCCACGTATGCTGAGGTCATTGGAGTCGTCGGACCGGCATGCAGTGGAGCAGCCATGGGCTCATGCTCGGTGGTGAAGACCAAAAACATTTCCATGATTTCTTTCGCTGCCACTGCAGAACCTATCACAGCGGACAGAGAGTGGTTTGACAACTTGTTCCGCACAGTGTATGTCTCACCCCTCTGTCTCCAGGTTCTTGCGATATTCTGTGGAAATCTTAGCTTACCCCTGGGGATTGGTGTGAGACGGAGTTCTAACCTCTGTGGAAGTGTATGTTCAATTATGAACCTTCAGTTGTTTCCGCTACGTCCTTGTAGGGTTCCTTTTGTGTCATGCGTTGGAGCTTCGGTGCACATTTAAGAAATTACAATATCCTGAGTTAACAAATCATGTGTTTGTGAATGTTATCCTGCAACAGGTACCCTGACAGGTATCAAGCGCAGGCTATTGCTGCTACTGTAAGTGCCGGAGGTTCCTTTTCACATTCTTAAAATAAAGTTTACTTCTGGTTAGATTTGAGAATAATACTCTCCAACTTCTCCCATCGTTGAAGCCTCAGGATCAAAGAGCACTTTTATAGCATTTGAACAGGAGTTGTACTTGCGATTCAATTGTCTATTGTGCTATGCTTTGATTCTTGACGTCCTTAGATTATTCTCTCGATTGTATCTTCGGTTGGTGGATTAGAGGAAATTGACATGTTGCAGCCCTTGAGCTGAACACAGATTTCAAAGTTGAACATGACTGCTGTCACTGTTTTACACACTAAACAGTACTACTCGACGAATCTTGCGATAAACATCAACGAGGTCAGTATTCCATCCTCACAAAAATAATATCTACTGATGGCCGCATTAATATTCTCCTTCTTTCCACCTAATGCCTTTTCCTGGAAGGTTTTGAAAATCACTGAATTTTATTGTTGGCTATGCAGTCTGTCAATGGGGCTATCCCAGTGAACCTTGTATTGCTCGAAAATGGAGAAAATTCCACTATAGACTACGTACAGCTCAAGAGTGTTCTGGGTCAGCATGATCCAAATACTTTTGTTATCCTGGTTATGCACCCTCAGGAAGCACATGATGCCTTTGCAGCCATCAATTCGCAGGTATGGTTTGATCTAATATTTGACCTTCATCAGTTCAAGGAAGGCATTAATTTGTGCAAACCTTGTAGAGAGACGGTTTCACCCAAAATCCGTAAATTGTTGTTTTGGTTTCAAATCCAAATGTATCATATACGATTTACTGTCACAAACTTTCTTGACTTCGTGCTAAGTTGAATTTCTGCTCATGTGTAGGGGAGGCTGTATTCTCCCTGGTGGTACTTTGGCACTGATGGAGTCACTGCTCTTGATCCATTAGAGGAAGGTAATATAATGCTACAGAATCCACTTGCTACTCTTGCTTCCGTCACAATTCTATGAATTTCTCGTCCAAATGCCGTGTTTTGCACTGTTCAGAGGACGTAATGAAAGTTTATATGATTTGGTCTGTGCGAATGCCTTGGTGAATGCATTCATGGTATTTTTTTTGCGCATGTGTATCTGATTTGCATCTTGATAATATGGCATCTGCACAGGGTTTCAAAAAATTTAGAATTTGACAAGTGTAATTAAGCCTTTCCTAATGTCTCAAGTTGCTGCTGTTTACAGAACCTGACATTAGAGGCTTGCTTCAAGGAGAGATTGGTATAGCACCTTATGGTAAGCTTTAGTTGGGGTTTCTATCCTCATTTTCAGGAACCGAAGCCAGATGAATTCGTCCTCTTCTACATCCTCTGCAAACTTTTGACTGCTGTTCAAATGTCGATTCAACAAGTTTTCATGTTTGAAATAACTCTTTTTTTCCTCTCAAACCTGTTCCTGTTTATGTATGCACTTGCAGGTGGTGATTACTCCAATGATTCCAGCTGCCAAGAGTACTGGACATACTGGCAGACTGCAGGTTACCCAGGCCTACCCGCGTATGGGATAGCTCAGTCGCGGTCATACACCCCTTATCTCCTTGATACCGTTCAATTGTATTTTAAGATTTGCGATTTTCTAGTTGCTAACAATCGAAGTATCACGGCTTTGAACGTGTGGAACGCATTAAAGCAGCCCTTTCCAGCATTTCGTGGGTGCACTGGGTGGGTTGCTATTGATCCACAGACTGGTAGCCGAGATGTTCTCATTCAACCCCCTATTTATGACCTTGTGTCATTCACCCAGCTTGATTGGGAGGTTCGTTGCAAATTCACTTCAATTTCTATTTGCATTCCGCTGCTGTGTCATTTTCTCTTCGACTGAAATTTGTTTTACAAGCCGTTGGTTAGAAGAATGCGACAATGAAACGATTGCATCTTCTTGGTTTGTACATGTGACATTCGTCTTGCTTTCAAGTCAGCGAATAGGTACATTTCGCTTGGCAACAGTAATGAGATAGATTTGGGTAAATTCAAGTAAAATGATTTGGAGTATTAAATGTTCGACTTTGAATGTTCTTACCCCGCAGGCGAAAGGGAGAATACAGAACGGCCAGTTCCTTACCCTACAATCATTACAGAGACCGCTGGGTCAACCCTCTGTAAGTTGTGATGATATTTTATCCAGTTGACATTTTCAGACATCTTCTCATCATGCTTTGATTTTACCAATTCAATACATTCTAAAGGTTTCAATAAACTCAGCGTCTTACTTCTCTTTGCATAACCCTCCGTTGTAACGACAAATGCTTTGATTTGCAGGCCACTGGTGGAAAGAAGAGCAACGCAGGTGCGATTGTGGGAGGGATATTTGGGGTACTTATAGCACTAGCGCTTATTGTTGGAGGATATATGTGGTGGAAGAAGAAGAAGAGCAGCTATTACAGTCCAACATCCTTTGTCCGGACGAGGTATTGATTAGGGGAATATTTTAGAATAACATTCTTGTAGACTAGCGCATTTGTTGAATGCTTTGTTTCTCCTCTGTAGGTTGCTCCATCGGCTAGCAATCTAGAGTCTGAGTGGGAACTCAAGTTCTTACCAGAGCTCCTTTAGGTTCACTTAGAATTTCTCATCTAATTTCTTGCCTTGCAGCTCAGTATCTTCTGTAAAATAGCATATGACATATTGCAATATAAGTACTAGTCATGTTTTGGCCCTCCATTTGCAGGTTCTACCGCAAATTATCTTTAGATCAGAACTCGGTAATCTATCATTAGCAGAGATTTGTTGCTTCTTATTGGTTGGGCAATTGACTATCTCATATTGCTGACTACTCACTAATGATTCCTCAACGGTTTTCATCTGATTCATGTGCACACCCAGTCAGTCGGCCTTAACTAAGCATATCGGTTTGCTCTCCAATTCCGAGTCCTGCTGCAATGGGCATCCATATACTCTACAAGAGTAGAGGTTCATATTACATGAGGTTCATGTCCAATTGATTCTGGGTTCACTTGGGGATTTGGCTCTTTGTATTAATAGATCACAAGATGGCAGAATCTTCTGCATGTGTTACATCTTTAATTTCGTTGCCAAAGGAGGTATGAATTCCCTAGTTTGGTATGGTCCCAAATTAAATTCCTTTTATAGCTCTTCAACTCGATTGGGGTTCCGTGGACTTGTGAAGCCCTAATAGTTTCGGGAAACGTTTCCCTTGTTTGTTGGTTTTGAATTTTTTGGACAATAGTCGCACAGATCAATTCTTTGGGATCGACATTGAAATTGCTTTTGATCTGAGAACAAGGAAAAGAAGGTTCCGTTTGCATGGGGTGGCCTACATATGACCTCCCAATATAATTTGGATGAGGGGTGATTCTATTTGTGGGTTGCATAATTATGTGAAGTTCTCAATTGCTACGAATGATTCGTACAAACTTTTGAGTGTTTGTCCAAATATTTTTAAGAGTTCTTGGTTGAAGCTAAATCTGCAGGTTCTACGCTGTTTTCCATGTTTTTCATGGTTTGCGAATTTTAATTTCCTTTTGCAGGGCTCTAACATGGATGACAGCTCATTGGAAACCCTAATTACAGGCACATGGGATCGAGCGGTACACCACCACCTTTCACTTTTGTGTGTCATGAAAACGTGTCATTTCATTGTCGAGTTGGATCTCATCAAACCTATTGCTGTAAAGCGGTAAGCGGTAAAAATGAATCTTGTGAAATGACAACAGTTTTTGAGTTGACAGGGTTTTCAGTAAAATTGGATAATTTCATGAAACAGACAGCATTTAGACAGCATCAGAAATAGAATCATCTCCATAATTCATGGGATAGTCTGCATAGTTCAAGGTCCGGTGATTGTAATAAGGCTCCTCATAAGATGTATGGGGATCATTCTTTTTACGACGTCATTTAATGTTCCTAAAATAGTTTAATTTTACTAAAGACTTGATTGAAACATTGACAATATAAAGGTTGTAGATGATCATCACATTACGCCAAATGGTATCGTCTAAATAGTTCATCTTGTGGGCTTTGATGTGGGGCATGCCAGTTCCAGAGACTGGAGTTATTTCTCCATCTCTCTCTCATCTCATCTCTCTTCTCTCTGTTCAACTGATTCCTCCATTGCATATATTGTTCTTGATACAGGACGTAGTGTTACAGAGTTTGAAAGATTCGCAATCGGAGCTTCTAAACCGAGTGCAGAAATTGAAAGAGGTGGGTTGGTTTGTTTGCTTGAGTTTTCAATTAATTATTGAAAAAACGATTGAGAAACAGACCTGTACATGCACAAGAGACCTGTACATGAAGAGATTAACAACTTGCACAATCATGTAAATTCTAACAAAAAGTATTGCTGTTCTTACGTCAGGAGTGGCAAGTTGACATGGATCTTCAAATGAAGTCCTGTGATCAGGTTGCTGATTTGCTACAGTACAAGCTGAGAATATATTAATAAGTTTTTTTCGCATTGAAATTTTTATTTGGCAATGTTATATAAGTGTACAGTATTAATTCACTACTTTCACTTGTGAGTTTTTAATAACAAGATGTACACGAACATCTTTACTAAGCCTGCTCAACGAGTACCAGAGAGGAATACGTAGGTATATTGATGTGACCGTTGTCTGACACAGGAAATTGAACGTCTCAATTATGCACACAATGTTGAGGTGGAGAGGCTAAGAATGGTAAGTGCTCTCACTGGAGAGTCTCATCTCTTTGGTTTAACACTTGGATTGTGGATGGTTATTGGTGTGGAGTCTCAAGCAACAGAATCGAAATTCACACAGATCTTAAAAAGGAACTGAATTTCTTGGTTCTTTTGGATTGTATAACAATCTAGAGCAATGGGGAGGCTACACACCCTTTTAACCCCTAAAGTCCCAAGGCCATTTTTCTGTCAAAAAACACTCAAAACTATCACTTCACTATGTTCACCTACAAAACTAAAAATAAATGAATTTTTAGAATCTAACTATAGGATCTTGTTCTACACTTGTCTTAGATCATGTGGTAAATTTTTATTTATTTTTGACCATATAGATCGAAGGATATTAGCATTCAAAGTGAAAGAATAAATTTCTTTCAAGAAGTTGTTCTAATTGCCCGCAAAACAAGAAGCTCTATAACTTTTACATCACTTATTCAAATGGAATGAATAAAAGCTCTACATTTAGACAAAAATATAATCTACAAGAAAAGAAATATTAAAAAATTTATTTCAATTTTTTGTGGATTTTTTTTGTTGCCCGGTCTCCCCCATTTTGAGGTTATTGTGGCATAACTTTTTCTTCCAGGCACCGGTTGAAATAAAAATTATATTATCTCAAAGCTAATAAGTTTTTCTATCATATGAAAAAGTTTCAAAAAAGTTCAGTAAAAATTGAGATTGTAGAAGCCTGCCCGAAATCCATTTTGTCCCCCATAGGGACAATGAGACTTCAGGGGTTAACCCCTAAAGTCCTAAAGTCCCAAAGTCCTTGCAGGGACTTTGGGGATTTCGGGTAGGCTTGTGTGATTTCAAGTTTTTGACATGACTTTTTGAAACTTTTATTGAAGATAGAAATGATATGAGCTTTTGGGGAATATCATTAATCTTTTTTCAATCGGTGCCTAGGAGAAAAAGTTATGCCACCCTAAGCCCAAAAAGTAGCTCGAGGGGTAGTCCAAAAAAAACACCACAAAAAGTGAATTTTTTTAAATTTAAATTAAATTTTTTCTTTTGAGATTATATTTTTGTCTAAATTTGAAGCTTTGATTCATTCTATTTGGACTAGTGATGAGAAAAGTATGGACAATCTTGTTTTTTGGTCAATCTTAGCATTGCCTTGAAATAATAGCTTACAGAATTTATTTTTTAATGTAATTTTTATAATTTAAAAAAAAATTGTTACACATGGTTAAGTTTTCTTTCTAGAACAATTTCACTATTGAAATTATTGTGTTTCAATTCCATCTTAGAGCTATTAATGGTTTGATTAGATTTCCCTTCAATTTGAACGTACTTCTATTTAACAAATTTTTAATGAGTGAAAATTAAGTGTTTTTTTGGTTGAATTTTTTCCTCAGATTTTCAACTCAATTCTTCGCCATGAAAAATTAGAAAATCAAAATTAGTAGTGCAAAAATTTAAAGTTAAGCCCTAAAGGACTACCTGTCCCCTTAGGGAATAATTTGGGTCCGGGTAGGTTCCTACAACCTCAATTTTAAGTGAAATTTTTTGAATTTTTTTGAGGATGTGCAGTTTTGCAAGAGCTTTGTGGATATATAATTTTTATTTCAATCGATGCCCGGGAGAAAAAGTTATGGCCCAACAAGCCAAAAATGGAGATTAGCGGGCAACACAAAAAAATCACAAAAAGTCAAAATAATTTTTTTTAAGTTGTTTTTTCTAAAACTATATAATTTTGTCTACATTTGAAGCTCTGATTCATTCTATTTGGACTTGTGATGAGAAAGTTATGGACAATCTTAGTTTTGGGTGCAATCTAAGCATCTTCTTGAAAAAATAACTTATAGGATTCATTTATGAATGCAATTCTTACAATTTTCTAAAAACAACTGTAAGATAGGGTTGTATTTGCTTGCTAAAACAATCTCACAGTTGGGATTATTGTATTTCAATTTCATCTTAGAGCTATTAACGATTTAGTTTTTCCCTCAATCTTAAACCTACTTCTACTTAATAATTTTTTAATGAGTAAAAACTTTACAAAAAATATGAGGCCTCAACAAGGCCGTGAGTGCTGATTTTCGGGACCCGCGGGTGATATTACGGAAAAAAAAAAAAAAAAAAAAAAAATCTTTTTTTTTTTTTTTTAAAATAACTTTTTTTTTTTTTTTTTTTCCCGAAAAAAAAATTGAAAAGTGACGTCACGCTGATGTGGCGCTGACGTCAGCGTTGGCGTGGAACTTCGACCACGTCAGAATTTCAGTTTCTGAATTTTTTTTTTTGAAAAAGAACTCCGTAGTAGATTAGTATCACTACGGGGTCCAGGCTTAACGGCCTTCCGGAGGCCTCATATTTTTTGTAATGTTAAGTGTTTTTTTCTTGAATTTTTTTCCTAGATTCCCAACTCAATTATTCAACATAAAAACATAGAAAATCAAAATCAATAGTATAAAAAATTTAAGTTAAGAAGATTCAAAGTGAAAAAATCTAGTCAAGCAAAGTGAAAAAAAACATGTTTTTTTCACCTTAGATGCAAATATCTTGCAATCTATGCAGTCAAAGTTTCTGAAATTTCTTGCATACATTCTTCTACTAGTCTATTATAAAATCCTACGGTTAGATATGCAAAAATGAACAAGTTTTAAAGATTTTTGCTCTTTGCAATAGAAGTGGCAGTTTTGAGTGTGTATTGATGGAAAAAAGGCCTTGGTCCTTTAGGGGTAAAGAAGATTTAAAGTCAAAGGATCTAGTTAATCAAGGTGTACAAAATACTTGTTTTCTTCACTTTAAATGCAAATATCTTGTAATCTACACAGTCAAAGTTTTTGAATTTTTTTTTTAACATTTCTATACTAGTCTGGTGCAAGATCCTACGGTCAAATATGCAAAAAAAAACAATTTTAAAAGTTTTTTGCCCTTTGCAATAGAAATGGCAGTTTTGAGTGTTTTTTGATGGAAAAAAGGCCTTGGGACTTTTGGGGTTAACCCATAAGTGCTGCAAAGGATGTTTTTCGGCCAATGAATGACAAAAGAATTTCTCCATGTAGGACAAAAGTGCAATTATTCATCCTCCAAAATCTGTATGGAAAGAGAAGATCTTCTACAATAGCTTGACTTCCAATGAGTGTTTTTTCAATTTTTTTAAGCCAACAATTCACATGGTACCCAAACAGATGATTTCCATGGTGACCGGCCCGTCGTTTACGGGTTAAATTGTTTTATTTGAGAAGCTTCACAGTCATTGCAGAGTGCATGGGTGAATTGAGTAAAGAACTCTTGAAATTGGGCAAAGCTTTTTATTTTAAGTTCAAGATGTTATGCAGGAATGAAACTAAGAGGAGTTGTATGTGAATTTATTGATTGATTCATCAGGAACTCCAAAGTCGGGCCAGTGCATTGGAAGACCAGTTAGACACATTGCAACAGAACTGGCAGCTTGAAGTTGCGGCACTAACAATCCCTGTAACAAACATTGCCTCTGTTGTGCCCAATGCCTCTACTGTGCCCCGAAAGGGGAAAATTTGACCGACCTCCTATGAGTCCTTTCGTCTACACAACAAGTTTAGTATTCTAATTTATATCTGTATTGTAAATATATTCAAACAGAACTTATTATTAGTCAATTATTTTGTAGTTTAGAAGCTATATTGAATTGGTTATGGATTTTCAAGGTCATAGTATAGTTTGTCCCATATTTGTGTGTAGTCTATGGTGGAAGACTTTTAAGATAAACCTACAACAAAACAAATATTTTTAGATAGAATCATAATATGTGACAGTTTTCATTTTTTAACCACTAAAGCTCCTTGACGATGTTTTCACCAAAAACGCTCCAGAACTGCCATTTCTAATACAAGTAAAAAAAAAATTTAGAAAAAAAAACATTTTTGGACACATTAAACTATAGGATCTTGTAGTACATTGGTTTGAGAAGATGTGGTAAAAATTTCAGAAATTTTCGCTATGTGGATTGCAAGATATTAACATTTGAAGTGACAAAAATCCTTTTTTTTTGGCCCCTCAAGAAAATGGGTAGCTGCACTTCACAAGGTCACATTTGTATGTAAAAATGTCCAAAATGATGGTGCTTCTTTGGATGCATTCTTCAAAGCAAGTTGGCTACATGCTTAAAAAAATTCAGATCATTTGGAATTGGACAATATATAGGAAAAAAATAGTAAGTAGAAAGAAGTAGATAATGATTCAAATACTCAATTGTTTGTTTTTCAACTTGGGCTGGGCAGCCTGGGCAAATCAGAAAAAATAAAGATAGTTTTTTTTTTTTTATCAAGATTACAATGTTATCAAGAAACATTGTAATCTTGAAATTAGAAATGTAGTGGAATTGAACAAATAACCTTGTAAGAGTATAGCTCTAGGTCCTACCTCATATTTCCATCAGCTAGTAGTAAGAATTACTTTTGAATTAATTCTTTTTTTTGTACACTAAATAAATCTCTTAGTTTGCAGGCATCTCTACCCCTTATATTCAAGGATGAGCCAAGAAGGCAAAGTAACATGCAGTGCCAATGGGATGGCAAGTTGTAATCTTTGTTGTTGGACTCAACAAGTTATTGCAATTGAAACAACTAATTTCTACAGTTGTTACTATAAACCACATGTGTAAGAGTATCTACTATGCAATTGGCATAGTGGTCTTCTCTCAATATAACTATCTTTTTATTGGTTAATAATTAGAACTTGGAATTTATATTATAAGAAGTGCATCCAAAAGTATTTTGAGTAGATGCAAAAAATTTTAAATTGGGCCATGGATGTAGATCCATCCTATGAATCGATCTTCAAAGAGAGCTTCTATTTAAGATAAGACTCTAGATTGGACAATTTTGGATGATGTTACTTAGTTACTCCTCTTCTTCAAGTAGATTTAAGTTGCCATGTTGTCCTTGCCCTAATAATTTCTTGTTTCTTGGAGCCTCGAGTTTGGAGAAGGTGAATGAACTCGCAACCTTCAGCGAGAGTCAAAGCTACAATGTTTTGGTCTTCTTGCACCACATTTTTTGAGCTTGTAAGAGACTCAACAATGGTTTTGCTTTGGCATTCTCGCCTATACTCCACAGTTATGCTTGTTAAATGGTGGGTCTCCATGTGCTCCTCTAGCACACTCTGTAACCGCCACAAAAGTATTTGCCCACAATTTATTAAAAAAAACAAAAAAACTTAATTCTTTTGGCAAAGGATGCATTTACAATGAATTGTTGAATAGAATGACTACATTACCTGAAGAGTCCAATTAATGTACTTGAGGTTGCTCACATGTTGATTCACGTCCAAATCTGCCCTACAAGACTAAAACACAACAACACGTGATAAGCGCATAAGGCATGAGCATCTATTATCAGCTCTAAATATCAATATCTAAATATGAACAGTAAATGAAGCCATTGAGAGAAATTGTTGAACTTGTGCTATTATGTGATTTTACTATTGGGATGCTCATTTTATTCTTTGAGTATGTGTGTGTGTGTGTGTGTGTGTGTGTGTTTGATTTATAGACAAATCTATTATCAATTATAGGTGCTCTACTACAATGAAATGTAGAAGTGACTAGATCTCTCCCTTTTGGGGCTAGCTAAACTATTGGCTACTTCCACTTCAACATTCTTTTGCTTCTAATTGCTAAAAAGCACACATTAGACTTTCTTCAACCAAATTCTAACTAATTTTTGTTAAATTTCAATTATAGATGATTGTTTGGTAAGCATACCTTACATAGGCCAATCCATATTATTTTCTCTTCAAACCATGTTTGAGAATGGGTGACCTCCAAGTGGACTTTTTTGAGCACTTGCTATATGGGAGGAATCAATGGTGTTCAATTATATTGTGAACAACATTTTCTTTTAATGTAGAACTTGTATTCCTAGCAGCATGCCATTGCATTAAATTTAGAGGGACATTAGGATATTTGTTCCTTTCTGTCAGAATTGGCAACATGTCGCCAAAAAAAACAAAAACTAACTGTGAATTGAAATACTTTTGAACAATGAAGATATCTTCACAATATGAAGATTCTGAATTCATGAGAATCACACTCTCTAGAATTATTGTACTATAATTGCATGAAAATGTTTAGTGGAAATTTATGTCCTATTTGAACTGGACTGAAATTGGTAAGATCCAGCCAATGAGTGGAGTGGATTCCTTGGTTGGAACAAGTCCTAATTTTCACTAGGGCTCTGTATTTCTAAAGACATATAAACATGTTTTAAGTTCGTTAGCTAATGTGAATACCATGTGACAAATAATCAGAAATGTATTAAAAAGTCACGTTAGCATTAAAAAGTCAAGAACCAGTTATGTATTAGATAACCCATGAGCCATGCTAGCGGCAAATAGGTTATCGGACATAACCGGTTGTACATTTTTCAATCACAACCTTTGATCTTCATGATCCAAAGGTGTAGGAAGCAAGTTGAAAGGAAAGAAGGTTATGAGTTGCAACTTGTAATGACAATGGTGATGGATTGCCAATGGGACAATGCCACATTAGCGTTGAAAAGTCAACAACCGGGTTATGAAGTAGCAAATTACTTACCTCGAGAGGAGGGCTCACGTACTGTGCACTAAGATGATCTAATTTGATGATTCGGTTTGAAGGTAAACCTCCCTATTGGAAAACAAATCGGTCATCCCAAAAGAAAGGGCTCAGCTCTGCTTGAGCTGCATCAGGCATCTTACACACTCGGCGTGTTGTGGAGTCCATCATGCACCAAGTGCTGCACAATCCAAATGCACGAAACTAGTGATTTAACATCATCTCAAATGTCTCAGAAACAATATTGACAGCGAACTCAAGATTCTTGAGCAGCTTTCTCAGTGTCCTGACTCGCAAAAAAAAGAATTTATTTTAGATTCTACACAATCTCTTGAGCTTGAAATATAAATCTTTATATAACTGTAGATGTGAATTTTTTACAGCTACTTGCTCATGTATTTTACAGTGATAGTAGTTACGCTTTTGAAATGAAATGGTTTGGCATGGCATTGCACTCTAGCGTAGTTGTCAGAATTTTGAAATAAAACAGCAGCCAATTTGGTCTGATGAGCATTTGGGGTTGATGAGGTAGGAGGTCCATATATCGCCCATTTAAGAGCTGAAACTGAATTTTGGGGAAGTGAAGCTTCTTGGAATATTTTTCAGTAAACTTTTCTTCAAAGACAAGTGAAATTGGCATCTAACCCAAGTCGTTTCATATTTTTTGGAGCTTTGTGGAATTAGTTATGAAATTTTGAAGTTGAAATGGCATAGGGTTCTAAAATCGCCCACCTCCTAAAACGTACGCTGCTTGCTTGTACATTGCTCAAGGCTATGAAAAAGCAACATGTACAAATAGTGTACATTTGAAGAGGTGGACAATTTTAGAGGCTGTGCGCTTTTAGAACCTTCTACCTAATAGCCTCAAAACATTGCTCTAGAATGCTATGAAAAGAACCAATTGGCTGCAAATAATTGTACCTTGTTGCCCGGACAAGGACTTCATTTGTTTCACAATCTCGCACAATCCAGTCTCGTCTCATCCCGTTTTTGCCAGCTCGAGCAATCCATGAGTCAATCTCTATCACACTAGGCCTGCATCACGCCGGTGTGCTCATATTCTCAAATACAAAGCACTTACTGTACTCATGTTCACACTCACCCAAATGCTTTCCAAATTCCCCTGCACTGATTGTTTGTCAAGCACTGGGCTTTGCAACTGGGCCAATTTTATCAATTTATCAATAGCAGCTTTGCAGTTTAAACAATGAACATGACTGGAGCTTATAAATGTTTCATCACTGACATGTAAAGTCTTGAGCTTTTATCTCGAAGACTCCAACATTTTATGGAACAATGGAAGGCATTCTGAGACAGGACATGATTTGTGCTAAAGAAAATTGTTGCTGAAAAATCAAATCAATGGATGTGTTTGTTAGAATGGCGAAATTTCAAGACATTGACCCTAGACCTTGGATCTCTATGAGTCCAAATTTTGAGAGCTTGGTGAATTTGAATGTCACAATTTTGAGATCTCAGCAATTCGAAAGACACCATTCTAATGAATACGACCATGTTTAAAACTTACCATTTTGGAAGCTCCTCCACTTCCACGTACATCTTGGCAACAACCCAGATGAGTCCAAGACGGTTCATGGCCTTGGTAGCTCCAAATCCATCCCCAGTAATTCCCATTGATTGGACATGGCACAAGGAGATTTCCTGCCAATTGAAACATGTTTACGGAATGTTCGTTAAACATCTTTTCCTGCAGCTGTCTTGCACTACTCAAACGATTCTGAACCACGTATTTTCTAAACTGTTAAATGAATCGACAGAAACGCTCAAGAAATATTCTGAGTCTCAGAGAGCAGGTGCAAACTTGGAAGAAGCTGAATATTGTTGTGATAGACGTTGCCTTGTCTGCACCCACTTCGTACGAACGAATCACAAATTTCTGTCTGTACAACAAACGATTCTCCAAAAATTCACCAAGGCACAACTGATGCAATTGATCAGAATTAGACTTCATCTGTTCTGCTGCTTTTTCTAAGCTTGGTTTAACCAAATTATCCAGAGCTTCTGAATGAAAGAACTTGACATCCTTGACAGCCTGTGATGGACTGCGGCTACCGTTCATGGCTCCAGCTGCAACACTAGATTTTGGAATTGGGCATGATCTTTTCTTCCGCCTCATCAGTGAAGAGTTCAGCATCGAACGGTTGAAAAGTTTTTCAGTGCTGAAGGGCTGCCAGCATGTGGAACAATTTCCCAGATTCAGGACAGCCATACTCAAATAATGTCAACAACTCCTTCTCCTGAAAATTTCCAAAACCATTGACTCAATGAGATGCATGTGTGATGAAAGCACTGATGAACACTGCAATTCAAACCATGCTTGCAAGTTCTACAATTTCCACTATTGCAAGGACAAGGACAGAGCTCAAAAAAACAGTAGAAAGTCGTTGCATCTAAGCGCCTGCATGCCGTACGTGCAGCCTGCAAACCACAAAAGAAACTAAACTGTCTATCATAATAATGTGAACGTTAGCCCGCAACGTCCATATCATGAAATTGGTCAAATTCCATAATTTTTGACTCTACCTCTTCAGGATTGAAACCTAAATGCATACCTGTCTTAGTTTTCAAAACCATGCGCAGTATCATTTTTTTTGGCATCGCGAATGACACCCATTTTAACAGAAGTTGATTCATCCGGAACAATCACAGGAAACGACAATTTGTGAATCAAACTTGGACAAGAAAGACAAGAGTTTGTGGATCAAACCAATCGAACAAAATTCAAAATTTTGCATCCTACTCTTGCACAAACTCACTTCAAGATATACCTTCAAGCGTTCTCAGCCGCTAGTTACCAGTTGACGTGCGCTGCAGTTTCATAGGCAAGATCAGTAACATGTGGTTCGTACGTCGACAGTACGTCGCACATGATCTCTGGCACTCGGGAACCAAAGGTAATCCGACCGGAAGTTAATGCGGCCTGTGCATATTTCTTGTGAAGACGTCAAGTACAACACTCAATCGGAACACATGACACATTGACACTCAAGCGGAATACAGATAACTTATACGCCCATACTGTGACGCTTGATTGATAAAAGATCAGAGAGCAGACTCTACAAACGTGAATTTGTATATATACTGTCGATCTAGATCTAGAAGATGAACAGAGCGAGGTGGATGGACAGATAACTGTCGACAACATTTGAGAATATTCAGGCCTGCAGTCCGTAGTCACGTACAGATCGACAGAGCAGTGGGCTTGACACAACTCTCTTTTTCCATTGATTCATTTACAGAGAGATGATGGTCCCCTACTAACCACATACGCACTCCTGTAGTATTGCAGACGCACGTCTTACCTCAATCCGCTGCTTTCTGCTTACACTCGATCATATGGGAAAGTCTTCCTTATAACCTAATCTGCAGCAGCAGATTGCATGTTCGGTGACTCTAGTGTTTTCCACGTTCATTTTCACATTTTTATAGCATTTTATAGACCAGTGAAATAGAATTGTGCAAGCAAGATAATCGATTGCGGTTCTTGTTAACAACTGTTTTGCGCAGCGCCAGAAGGACTATAATGTTTTTCTTTTGGGGGTTTTCCGTTACAACTTTCAAGACCTTTCTAATGATATGTTACACATGACAAAATAATAGAAAGTTGCAGTGAGAAATTTGAAAAGAAAAATGTGTGGTCATTTGGGGACCGGGCAAAATAGTAATGGTCAAAATAACCGCACTCGACGATTTTGAGTGCGCTTCTTTTTACAAAGTTTTGTGCACTTTGAAGCTCGGGAGCTGCTCTCAAGTAAAATGCTGTTCAACTGACATTTCCTGCACAAATTCTGGTCGAAATTTTTCTGTGTTTTCCTTCTCAGGGTCGTGCTGATGTTATGATAGCCTCTAGCTTAAGCTTAATCTGTGTGGACTATGGACTGGGCTTAATTTGATTATGCCTAGAACCACCCATTGTCGACCACTTAAGCAATTCTGCATATATTCTGGAACAGTTGAAGGCAATGTGAATTTATAGTCCAGTAGGAAGATAGAAATGATAGGCATTGCTAAAATTTTGTGATTTTTTTCCTTGAATTGAATTTACTATGAATTTCTGAAGCCAAAAGTTGGCCTCAACCCATCTCCACTCTGTAGAGTCATCCATAACTGATCACTATGAGAGTAATTGCTACTCACTTGAACACCCAAAGTTAAGGACATATGGCATCACTACTTTGGAGCATTGATATAATCATCCCAAAAATTAATCATGGAATTGAATCCTAGCATGTATTGAAATTGATACCCCCTAGTGGTTGGCAACCGGGTACTGGTTGGTGATGGGTGGTTCTACCATACATTGAGTGACTGCATTGATTACAAAAGCATTAACCCCTCATCGCCGAAGCTCTAACCATGTCAAAAAACAACCTTGCTTTTCAAATGTTATAAGTCTAAATGTGAGTAAGGTATGAAAATCTCAACCGTACAATCTTGTAGTGTGCATGTTGTAGATGCTGTAAGTAAAATTTGGGATCATTTGACTGTATAGATTGAAAGATTATAATGTTTTAGTGTTGAAAAAAGATGCTGAAATTTTCCTAAAAACACATTTCGAGGTGGAATTCGATTTCTAAACCTACCCAAATGAAAAAACTTTAAACTAAAAATTGATTCAAAACCAAAAGAAAAACACTTTGGTGGAAAAAAAATCATTCAATTGACTCATTGCATTTGCCAAAATTGTTTTGAAATGTCAAAAAACAGAGAAAAAAGTAGCAAAAGAACACATCCATGGCTGAACCTACCTCTACTAAAATGATTCTCAGTCAATCATAACTTCTTGGATTGGTATGAAATTTTTAGCACAAGAACTAGACTAGAATGCGCAACTTTTCCAACAATAATTATTGAAATCAAACCCTGTTTGAAGAAGTTATAAGCCGCCGAAGTTCACTGTAATGCAAAAATGTCTGTATTTTGAACTTCGAATTGCTCCTAAGCATTTGAAACAACTTGGATTGACATGAAAATTTTGCCACAATAAGTAGACTTTATGGGGAACAAAACCTAAATTTTTTATTCAAAAATAACATTTGATGAAAAAATTACAAGCCCCCAATGTTGCAATCATCTCATTGCAGTGTGGTGAACTGAAATTGAACCTGCGAACTTTGAATGGTTTTCAAAAATTCAATACATATTGGATAGATCTGAATTTCTTACCACAAGAACTAGTCTAGTATGCACAATTTTACCAATAATTTTATTGAATTTGGACATTGGATGCAAAAGTTACAGCACTTTGAACTTGACTACTAGATTGTGTGAGGACACTTTTGGGCCCCTTGGGCGGTGAGGGGTTAAAGACGAATGGAGGGTGATTCCCAGAAAGACGATGTACTAAGATACTTGATGCGTTTGATTACGTACCAATGACCAGGGAGTACCGACAGTTAGTTACAAGCTAGCCAAAATATTTTGAAGATTTTTCAATGACCTCAAAATGTTAGGATGAGGTTCCAAATGAAAAAAGAGGATTTCCGGAAATGGACCAGGTAGTAAATTAAATCTTGGCATTTTGGCTATCCACCCTTAGAATATATAGTAAAACTATCTATTTAGAAGTGTTTTTGTCGACGGGTAGCCGATTGGAGTTAGGGTCTTTAGGAAATTTTTGTTACTATATAAATTTAAAAAATAGTATATAGGTTCTTGTTTGCTAACCCCACTTCTTATTTGAATGCTCCAAGTGGACCCTCGAGTGGACCTAGTGCTCGTGATGCCTCTTGCTCAAGTGTTGTATTTGACAGTGGTGTTAGTGGTAGAAATTTGTTTTGACTTGAAATACTAACCACACTAACTAGCCTCCTAAAAATGCATGGACCCTCTTGTGGATCCTTGCATTTTCCGAACGCTACATCCTTGGCCCTAGAATGGTAGGGGCTTGGCCAGGTTCAACTCCTCCCAAGGATACTTGAAACAAGAAAGTGAGCAAAACAAATATAGAACTAACCAAAAAAATTATTGTACTAACAAAAAAATAGAAAACTAAGGAAAATAAATTTGAAATAAGAAAAAAAACATTGAAGTAGACAAAATCGGCCCCAATTTCCTTACATAGGAAAAATGACAAATGGAAAACAAAAAATCTAGCAAATTGCCAAATCACATTAGAAAAAGGAGGATTTCAACCGATACAATTTACATTCTTTAGACCAACTTCCAAGTGAATTTTCAAAAAGCCAAGTCACCCTTAAAAAGCTAGGAAATGGTCTGATTCCTCTACATAACTCTCCAGTCTTTGTTCTGTACTTGAGAAATTATTTTTTCCACACCGAATGGGAGTATTAACCCCTTAAGCTTTCTAACTATGTTTTCACCCAAAACACTCCAAAACTGTCATTTCTAATACAAGTATTCAATTTTAGAAAAAAAATAAAAAAAATTGGACAAATATAACCATAGGATCTTGTAGTACGCTGGTTTGAAAAGATGTGGAAAAAAATTCAGAAAATTCCACCATGTAGATTGTAAGATATTAGCGTTTGAAGTAACAAAAATCCTTTTTTTGCCCCTGCAATAAATCGGGCAGCTGTACTTTGACACAAGGTCAGATTTTTATGACGAAATTTCCAAAATGGTTGTAATTCTTTGGATTCATTCTTCAAGACAAGTTGGATACATGCTTGAAAATTTTTAGATCATTTGGAATTGTACAAGATATAGGAAAAAAATAGTAAGTAGAAAGAAGTAGAGAATGATTCAAAATACTAAATTGTTAACCATTTATTTATAGAATTGAAAAATGACAATCTCAACGGTTGTAATGTTGCACGATAAACAATATAAACCTTTTTTTTTTTCTAATTTCAAAAATATAAAAAAATTGAGTAAAATAAAGGACTTCAAAGTTTATTTTAGAATGGAGATTTTATAACTATTTATAAACTACCCACAACTAAAATTCCTTATAACTTTCATCTTGTTAATCAAGAAGGAATGATTCAAAGTTTTCCATGTATATAGAAATCCATAAAATCAATTTCAAATTTTTGTTTTTCAAAAAAGTGATTTTTAAAGAAGTTTTTTTTGTTGCCCGGGCTGCCTACCAAGCAATGAAAACTACATATCATTCAATAACTTTTTGACAATGTGGTCAAAAGTTATGAACATTGTTGGGCCTTAAAGCTACTATTTGGAAAAATGTTGTGCTAAAATTTCAAAGAAAAAAAATAAAAATTCCATTGGTAGTGAGCTGCCCAAAATCAATATGTTGCCAAAAAATGCACTTTGGTCTTTTAGGGATTAAGGGTACCCATACTAATTAATTGACATTATACACTATATAAATATCTACCTTTATTGTACATTAATAGTTATTGAAGTGTCCGGAGGTTGTACATCATGTATCAAACATCTATAGTTTTCTATAATAAGTCCCTTTGATTTTTTGGTCCCCTTAACACCCCTATTCAACGCAAGTATTTTAACATTAGAAAAATATTCTACAAAACTAAAAAGAACGTGTCTAATGTTAGAACTTTAAGAAGATTGTACACTAAGGTAGTATGCTCTAAAAGCAACCATTTAAGAGTTGATCCACCTTTTCTATAAGTTTCTTTGAACAAAAACAGATTCTCAAAGAAAGAAAAATAGATGTGGAACCTAACACAAGTGATTTTGTATTTTTCCAAGAATTTATGAATTATTTATAATTTTCAAAGATTTGGGGCATGGGCATCTATATGTGACCACAGGTCTTCTAAAATTTGTCAACTTGCAATTTGTAAAGAAATGTGTGGAAATCAAAGACAATGATTGGCTCTTACAATAGAAAAATATGTATGTTTTTAATTCATTCAATTGCTAAAGTGAGTCATTTAAGGATCACCTCATCTCCATTCTCCAGCTAATAATAGGGGCGATTTGAAGGAGAGGGACAATTTCCCAACACATTACCTTATTTAGGAAGATCAAGCATAGGATAATTCTCTAAGTAGGATAAATTGAAAAAAGTGCAAAATCTCAAAGAAATAGTTACATTGACATTTTTCAAAAATTAAACAGATTTCAAAAAAATATACACATTAAATTTTGCCCATTTGTGACACCATAAAATACCAAATTATCTTGTAAGAGGGCCCATATATGTCCAAAATAAAACCAATACACTGGTCAATTTCAGTTCGTTTTTCATGGACTCAAATCTTTACTAATTCAAAATCTTGAGGTGATCACCCTGTTTTTTTAAAATTCCAGGCTGACACTTGTCGTCCTGTGCATGCAGAGATGAGTAAGGTGGTCGATTATTGGTGGCTCCACTTCAGTGATATAACTCTAGAAAACCAATTTCAAAATTTTGTTTCTGAAAAAAGTGATTTTTTCTTATCCACCCGGATTGCCCGCTCGAAAAAAAAGTAACATATTAGGCCATAACTTTTGACTTATATTTCTAAATGTTATGGAATTCAGTGCATATGAAAGATATTCCTCATCCCCATCTTCTATTAAAATTTCAGCCCAAAACATGCAAATCTCCAGTCACAGATACCTGCCCAAAATTTATATACAACCCAAAAATGAATGTTGGTCCTTTAGGGGTTAATTGGGTAAGCAAGTGTAAATGTTCACAAAATTATTTATACATCATCAAGAGAGACAAATATATTGGCTATAAAAACCTTATTAGTAGCTTATATAGTACCGGTAGTGGAAAAGAGGTTGTGAGGCATTGAACTCAAGTGCACAATCATGGTATTTTAGGACTTCTTTTCTACTATACAATTTAATTCAATTAGTGTGCCCCACAATGCTAATACTAATTTTCTAATTTGGAAATTATTCAAATGTATGAGGTTTACTTATAAAAAAAATTTATAGTATTTTAGATGAGACCAATATAGCATGGTTTATGCTTTTTCATACTATTTCAAATAGAATGATTTCATCTATCTTTTGTCCAATTTTCATCCAATTTCATATGTCTTCATCCAATTTCCATCCATTTCTATCTAAAATAATATAATTTTGTCCAAATTTCTACAATAATTAGATCACATTCATCTATAATAAATTAAATCCTTGTGAGGAAATCTTGTACTATTCAAATTCTTGCACATTAATTTGTGTAGTGACTATATATGATGCATTCAATTTGAATTGGTATTATTTAGTAGTATTTTAGGTTACACTAATTTGGATATTTTGCAAATTTAATAATGTATTAATCTTTGAATAAATTTGTGTTACATGCAATAATAAGACAAATAATTGTATTAGAAAGGAGGTCATTTGATTCCAAATTTCTAAGCTACAATAAGAGAGCTTGGTTCTACTTGTTTGAATGTTTACACTATTTTCTAACAATTTAAACTAAAACTAGATAAACCACTTATTTTTTTGTTAGATTCTTTTGACTTTTTTTGCAAGTAACTTTTGACTTAAGTTTTCCTAGAGCCTCAATTTTTGAAAATACATTATTTGTAGTATTCTACTAACTTTTAATACTTCTTAAAATTTTAAATATGTATTTTTTAAACCTTGTAGTATTGTGAGTGCAACTCTCAAATGCAACAAAATTAGTAGGTGTTTTGTACTTTCATCCTTAGAGTAGATTTTTTCTTTCTTCTGTATTTTGGCAACTTCTAGCTTCTAGTTCTATGTGGGATTTTCAATCATTAAAATTACCTTAAAAATAAAATTGAGGGTAATTATTGAAATGAAGCTTATTAAATCTATTTTTTAATTTGAAAATTCAAGAAATTTCAAAAATTAATATTTTATTATAATTTGAATTTTAATCCTATTTTTAAGATATACTATCCATGAACTATTATTTTTCTAGTTATACGGTGGTTGTAAGGAAGACCAAACAATTTTGTAGCATTCATTACAAAAAATATGAGGCCTCCGGAAGGCCGTTAAGCCTGGACCCCGTAGTGATACTACAGAGTTTTTTTTCAAAAAAAAAAAATTCAGAAACTGTAATTCTGACGTGGTCGAAGTTCCACGCCAGCGCTGACGTCAGCGCCACGTCAGCGTGACGTCACTTTTTAATTTTTTTTTTCGGGAAAAAAAAAAAAGGTTATTTTTTTTCAAGAAAAAAAAGATTTTTTTTTTTGGATTTTTTTTTTTTTTTTTCCGTAATATCACCCGCGGGTTCCGAAAATCAGCACTCACGGCCTTGTTGAGGCCTCATATTTTTTGTAATGTTATCAAAACTGTAGTTTCTGCACTCAATATTATGAGTACTATGAGTACTATAAAAGAGAACAACCTCAATTATTGATCTGAAAAATCAATGACTACTAGTATCATTGACTACTTGCAAGCACTTAAAAAATACTATTTGAAAAAAAAGACAGTTTATTACAAAAAATAGATACAATTAGGTATAAATTAATGATAATTGGAAAATCATGAACACAAAAAACTAATAATTGTCCATTTGTAAGGACTTGATTATGATCACGTTTTACAAACAAGTAGAAGTTGAAACCATCTTAACCCCTAAATTCCCGAGGGTGTTCTTTGTCAAAACCACTAAAAACTACCACTTCTGTTGCATTCACTTAAGGAAATAATTTTTTTTTTAAATTTAACCGTACGATCTTGTACTTGACTTGTCTGAGATCATGTAGTAAAAGTTTCATCAAATTTGATTGTACAGATTGGAAGATAATAGCATTCAAAGTTGGACAAAAAAAATTTTCTGAAGAAGATGCTTAAATTGCCCCCCAAAATAAGATTGTCTATAATTTTTTCATCCCTAGTACAAATAGCATGAATCAAAGCTTCATGTAAAGATAAAACATAATATTTTAGAAAAAAATGCAAAACAATTTATTTTGACTTTTTGTAATTTTTTGGGGGTTGTCCACCAATCTCTATTTCTTGTTTATTGTGCCATAACTTTTCCATCTGGCATCCAATTGAAACAAAAAATTATATATCCACAAAGCTCTCGCAAAACTACACAACCTCAAAAATCTCAAAAAATTCACTTTAAATTGAGACAATAGGAACCTACATGGACCCAAATTGTCCCCCAAGGGAACAAATGGTCCTTTTGAGGTCAAAAGTTCAGAAGTGTGTGCAATGGAGCCCTATTTGTACAAATATGAAGGCCATAAAATAATGTATTTTTAGATTTCCTTTGGTAGGCACATATCCCCCTAATGTGGGAATAGACCAAAAAAAAATTAGCTCTAGACTATTCATTTTAAGTACTCCCTAATACTAAACCCCCTAAAACAAAAAGTGTGACAAATTAGCTAAAGTGAAATTTAATCCTAGAATGTACTTTCAGTTTTTTGAAAAAATAAGGAGTCCATGACTTCCAAATTATCCATCTCTAGTAAGAATTTCAAAGTACATCAACTTCATATTCCAAAAGTTATGGCCAATGGCAACTTAGTCACTTTCAATTGAGACAAAAAATAGTACTGGTCTTTCTTGCAATCACCCTATAGAATGATGTAAAAATTTTCTTTGTATCATAAGATTCTACAATATAATATATTATGGCAAATTTTTTAGATTTGATCATATTTCATATTTGATTTGAAATTTCTGCACTACTTTGTCAAAAATCAAAAATATTTAAGGGCTTGTACATGATATGTGCTTTCATCTTTGATAAATTGATAAATAAAATAAAATAATTATGACTCAATTTTAATGTGTACATTGACCATACAACCAAAGAATATTGATGGATTTAGGATTTGAAACCTCCAAATGAATTCCTAAAGCTCAATTTAATCCAAAATGTTTTAGGCATCTAAAGTAAAGTACTGGTATGAGCTTTTAGGTTTGTTCTCTCATTTTTTTGAGATTGAAAAATCAAACAACCTTGAAGGGGAATTTAATTTTTACAAATATCTAATGCTTATTAAAGCAATTTTGTGACCTCTAATTTAGATATGTAGAGTAGAGCATTATTTTGCTTTGAAAATTTGCACACATCTTCCTAACTTAAGACTCTACTCAAATTTGAAGTCTATAGATTCTTTACAAACTTTAAGGACAATTTGATTTATGGGACTTGAAAGCTCAATAAAGTCACATTCATTGTCAAATTTTTGGGCAACCTTGAAAAAAACAATTGTGTTGCTCTTTACTCAATTAGATCTCACACATACATTACTTTAAGACCTTAACTGTTTTGCAAGACCCTGATACCAATCAATAATAAGATCCTGAAATTCAAAATTCAAAAAAATTCAAAAAAATGGATTTATTTTCCTATTCTTCAAAAGCGCTGTATTTGGCAACTTTGGGGATATTATCTAATTTTTGACCCAAGGAACTTTAGGGGTTAATGAAAATCCCTTTTAATGCATTTGTTATAATGTTAACAATTCAGTAAAATGAATCATCCTTCATCTTTATTTATTTCAAATAAAATTCAATAGTCACACAGATGTCACTTTTGGGTGGAGAAGCGAAATGCCTTCTATGGACCTTCAATCACTCATTCAACTATTGAAACGATGTGGTAGGGATAGCTTGTCTTTGATCAACACTGCATTGTATAACCTATTGTAACAGTCTTGTTCTTGAAATTCCTGATCAGTACTTTAATTAAGCATGAGGTTTGAAAAACTCGAGCTTAATCCCTCTTTGGATGATAACACCGACACCCGCCACAGTGACAAGACCACTCAAAATCATGCCAAAGATTGCCAAGAACCAGTTCAGGTACCAGGTGAAGCTGCCCTTGTCCGGCCTCCGAATTTTGAGCCACATGAAGCAAGGGACAGCAAAAGTAACAGGAATAGAGTTGAGGCCGCCGATGAGACCTGCCAGGCTTGTTAAGAAAGGGAATGCAATGGCCACAAAGAATACCACGAGCACATATACCGATCTAGAAAAGAGTCTTACATAGGGATTGCACTTTTTCTTACATCTCCCTGTGTACAACTGCTCGATCATGTCGAAGACAGGCATGGAGAAGATCTGGAAGGAGCTCAGACAGCTGAACATTACAAAGAGGAAGGTGAGAGACAGAAAACCCCGGCCAGTGCTGGACAGATTCGAGGCTTGGAGAGAGTATAGGATTCCGGAATCCATCATCTGCACACACAATCACGAAAATAAACCGAGAACTTTCTCGTTGCAAGAAAGTAACAGAAACGAATAGAGAAGAATCGAAGGCAGTTTGTTTGATTAATTGAAGAGCGAATCAGTTTAGATGATAACCAGATATGCTTGATAAACGGCGACATGACCTGGTTTCTTAACCCCTAAACGACCCTAAGGCCAAATCCTCTTGTTTTGTTTGTTTACCAGTTTTGAGTATAAGGACTTCTATTGACCATTTTTGTTATTATTTGACTGGCCTATGCAATTATGTTCTTCACTGATTCTGGTGGCATAAAATTTGGACCCATCTGATTAATATTTTTTCACCTAATGATTAATTGAATTGGTTGTTTTAAAATCATGAATCCATGGTAGACCTCACTGAGAAATGAATTGAGATGCGGGATGCAGCTTGTTTAAGTTAACCCTTTAAAGCCTACATGGCTTAATAGACCATTGGGAAAAGAAGTTTTAACACTCAGTGCATCAAAATCTACAAAAACATGATTTTTCCATTCAAATGTTTACTGTGATTTCCCTGCCTCATTATACACCTCCTGTAAATTATTCGCAGTTTTTGAATTTTATTTTTTTAATGATTTATCATGTTTTCTGCTCTTAAAAATGGATCATGAATATGAAAATAAAATATATAAATGTATGAGAAAATTATGAAAAAAATTAGTAGAAATAAAGCAGAGTTGTTATATGGTAAAACTTTTGAGGTCACCACATGTTTATTTCTGAGTGTCTAGTATACACAAACCTCACATCGTCTTCATGACTAGTTGATGCGTTTTATTGTGTTGTGATAACACGTTGAAAGCATGAGTCTGAGCCCCATAAGCATCCTGACTAGCCCAAAACTAATTGAGATCATCCTAACTTGAACACCACAGTGCCATAAGTGAAAAATCAACCCTGTTTGGGCCTCTTAGGCCTTATAAGGTTAAGGAAATTGTACCTTGTTCCCGAAACCAGCGTAACCACCGACGGCTAATGGAAAGTAGCAGAGGCCCAGAACCAGGTATGCAGTTTTTGCTCCGTTCCACATTGAGACAGATGACGGTTCTTTCAACGTGGAAGGCAATGTTCCCTGAAGATATGCAAGCATCTTAATTATGTTTTGCATCTACACAATTCTAAGAACTTGGGCCGACAACCTATTGATGGTGTCATTTATCAAATTGAAAATCGAGATACAGAATGCATTAAATATATGCTTGTTCTGCATAAAAGGCTACAAATGAGTTCGAGGATGGATAGGTTACAGTTAAACAAGGAGATTTCAAGTCACTCTGACACTGGAAAACAGTGCCAGTCTCATATCCATAGTAATTGAGGAATCTAAGGATTGACAAAGCATTCATGTTTTTGATAGTTTCATGTTGGTGGTGATTCACAAACCTGAATTTCAAGGACGAGGTTATGGCCCCGGAAGGCGAAGGTGATGATGCCAATGGCATTCAAGACTGCAAACGTAGTCACAAGCGGAGAGTCGCCCTCGGTCGGCAGAGCGTAAGAAATGTGGTGTGGCCTACTTGTGAAGACCGAAATCATCCAAATTAGAGTGGTGTATGAGACGGCCATGATTGCTCCAGCGAGTGAAACGCCAGCTATGGAGTTCATGTTCGGCAACTGTGCAAGAATAAGGCAAAGAGCGGAGAATACTAAGCACCATTCTATCATCGTCATGGAGTTATCCACACACTTGTGGCAAATGGTGATATAGAACAGCTCTAAGGCGCTCCCTCCAACCACCACAAGACCAATGGAGGTTCCGACCGTCAAGTTTAGAATCGCTGGAAGTGTCATGTGCAGCCCCATAGTCTGCCCTGCACATGACAGCAAAGCAGCAGCGATATGAACAACAAACTCTACTGTCAAGACCAATAGAAACAAAATTTAGAGCGGTTGTATTTCTTTCTTCAATTACAATTTTAAGAATTCCATGAACTTATATAAAAAAACTGGGCATCCTTACAGGTATTGACCAATTTTTTTAGTTGGTCAATTAGATTAATAAAAAAAATCCCACATGCATATGTAGACTACATGCACGGACCACGCTGTCAAGGTTCACTGACTGTACCCTGACCATGGACTAGGACATTTCAGCGAGGATCCGAGGATTACCAAAAGCTTCTTGAGAAAGTTCAATGTAACTGCGAATTCGCTTGCCAGGTTCCGATTCATGCATCATGATAAGTTGCCATTTCGTGTACGTCTGCCACACGAATGCCAAGCTCAATACAGTCAAGCCCCACGTCCTGCGCAGGCATTAAAAGCTACTTCAAGCATGCTCTGTATCCAGCAGTTTTGGAGAGATTACGAACGACGACGGACCTGATTGTGGAAGTTGCGGATCTACGAAAATTAAAATAGTTTGAAATAATGAAATGAACGAAGTAGAAAGCGTCATGGAGAATCATTTACATACCACCCGAGGTACATGAACGCGAAGGGGAGGAAGATAGCCTGGTACCCTATCATGGCATTCAAATTGTGGAATGCTGCGTACACCATATTTCCATTGCGGCTCTCCGTGAGAGGAAGCCAAGAGTCCTTCACATTTAGTGTTGTGGTGTGCCCGGCTTCTTCGAGGTAATGCTGAAGGTTGTGCAAATTTCTGTGTATAGGAGTTCCAATCGGTGTCATGAAACTGGGTGACAATCTACTTGCTTTATTTGTCTGTGGGCTTCGCCATGGGGACGCCACTGAAAACTTAGATCCCATCGGTTTGGGTTCACCGCTGAACTCCGGCGTCAAGGTCATGGGGGCGGCCCGCGTCTGTGCACTTAGAAATTTTACGGAAGGTGGAGCAGCTATGGGAGGCCTCGCACTTGGTAACTGCAACAAGTTATCAGGTGTTGCAGGAGTCGATTCTACTTCCGTCTCGACAAGAGCCCGGCTTCTTCCCGTCATGGCGATCAATTCCAAAAACGACAAGCGAAGCTTGGTTCGACGACAGTAAAAATTGTAGAGGGAATCAAATATGACGAATAAGTATGATCTTCGATACCCGAAAGGTTCCACCTAAATCACCAGCTTCTTTCAGAGTCGACCTTCGAATCCGAATACAGAGAACTCACTTTGTTCACTCTCAGGGCCTTCAAACCATCGGCCCATAACAAACTTTCCCGATCGGATATGGCTCTGGAAGTTATGTCCAATCTTGAAGCTGCACACGGTAAACAATAGGCATTATGACAAAAAAAATACCTCAAAAACTGTGAGTTTTCCAGTTGAAAAGCTATAAAACTGCGAATTTTCGGAGATTGCTAATCCAAGAACAGCGTCGCCTTAACGTCTCATATACTGTGACCTAGCCGAACTCATGATTCGTTTGAACAAACCTTGTCTGCATACTTAACTGTGTGGATCAATTTGGGTGGTACTAACAAACAGTACTACCTGCACAGTCCACCACACAAGGCCCGTGACCTGCACGGATCTTGTCACTGATGTCCACCTTAAAAAAATCCTGAACATTTCACACCACTTATAAAGCTGAATCTCACGATTCTAACATCTAGATTCACTGTACACTTTCTGAACATGAAATCCATAGGTCAAATCTTGGTCACAGACATAGCCACCAGCACAAGATGACGTTACTGAGTGTTCTGGTCACAGATAGAACCAAATTAAAATATATACCTTTTTGGTCGCTTGAAATCTTCAAAATACTTGCAGCATTCTTGAAGCAGCGTTCAATCAATCAATCCACGAATTGAACATTCGGCTTGGCCTTCTACAACATCTAAGTTCCAACATCTGAGACAGACACAGAATTGGAAGAAATGTCAACTAAGCAGCGCATGAACTCCATTGCCGAATGACAAACATTTTCACCTGTAAACATTCTAAGGAAATCGTAATCAATTACTTCATGACACAGAGCTGTTTAGTAATCATAAAGAGTAGATCGTGGTATGAAACAACCTCAATGATTACCTCTCCGGGTGTTAGTGTTTTCGTTAGTATTAGAATCAGAATTAACCAAGAATTGAACAAATGAGCGCTCAGCATAATCCCTCAAAACACCTGAACGTTAAATTCAAAATTTATTCAGCGTGAGTCAGCTTGAGCGTCTGCATCCCACAAGCTTGAGTCCTATTAACTATCATTTTGTGATATATCACAGCCTGTAGTAGCAGTTGCATGATCTGACATCATCACGTCCCCATCCTAGTTCTCGTGATACGAAAGTAATGCCAGATTTGAAGCCTACATACGGATGTTTTGTGTGTATATCCAGTGTCAAACCTGACTGAAGGATATCAAATGTCTGCTCATAGAAGCCTGGACATTGAAGGAGAGAAATTAATTGCTCTCAGACCACCTTCAAATTCACCTCTAATAATTCTACTCTTTTCTAATCTTGCAAAAAGGGCGTCGATCCTCATTAGGAGCACTTTCTCAATCGCTGAAAAGACCATGAGCTAATGAGCAATTTCTCAATAGCTCAAGTCTACAGTTATCCTTGGTCCCGAATACATTCAGCTGAGGTACTTCAAGCCGATCTTCGATATACCCACCAAGGATCTTGCGAGTTTACCAGCTGCATTCATCAAGTGAACAAGATAGTTAAATCCTTCTTATCAGGTGTTACGTTGAGTTGTAGCTCATATTGAAACTCTAAAGTATAAAGCAAAGAAACCCAAATCCATAATATACAGTCTGTTTTATTTGGGGCAGAAGTATAATGGTGAACGGTAACAAATCTTAGCAGAACCTTGCAAACTACAACCTCAAGGTGCATGATTAAAGAAAATGTTGTAATATGTAGAAACTATGATTCAGTGATTTCTGAAGTTCAAAGAAGCTGTTGGTTACTGACACTCAAGAAGATAAAAAGGGACTTTCTCTGAATTTATCTTTAGTTACCTCTTTCGTAACTTAAGCTTTGAATCAACGTGGGATGACATCAGGGGGTTGCTATGCCAATTTCGCTTCCGTTGATTAATGAACCAATTGTTGACTTGCTTCAGCTCCAATCCTGTCTCCTGTATTAAGAGTTCTTTCTCATCCTCCTGATAAAATGCATTGTGCCACGAGACAGTATGTTTAGCAAATTTTGATGCGATGCAGTTTACATAGGCATTGAGAGAGACCTTAGAGTAGCTAGCTAAAAGTGTGTTTCTTGAAATCAATTTGCAAAATGCTCAAAAAGAAGAATTCAAATGCTCCGCTAAATAATTGAAACAATATGATTCAATGACATGGCTTGCTCTTTCAAAATCAAGTTGATACCCTCGCACACCAGAAGCACGATCATTCAGTATTTATGAGCATAAATCGGAGTGCACAACTAAGAATCAAACGCTAAACAATCTGATTGGATGGTAGTGAAACTGTTGAAGGAGCTGAAAGGACGTACTGTTGGGTAAGGCCACTTCGAGTGTGCCTGCCACCAAGCTTTGAGAACAGTTGTGGTGCCTTCAGGAAGTTTTCCAGCGCGCCGTTTGCGCAAAATCTCCTCTCGAACATCCTCAATTTTGGATTTGTAGCCCTGGAGATACCCAAATTATTAAATCTCAAAGTGCTTGCGCGAAGAAAAGTGAGCGATAATTTCTAAGGAGACCTTAAGTATGATCGATTGCATGAGGCCGCAGCGTGTTGCTGGCTTATGGCAGCTGAAAACTAAAAAATCTGTTATCTTGATTGCTAGTTCATAGACTGGATTTAACTCTATTAAATAATTACTCAATTCTGCTTCAAACACATCTAATTGTTCTATCTTTGCCATAGATAATGAAGTGCCAGTTATTCATATAATGATCTTATGAAGTGCCTCTCTGGGTGATCTTGAGAGTCTTGAGAGATCTTCAGAAGGTGGAATAATCTAGAAGAATTCGTCCAGAGAGAAATTTATGTACAGGAAATAATGCTAAATTTTCGTCAAGATTTACAACTTGCCTGCTTAAGTTCATGCTTGAGTTCCTGACGCACGCGCTCCATGAGAGTTCGCTCTGTTTCCGTCGGCACAAGGGGTCCGTATCCTCCACTGTCATGGTAGTCCATATTATGGTCGTATGCGCCGTAGTCACTATCATACTCTTCGTCTTCATCAGACATAGTTGCTCCGAAGCCTTCTTCTGGAGTGGCTCCTAATATTTTCGGACATATAATTGAACTGTTATTGCTGGATTTTGAAGAATTCTTTAAACATGAGGGCCGCGTCAAAGGACACAGATAACTTCAGCAATAACAGCATGTGACCTTACTTAGATCTTCATTTGATGGACTAAGGGAATAAGAGAAAAAGACTAAAAGAGTGATAATTTCGTAAAAGTATCCATTATCCACTCTTTCGTGCACAACTGATGGAATTTTATTGGGGATTCTTGCATTAACATTTTGGTGTGGTATATTTCCTAATCTAATGTCAATTTCAAAAAATTCATACAGTGTTTCATATCTTGAAGATACTTGAAATTAATTTAAAAAAATTATAATAAGGAATTTACTTTTATTGTTCTAAAATTTAGAACCATAAATTTCCCCAATAGCCGACCAGTATATCTATTAATTTGTCAAGCCAAAGACTGTAGAATCTGATGATGTGCTTACCAGTGAGGGCGTGAAGAGCCTGTTCCAACTCCCAGCATGACATCATTGCCTCCGTGACGTCTGTGAACACGTGATGCTGCAAGAGGTCCTTGAATGCAGCCAGGATCATAGTGTAATCAGTCTGCAGAGAGTCAAAGCAAGCCAGTTCAAATTTGTTAAAATGGGAAAATTTCAAGAGGTTGGAAATTTCCACTAGTTCCATTTAGGCGATCGGCTGGAAATTCATATCTATACAAGTCTTAGTTTTTAGAGCTGTGAGCACTTGAATGTCACAATTTGGTCAGTTTGTCTCAAACACGCCGATTTATCGAACCTGACAATGAGCTGAAAACATTGGGATTAACTATCGGTTGTAATTTTCATAGAGGTTAATTTTTACGGAGTTTAAGAGAATCTGTAATCCAATTTTTTTTTAAAACAAGAAAAGGAAAATCGTCAGACAAGCTGCATCTCATACCAATAGCGTTAATCCCCTTCAAATTCTAATTTAGTTTAAACTGGCGGGCATATCTTGACATTTGGAAAGGTCACAGTGAATTTACCATGCAGCGGTCTAGATCCAATTGCTCGTCCTCAGTGATATCGACAAGTTGGTCGTGCAGCAACTTGTATTTCTCAATGACCATTGGGGCCTGAGACAATTGGGCTTCGATATTTGGAATCAAATCTGTAGGAGTTCCAACACGGAGGCAATCCGCATGATTTGCGAGCATTTCTTCATAGAGGGGATGATTTACAATCATACAGCGCTTCCTGGCATCCTCCCACTCTGCGTTTCGCTTCGCATGGTCCCAATCACCCTGCAGTCATACCAATTGGCAAAATTTTATCCGATAATCCTAGAAGTAGATACTAAACATATTAAGAGAAAAGTTTAAGTATTATGCAAGCACGATCGATAACCTCCACTTGAGAAAAAGATTCTACTAAACAATAAAATTTGATAGGTGAGACAGGAAATTGACAAATAGTGTACATGCAATTAATTACAGTTGAAGCTCAAGAGCCCACCCTATCGTAGTCTCCAGTATATCTTTGTCCAGCCGCCGAAGGGTTTAACTCAAGAAACCTCTGGGAATCTCTTCCATGCGCTGCTGCTAGATTAAGCTCTGTGGCCATCCGAGTCTGCTGCTGATCAACACTGAATTTATCATCCTTGCCATCCCCAAATTCCCCTGGTCGATGCTGTGAAGCATGAATGCCAGTAACGAGCCAGTGGGTATACGTACCCTGATTTAGATATGACGTTGCATTAGTACAACCAGGAGGCATTTGTGTGCTACAAATGCACGTTTGCGAACCACCAGAAGAGCAAACCGGACACCACTTCTCGCCTTCAACATGACCATTTTCTGTGTCATCTAGTAATTGATTCTGCTGCCTCAACAGGGCACTGCTGAGCCATGTTGGAGGGCCACCAGCCCTTCCTCTGCTTGGATCTTCATTTTCAAGAAGATGACCGTCTTCATCTTCTGAACCCCTTAGTCGATCCTTTCCGTCATCCTCAGTTTTAGGTAAGGTTGAACCAAGCTGATGGTTTCGGGGCAAATCTATGTCCTTGCGACTGCCATCTTTAGCAAACTGGCTATCTTGATAATTTTCTGCATGATCGCTACCAAGAGGATCTTGCCTTTGTGTGAACCTTGAACTTTCCCATAGCTCGAGAAACTCTCCTTGCTGCAGGGACGCGTCTTGCGACAAATCATTGTCGAAAGTCATCCTAAAAAGACTTCAATAGAAAAATCGGTCTATTCCGCACTTCTTCAAGACAGCACTCGAATTCTGCATTACAACTGGTACATAAGATATCATTTTAATTTTCATCTGGACACATAATTCTGGAGCTTGACTGTGAAATTATAAAGTCTTAAACATCAGAAAAACATAACATCACATATACACGGGATCGAAATGGCCTAATTTGCAATCTGCAAGCTGAATGAATCTTCTGAATCGAACAGGGGAACTTTGCGCAGCCACACAATTCGCCAATTTTGTGAAAGAAGCCCAGTACAACAAGATTTTCCTTTTAGAAGCACTTGCGCTAACTCCTCCGACGTGAATTTCTCTATTAGAACTTCAGAATATCCAACAGCAGTCACTTAAAAATAGGTCTTGAACCGTCATTGACAGACTCGTAACCCTTCTATAACTGCTGGCTAGTTGAAGTATTAATGGTCCAGAGGGGAAATTAAGGCAATTGTAAATTAATTTCTGCTAATGAGCACTGTCTGGGAGTCTGGCAGATCTAACACATACGATATGCTGGAACTATGTGATCAATAATTCAATATTAGAGGATGAAAGCAACTCTTAGTATTATTTACTAGTACCGATTTGAATTCCTAATATATATGATGCCGACGCCAAATCTTTTCAAGTATGTTTATAGGGAACCATGTATTTCTGACTTTCTATCAACTCTAGATAGATGGAATAATATTTAATTCTAAAGATCACTAACTTATACTGATTGCATTAGCTTTTTTATGTTCTGAAAATGAGGTATTAAGACTCCAGCCCTCAATTGTCCTCTATTCTCCGAACCGTCAGCTACTTCTCCCGATCGACAGTCCGCGAAAGTTCGTATCAGCGAAGACGAAAGTCAAACCCGGTCAGCACAGGAGGGTTAGGAGCGCCTAGACGAATTGGCAAAGAACAGACGAACCAGCATATGCTTGCTACACAATATAGCAAATCGCAGGGAACCTCGACCGGCGTTCTTTGCTGCACACTTGAACGAAAGAAACAGAATCTGCGGAAAAATCTGGAAGCACATTGAACAGCAGACGAAAATTAGAATTCTGTTCTTTATTGTATAAATCTACTCTCTTGATCTTGTTAATCCAGAGGTCGCGAAGTCATCTCTTCTCGGCATATGAAAATGAGCTCTCCTTGCGAAAATTCTATAGCATGCAAAAGGTAGGACATGTAAGGTTAAACTGCACTCTATCATGCTGGTCAATTGGAATCTTCTTGCGCAGTTTAAAAACCTATCGCTCGGGCTAGCTAACCTAGTTTCAAGAAAATTGGAGACGGTCATCGCACCAGAGCATCGCTCTGCCGACCTCCCGGGATAGAATGGCAGCCGATCGATTGCACGACATTCGGGCGTGAACTTCACAAGACTACATTTTACAGGAGGGCGAAACCACGAAATACATGCATCTACCTGCTTTCAAGAGTTTACAACAACCTCAAGAACAACACTGCAAACTGCTGATAATTAAGCTAATTCACAACCGTCATAGTTAACAACACTAGCTTGTGAAGCAGGTTGCGAAAGGATCTTCTCTACACGAGGTGATCAATCTTCTTAGACTCAACAATGGAGAAGACCTTACAATAGAGAGTAAAACTCGAGCCAAGAAGTCCATATCCTTTTCGCAAGCAGTGACAGAAGCAAATATATAGTCAGCGTCCAAGACACGGAGCTCCACATATCTATTGTGCAAAGCTCACCAGAACAAGAGAAGTCCTTGTCTGAAGCCGACCATTTCAATTTCAATCAACACGAAGAGACAGGCATCATCTCTCATATTCTGCAAGACTTACAGCACTACATGCTACTGCTTCAACACTCACCGGTACCTCTGTTGAAAGCTATTCGTCCACGTACACCCAGACTCACGCGCGCCAGATGCAGAGTCCTACTCTGTAGCCGACCAAGACAATTTCATTCAGCATCAAGAGCTAGCCAGGCCTTTCCGCTCTGATCGTGCAAGACAGTACGTACTACGTCCTACTGCTTCAGCAAGCCTCATCTTAAGCTGATCATCACATATTCATTCTACACGAAGAGCCAGCAACACATCGTGCAAGACAGTGCTACGCACTCCTACTGCTTCAACAGTACCTGTCTTAAAAATGCTCAGTCACAAGCCAACTCGTGACGCCAGACGCAGAGTCCAAGATCCAACCCTCAACGTCGACAAACAGGGCTGGCCTCCTATCTCGATCAAACCACGCGTGAACAGTTGCTGCGGGACCAAGAGAGTGGAGAAGAAAGAGCTCATGCAAACAGTCGTAGATGTCCCCGGCGTCGCATGGTGTTCACAAGAACAGCGATAGCCGGTGCAATAGTTGGTCGATTGCGAGTCGGGAAAGGCTGCAGAGGGAGCAGGAAGGACACCATGTGCAGGAGGCAGAGAGAGCACGACGCAGACCTTGAATTGACAGACCAAGAGAATGCAGTGAAGGAGTTTGGTGAGCAAGGCTGAGACGCAACGAAGACGCCTTCACCTCTCTCTCTCTATATATGTACTGCACCAGCTAGCTTTGCCTTTCCGTGAGTGACAACGACGGCTGCTGAGCCCCTGACCACGCCCTCCCTCACTACTCACTAGCCACTACTCCCTTCTGTAAGGACTCTGCTTACGGCAGTAGTGCCCTTGACACTGTTTATGAGATTTAGCGTCACTGGGTGTTTTAGTGTGTAACACACAATTAGCCAATTAGTTAAGCGCTTAGCTCTTTTATTACTTTGTAAATCGCGGGCCAAAAATAAAACAAAAGCACCGCTCAGAAGTTGCCTTTGACGTAAAGTATGTGCACAGCACTTTCAAAATTTGTAACTGTATTGTATAGAATTAAATTAATACGAGCTTGTTTGCTTAATACAATGTTGACCAGTGTCCTTTAGGCAAAATGGAAAATCACACTCTTGGGCCCTATTCTATCTTTGGGTGTAGTTTTTTGTTTTGTCCGATGGACAACACCTAATCTTATAAATTTTAATATATACTAGTGTGTGTTTTGTGCCATTTCCACAGTCAAAAATAAAAATAAGAGTATTTTTTGATAATTTAAGATCCAAAAATAACTAAAAAAATCCGTAGCTTCCTCACCATAGGTCCAAATGCCTCAAAACAAAGTCCATGCACCCCTCCTCACCAAGGGTTTTCCAACGGTACCAAGCACGACACCGAAGAACACACAATTCCGGAGATCTCACTATAATAAACAAACAAAACAAAACAAAATAAATAGCCTACTTTAATGGATGAATATTGTTTATAAATATGGTTAATTCCAAATTCTTAGTTATTAATGGTGATGGTTAATATCACTAACCCAACTATTTCTCCCATGGGCTTCTTTGCAACCCTATCCTCTTGCTAGCATGTGCATTGATGTGCCTTGGAAACACGTAGTTAAACTTCTCCAACCTCGGGGAGGTCACTTAGCTCTACTACAACAAACCACGTGCGAACAAGTGGTTTCTAATAAACTATAATTTCAACCTAAAATTTTGAGCATTGTTTAATAATGACTATAGGTTTCTATTGTCAAATTTTCCAACTCAAATAAAATATGAAATGATTTCTAGAAGAGGTTGAAAATGGGCTAAAATGACATGTTTTTCAACTCAAATAATTATAGAGAACACATTTAGATGACCATTGAATCAATATTCAACTCAAAATGAGCTTTCAATAGAGAATTATTTTTAGGAATTTTTTGTTTATTTTTTAGACAATTTTTTCTTATATAATATAGGGGTGTGAAAGTTATTTTTCAGTTCTACAGTGTATCTTTTTACTTCAAAAATTTGTAACTAATTATCATTAACAAATAAAAATATCAATAATTCAAAACATAAACTTTCAAAGTAGGAAAATCTATTCATATTTTTTTAATTTTGTTTTATTTAAAATTCAAAAAGTAAATAGGGGATCCAAAGTTTTGATCGCACGTGGTTTCTAATGGACACTCTAAGTGACCTCCCCGAGTCTCCAACTCATCATAGTTAGTCCATTTTGGAGCACCATGGGAGTCAAATTGTGCCATTTCAAAATAGTTCTTTACTTTTCATATTGAAAAAATAAAAATTTTGATCATTATTTCATTTCTAAAAGAAATAAATGATATTACAGATTTTTAATATAAAAATGCATGCTTATACTTGAAATATGATTTCTTCTTTACCACTAAAGCTCCTTGCAAGTTGAAATGGTTTTTGAGAAATTCAAGCATCTAAAATAAAGTATCAGATTTTGGGGAGGTTTCCTAATATGTTGTTTTTTAGATTAGAGAACAAAAAATTTATAGATGGGTCTAATTTTTATGAAGATCCTATGGTTGGAAAAAAATTTATGCATTTTTTTTAGTTTGGGGTCCCAACTCAAGCAAGCAAAGTGCAACATCATTTTGCTTTGATAATTTGCATACTTCTTTCTAACACGAGGCATTATTGATTACTCTAATATAAAGTCCCTAAATCTTCTTTACATATAAAATGTGTATTATGGAGCTCAAAAGCCCAACAATGCCACATTGCCAAAAGCTTGGACAATCTTGAAAAAAACATTTTGCTCCATTTTGCAAGCTTTATTCTCACATACATTTTCCTCACACACCAAATTTTTCATACATGGCTCTTATACTAATAGAAAATAAGATACTATAATTACAAGTTCTTCAAAAATTGAATTATATTTTAATAAAATTTGATTAATAGCCCTAATTTTAGAGAGTGTTGATTTTTGGCAGTTTTTGAGTATTTGTCAATTTCTAGCCCATGGATCTTTAGGGGTTAAGAGATTAACAAATGTAGAATTATGTTGTTTCATCAAATTCAAGTGACCGCCATTTTGGCACTTTCTTGAAAATAGAAAAAAAAATTATTGACAATCCTATGCAAGTGTCCTCTTCTCTTGTGTGAGTCATGTCGCTTATTAAACAATACCAGCTGTCCATTCCTATACTTAATAAATTCAATATGTGATAGCCACCAACTACTTAGTAGCTTGTTGAATTGTATCAATTGTCCATTCCTATCTTCAGTAAATTTTGTCACGTGATAGCCACCCATTAGAGTCTGTTGTCAGTACGTAGAAATCAAGTGAGATTTGAAATAATGCAAAAATCTAAAGATAGTGAAAGGATACAATTGTTGTGTCATATCATGACACGCGAGGTATAATGAGTGTGTTTAAAGATAATATGATTTCTTCTAAAAGGATTGGCATTTGGCAAATGTAAAAATATTTTTTTTCATCAAATTCAAGTGATTATTGTGTTGGCACTTTCTTGAAAATGAAAAAAAAATTGTTGGCAACCTTGTCAAGCTATTTATTTCCTTCTTGTTATATTCACACCACTTAAAAAGCTTAAGTGATTGTCATTTTGGCAATTTCTCAAAAATGAAAAAATAAAATTTGTTGACAACCCCTCTTAAAAACCATGGCCGATTGTCTTCCATCTTACAACACTGGTCCCATTTAGAAGCTTATTAGAATATGTAAGTTGCCCGTTTCTATTTTCATTAAATTCATGACATGAGAAACTTAAGTTGTTCATTCATATTGTCAATAAGTTCACCACATGAGAGCCATCAATTAGAATTTATTATTAGTTCATGAAATTCAAGTAAAATTTTTAAAAGTACAATAATCTAAAAAGGTAAAAAGACACAATTACAAACTTACACCATTGCACGTTAGGGATATATTTAGTCTATTTAATTAGCATGGTAAGGTTTGAACAAATACAAAAATCTAAAGAAGGAGAAAGGTCAAAAAGGCAACACCATTTTATGACACATAAAGGATATAACTAGTGTATTTACTTAGCACATGTCCCATGATGCTCAAGTGTTAACAATTGTCTTTTCACAAGTGCTATTATATAAAGCACTAGGATATTCTTTTATACTCAAAGTTTTTTTTTGTACTAATATTATAATTAAAACTTTAGTTTTAAATATTAAAATTAATATAAATTTTGTGAGTAATATTGGCAATTTACAACATGTAAGATCTTTGGAACTAATTTTTCACTAATTTTTTTTTTAATTTAATTTTAATTTTAATTTTAAAATCAATATTTGTATTTCTTCTAATTTTATAATTGAAATAAATATCATTTTAATATCTCAAAATAATTGTATCATGATTAGATGCTCCAACCAATTGAAAGTAATGTTTTTCTACCATCGTCTCCACTTACTTAAACAAATCTTGCTTACACTATTGTGTCATTAGATGTTTGGAATTGAAGGAGGCATTGGAGGGGCATTTTAGCCTGTTATAATAAATAATATTATAATATTAATTCCCATGCTATGAAGCAACCACTTTTAGCCTAAATAATAAATAATAAATAATATAATTAATTAAAAAACAAAGATTAATTTTTTATTATCTAATGTGGAAGTCGCTTTGTCACGTCAAATTGTTGTTGTGGCCGAGTTTCCACAGTCCAAGAACTCTAGGGAACTTGCAACCTTGTTGAGCAAGTGAATCTCATCCAATGCTTTCTAAATTTGAGTGGATGAATTGATGCCTCACCACATAGTCTTGCTAAATAATTTATAAACAAAAGTGAATGGATATTGTCAATATTTCAATTTAATACATGCAAAGATACAAAGAGAAATTTAATCAAATGAAAAGTTTAAATAACTACTATTGTTAGTTATTAATTTCTAGAGAATTGTACATTACGCACAATTTTCACTATATAAGGATGGAACTTATAAGATGAAAAATAATAGAATTAGGTCCACATGTATTGGTCACAGTTGGATAGGTTTGATGATCATTTAAATCATCCTACCTTAAAGCCATTTCACACTATGTCCCAAGTCCCATTGAATTCTCAAAACATGAATGGTGGAGAGTTGAAAATTGGGATTTGGGGCTTCATACTATATTCCAAGTCCCAAGTCATAAACCACTTCAAAATACCTCTATGGAAATACTTTTTTTGGAAGTTTTGATACTAAAAAAGTGGGATTTGGAGGTCAAATTGGGTTTAGCCAAAATAAAAAACGCAACTTTGCTTCCAAGTCCCAACAACTTTTTTTAATATGAAAGGAAGAAAAAAATACCATGTTAGACTTCCTAGTAAGCTGTAGTTTTCTTAAAATCTGCCAGTGCAAATTTGATGCTAGAAGATCTAAAAAAATGATTCTTTGATTCATTTTCCTCAGCACTTAAATTGCTATATGAGATTATACAAGAGACAAGTTGGGACTTAGAGTTGGGACTTCAGCCTTCACACTATAAGTCCCAAGTCCCACAATTTTTTTTAATTCACCTTCTACAATCTAAAAAAGTTTGGATTTGGCATTGAATTGAGACTAAGAAATTTAGGACTTTGGGCGTAGTGCGAAACATCCTTTAGTGTAAACTCAAGTTATGTATGTGGTGTTATTTAACCCCTCACCGCCCAAGGGGACCAAAAGTGTCCTCACACAATCTAGCAGTCAATTTCAAAGTGCTGTAACTTTTGCATCTAGTGTCCAAATTCAATAAAACTTGTTGGGAAAATTGAGCATACTAGTCTATTTTTTGTGGTAAAATTTTCAAATATATCTAACATGTACTGATTTTTTGAAAGCCATTCAAAGATCGCAGGTTCAATTTGAGTTCATCAAAATGTATTGAGATGGCTGCAACTTCGGAGGCTTGTATCTTTTTCATCAAATGTTAGTTTTCAATAAAATTTGTTGTGATTTGTTATCCATAAAGTCTACTTACTGTGGTAAAATTTTCATGTCAATCCAAGTTTTTTGGAATGCTTGGGAGCAGTTCGAAGTTCAAAATCTAGACATTTTTGCATTCTAGTGAACTTTGGTGCCTTATAACTTCTTTAGACAGGGTTTGTTTTCAATAATTTTTGTTGCAAAAGTTGCGCATACTAGTCTAGTTCTTGTGGTAAAAATTTCATATCAATACAAGAAGTAATGATTGATTGACAAGCATTTTAGTTGAGGTAGGTTCAGCCATAGATGTGCTTTTTTGCTACTTTTTTCACTGTTTTTTGACATTTCAAAACATTTTTGCAAATGCAATGAGTCAACTGAATGAAATTTTTTTTGACCGAAGTGTTTGTCTTTTGGTTTTGAATCACTTTGTAGTTTAAAGTTTTTTCATTTGAGTAGGTTTAGAAATCGAATTTCACCTCCAAATGTGTTTTTAGGAAAATTTCAGCATCTTTTTTCAACACTAAAACATTATAATCTTTCAATCTATACGATCAAATGACCCCAAATTTTTTTTACACCATCTACAACATGCATGCTACAAGATTGTACGGTTGAGATTTTCTACCTTACTTACATTTAAACTTATAACACTTGAAAAGCAAAGTTGTTTTTTGATATAGTTAGGCCTTGGGCGGTGAGGGGTTAAACTAGTACACTTAATTCTTGAAGGACGTTGACACCAAAAAGAGGTCAATGGATGACTTCATTGTGTTCATTGTAGAAACAAAGAATGCAGCTATTGGTTCAATAATTGGAGCATTTTCGTGACTACCTTGATTACGGGGGCCACATCCTCTAAGAGTTACATATCTGAGCACAAATTGCACTGATGACACAAATTCTATTTTTTCCAATTAACCCCTTTTGCAGGTTGGACTTCAGAGTACAAGCAAATCCTGGGCCGTATTTTGAGGCCAATTTGTATTTAAAGCAGTATTTCATGCTTTATAAAGCTGCTTTTTGAGCCGAGTTTTTTTTCTTGAGTTCCTAGGAGAGGCTAGTATAGGGTAGCAAAATTTATGGACATACTCTGATGGTCAAAAATTTGTAAAAAATATAAGTATGGATCAAGTTTGGGCAAGGTATTATGTCGAGGTTCCTGTATTCGCCATTTGGTACTCCTTGTATGTGATGATTGAGCAGGACCGCTGTGTCAGAACAAATCAGGGCGATGTGAAGGCGTTGTACAGGTTATATGGTTTATAATGACCTGCAGTTCAGGTATAACCTTCAGGTGACAAGGGAGTCCAACTGCCTGATTATAACTCGCAGGGAAATAACTGCTTGGTTACAAGGAAATAATTCACAGGAAAATAATTTCGCCTGAAGATGACGAGCGTAGTAGGACTCAAATGTTCTTACATTGTATCTTCTTTGGTTCAGGACTTCAAGTGGTTCTCCAAGTGCTGGAGTTGAGCTCTGTAATCAATATTCCAATTTCCAGAACTCATTGTCAGAATTATGTGCATAGAAGCATCTTAGCAAACAAATGACAAAAATGATGCCCGTTCATCGTCCACATCTCTTTGTAATGTGCACTTCCGTTGCTCTTACTAGTACCGCTCATACTCCATGCTGTTGATCTTCCTGTCCCTACTGTTGCGATCAAACCCGAGGACCCAGTCACTTATGTAAGACCTCAAAAACTATTCAAATTTATTGTGGGAACTATTTAAATCTATTGCCAAAATAGAAGCATAGAGTGGAAGAGATCTTGTCTTACTCGATTACTTCGTCGGCTTTCTTCATGGAATCGATTTTTGCAAGTTCCCATTGCTCTGCCACCCATTCAGATTACCATCAGAAGGTCTACAATGATGATCGAGCATTAGACTCGAATTTCTATTGCAGAGTAGAGGCTACACACAGAATTGCTCCTTGTCTTTCTCTTGTTTGAATCAGTATTCAATCTCGGCTTTCACTTGCTTGTCCAGGGCTTCCTTATCTACATAGTATATGGCCAGAGCATGAGATCGAGTTGAAGCTCTCGTGATAGAACGGCCGTGAGCGAAACAAGGCTAATCGACTATTACACTGGAATCGGTACATGAAATGAATCAAGTGATGGGAGTGAAATTGGTACCGCAATTTTTAACTTAGGATTTCCGAGAATCCTTTACCCCCGTTTTTCCATGTCAAATTGGCGTACTCGCAAAAATTCCCGCGTGCCAAGCACACATTGGAGCCGCAAGTGCAGCATTCTTTACTCTCAGTGTCATCCATCTAAACCCAAACGTTGCAATGCAATGCAACTGCCATTGACCGGTTTAGCCTGTCCAAGAATCATTGTATCTGACACAACATACCTTCACGTACCTCCACGAGATTTCTGGTTTGTAAGCTACGTATACTCCCAAATACACAGGAACGCCTGTTCTCACAGGTGGGGAATCTACATACTTTCAATTTTTATTTATTTTTAAAATCCAAAAAATTCTCCATAACTTTGCCCCCATTCTCATAGTTGCACGTATTTTCAGGGAAAACAAGATAGGCCTCTAAAACTGAAGAATACAAGCCACAGTAGGCCATTTTGGGTCGTAACATGCAAAAGGGGTTAAGTTAGAGACGTACAACTTGTGGCAACAGCACCCTCCCGATCGAAATGCCATTGTCACGTCCAACAAGCGGGGGACTGTCGGGGCTTGCTGGCACAATTGAAGGCGAGATTGAAGCAGGGTGAAGTGATGTGCCACCAACTCAGCCAGGCTTGCCTCATTGTCACGCCAGTTCCAAAAAAGATCAACCAGAACTGAAGCTCTAATTATTTCTGACCATGGAAGATGATTTGATAATAATCAGTTCTAAAGTGTAGTAGTTGCAGTAGTTGAAAACTTACCTAAGCATGGTCAATTTCTCACCTTGCATCGCTCAACTCAAACCAATTCAATTGTTGAGTAACTTAGATCGCTAAGGTATATGCACCCGTAATCATCATTGTCCAAAATGCAACTTTTATATTTGAACCAAAAAGTGATATTAAAATCTCAATTGAAATTTAAATATTGAGGACAAAAGATGAATTATACAATTACAAGTTGAACCTCTCCTAGTATATAATTGTCACTTATGCTAAGTAGGTGGGCCCAATTCCAAGCACTTTTTCTGAAAAGTGGTGTAGTTAGAGTTGACATTAGTGAGGTGACCATTATTACACCTCTCTAAATGCATAAACCTTTTTTAGTGCATAATCCTTAACACCATGTATTTTGAGAGGTTCTACTTGTAGAACCTCAAAGCCAAGGAGAATCTCATGTTGATTTTTTAACACAATTACAAGTAATATTTTGAAATTTTGTAACATATTTAAAAGGTGTTCAAATATGTTGCAAAAGTGAGCTAGAATCCTCACTCAAGTGCCAATAAGATCCAATAAAAAATAATGCATGTTTCATCAAAGTTCAACAATATGTCTACATGCTATTAATATCAACTAAAGGTGCATTATTAGAAACAATAGTCTCGTTAACTTGAGACACTTGCCTAATAAAATTGTGTACTTTTCCATTTGGAGTATTTTTGTGGGTCTTTGGGGTGCTTCACACTACATCCCAAGTCCCAATTGATTTCTTCAAGTCTTGGTTCAAGGCCAAATCACAACTTTCTTGGATTAAAGGAGTTGGATAAAAATATCAAATTATGTGGGATTTGGGACTTTATAGTGTGAAGACCAAAGTACCAACTTGTCTCATTTATAATATTGTACAACAATTAAATGCCTCCAAAATGAAGCAAAAAGTCATTTGGGGGGGATTTTTAGCATCAAATTTGAATTGGACAAATTTAGAATGAATCTTGTCCTGGTAGGATGCTTTGTATGGTATTTTTTTCTTCATTTTATATTCAAAACAATAGTTGGAACTTGAGTTGAATCTTTACTTATACAAGACCTAATCCAACCTCTACTTCCCACTTCTTTGGCACCAAAATTCCACCCAAGTTGCCATGTAGACGTTTTAGAGTGATGTGGAACTTAGAACATAGTGTGAAGACCCAAGTCCCAGTTTTGAACTCTTCATCAATTAGATTTTGATCATTTAAGTGGGACTCTCGATTCCTAAACTAATCAATCATGTATAGTATTAAATAGCAAAAGGATTTATTCATGGATCTTCTTGTGGATCTTATCTTTGGACTTTGGTCAACATGGTCAACTTTTCTATTAGTGAATAGATCCATCATGTACGATAACCAATAGCAGAAGTGACCCGTGCATGATCTTCTTGTAGGTCTTATCTCTAGTCTATGCAATCAACTTTTCCATTAGTGATTAACTAACCAAACATGTACAATAACCAGTAGAAAAGTTGTCCCTTTAGCAAATCCAATCCTTGAATATTCTTGACATAAATGTTCACCCTATAAACGTCAAAATCTAGAGTTCATTTTTGGATACATATACCTTTACTTGATCAATAGCCCCTATAGCAAATTTGATCCTTGTAGATTCTTGTCTTGAGTTAATTGTTCACCCCGTAAACGTCAAACCTATAATCCATATATATATATATATATATATATATATATATATGAACTCAACACTTTAAAAATTCATAGTCTACTTATACAATGTCCAAAAGCACATGTAAACAAAATCTAGAATCCTGTTTGAATTTCCACCAAGACCCATCCAAAATTAAAATGATTTAATGATATGAACCTTGCTCAGATACCACCACAGTTCTACTTAGGGTCATTTCTAGACACAGTCACCTTATTAGCAGAGGCCTCCATCACATGATCTGAAATGATGGCCAAGTTTTGCTGATGGACACTCACTTGAGTTGTATGAGCCAAACTGTTGATGGGAAACCACTCTAAAAGGTACTGGCTTCTTTTTTCCAATTTAATTGTTAAATTAATAAGCTAACTACCTAATATCACATGTGGCTTTCTGTACTGGGTATTATGGTAACATATGTGATCAGAAACACCATTCACAAGATTGTCCAAGGCATGCTTTTACATCAATTAATACTTTTCTATTCATACTTTTAAAGGGCCTGTGAAAGTGACCATCACTCATATTAAGTTGAACAATAGGATAAACTCTTCTAGTGTAAGTGGAGTGATCCTTCATCTAAGCTACACTATCCCTATCCACTGAAAAGATGCATCCCTTCCAATTGACAATTAACATCCCCACCCCCCTCACTGTAAAAAAAATGATAGCCGTTGATCTTCAAAAAATAATTTTCCCTCCCCCCTCGGACACTGTTGATCTTGAAAAATAAAAAATGTGGATACCGACAGTGTGGGATATGGTACGGTACGTACATGGATTACGGACAATATGGATAGTGCAGAATACATATACGACATACAAAATACATACGGAACTGAAATGGCATTAATCCATATTGTTTGTTCATCAGATTGCTGTTGGAAAATACAAGTAGGGAGGGGGTATTAAAATAAAAGAACATTCCCTGTGTTTGATGAAAATGAGTGAATGACTATGTATTTTGAAGATTAATTCAAAATGCACATGTCCCTCACTATGCGTTCAAAAGACAGGAATACATACACAATTCAGGTACAATTCAACTGGCAAGCTAAACACATAATGATGCACACTAAAGCTTAGCACGGGATCAAGGTTTAATGGTTTGGGGATTTAACCCCTAATAGATCAAACTACGGGTTTTGTTGGCAACATGGCAATATTGGAAAGCTCACTACAAATGAAATTTTTATTTTTTATTTTAAAATTTCGCCCAACAATTTTCATAACTTTTGACTACATGGTTAAAAAGTTATTGTATGGTATGTTTTTTTTTCCTAAGCTAGGCAATCTAGGTAGATAAGAAAAAATTACTTTTTCCAAGAACAAAAATTTGAATTTTTTTCTCTCTCTCTATATATACGTAGAAAGCTTTGAATCATTCCATTTTTACTATATTTTTCTTATACATTGTACAATTCTAAATGATCTGAAATTCTTCAAGCATGTAGCCAACTTGCCTAGAAGAATGAATTCAAAGAAGCACCACCAATATGGACATTTTTTCATATAAATGTGAAGTGCAACTACCCTATTTTTTGTAGGGCCCAAAAAAAAAAATTGTCAGTTCAAACACTAATATCTTGCAATCTACATGGTTGAAATTTCTAAAAATAAATTTTGCATCTTTTCAAATCAGCGTACGGTAAGAATCCTATGGTTACGTGTGTCCAAAAATGTTTTTTGTTAAAAATTTGGTACTTGTAATAGAAATGGCAGATTTGGAGCCTTTTGGATGAAAGCATGGTTAAGGAATTTTAGGGGTTAAGTGCCTCCAATATGGTTTAAAAGTCAAAAATCCATTCAAAGGGCATTTTTAGCATCAAATTTACATTGAAAAAATTTGGACACAATTTTAGTCCATTGAGATGCTTCAAATGGTGTTGTTATCTTCATTTTGTATTCAAAACAATAATTGGAAAGTAGACCTTGAGTTGGATCTCTACTTATATGAGACCCAATTTAGCCTCCACATCCACTTTTTGGTTGCCCAAATTCTCCAAAAGTATCCATGTAGGCATTTTTGAGTGATGTGGAACTGGGGACGTAGTGTAAAGACCTAAGTCCCAAATTTCAACTCAGTCTCTACCAATCAGATTTTGAGACTTTAGTGAAGTAGTGAACTTGTGAGTTAGTATAAAACAATCCTTATCTCTAGTCTTCACGTTCAAATTCTCTTTTTGTAAACTAATCAATAATATACAATAATCAATAGCAAAAGTGTCCCTCAAAGGATCTTCATGTGGATCTTATCTTTGAATTGTGGTCAACATGGTCAATTTTTCTATTAGTGATTGATTTATCCATCATGTACAATAAGCAATAGCAAAAGTGCCCCATGCAAGATTTCCTTGTAGATACTATCTCTAGTATATGCAATCAACTTTTCTATTAGCAATTAACTAACCAATCAAGTATAATAACCAGTAGCAAAGTTGTCCATGTAGCAGATCCCATCCTTGCATATTCTTGAGATGAATGTTCACCCTATAAATGTTAGAACCTAGTGTCAAATTTTGGATACGTATACCTTTACTTGATCAATAGCCCCTGTAGCAAATTTGATCCTTGTAGATTCTTGCTTTAGTCAATTGTTCACCCTATAAACATCAAAATATAGAGTTCATTTTTGAATATATCTAAACTCAAGACTTTGAAATTTCATAGTTTATTTATATAATGTACCAAATGTAAGCAAATCTACTAAAACCCTATTTGAATTGCCTCTAGGACCCATCAAAAACTAAAATGATTTAATGGTTGGATAAAAAATTACGTATTTTTTTGGTTTTGGGACCCAACTCAAGCAAACAAAGCACAACATCATTTTGCTGTAAAAATTTGTGTACTTCTTCTTAACGTGAGGCATTACTTAAATATGAAGTCATGAATATTTTTTGCATACAAAATTTGTTTTATGGGGCTCAAAAGCCCAACAACGCCACATTGCCAAAAGCTTAGACAATCTTGAAAAAAACATTTTGTTCCATTTTGCAAGCTTTGTTCTCACACATACATTTTCTTCATACGCCAAATCTTTATACATAACTCTTTTACTAATCAAAAATAAGATACTACGGCTACAAGTTCTTAAAAAATTGAATAAAATATAAATAAACTTTGACTAATAGTCCTAATTTTAGAGAATGTTGATTTTTGGCAATTTTTGAGTATTTGTCAGTTTCTACCCCATGGATCTTTAGGAGTTAAGAGATTGAAAAATATAGAATTATGTTGTTTCATTAAATTGAAGGGATTGCCATTTTGGCACTTTCTTGAAAATGGAAAAAAAAATTATTGACAATCCTATGTGGGTGTCTTCTCCTCTCCTATTACATTTGCGCTATTTAATAGCTTATTAGATTGTACCAACTGTCCATTCCTATCCTTAATAAATTCAATACGTGATAGCCATTCACTACTTAGTAGCTTATTGGAGTGTATCAATTGTCCATTCCTATCCTCAATAAATTTTGCCACATGATAGCCATCTATTAGAGCTTGCTGTCATTTTATAGAAATCAAGTAAGATTTGAAATAATGTAAAAATCTAAAGAAAGTGAAGGGATACAATTTCTGTCACATTTCATCACACGCAAGATTTAATTAGTGTATTTACTCATATATGATTTCTTCGTAAAGGATTGACAAATGTAAAAATATTTTGTTTCATCAACTTTAAGTGATTGCTATGTTGGCACTTTCTTGAAAATGTAAAAAAACAAACTATTGTCAACCCTATTGGGCTATCTCCTTCCTTCCTGTTGTGTTGGCACACTTAGAAGCTTATTAGACTATACCAATTCTCCATTCCAATCTCCAATGCACAATTGCGGTTACACTTCATCACACATTAAAGATATAATTAGTCTAATTATTATGATGTGCCACTTCTCAAAACAAATGTGACAAATGTAAAAATATATTGTTTCATCAAAATACAAGTGACGGCCATTTTGGTCATTTTTCAAAAATTAAAAAAAAATTGTTGATAATCCCTCTTGACAACTATAGCCAATTGTTGTCATTCACTTGGAAACTTATCAAAATATGCAAATTGCCCATTCCTATCTTCAATAAGTTCATCACATAAGAGCCATCCATTAGAGTTTATTATTAGTTCACAAAAGCCAAGTAAGATTTGAAAAATACAAAAATCAAAAAAGGTGGAAGGATACAATTACAATTACGAACTCACATCATTGCATGCAAAAGATATAATCGGTGTTTTTATTTTGCACATGATAAAATTTGAAAAAATATGGAAATTTGAAGGAGAGAGGACATAATGGCATTTATCACACAAAAGGGATATAATTAATGTATTTACTTAGCACATATTGCATAATGCTCAAGTGCCACTAGCTATCTTTTCATAAGTGCTATTATATAAAGTTTGTACTAGGATGTTTTTTTATATTCAAAATTATTTTTTGTACTAATAATAATTTAATTAAAAATTAATCCATAGTGGTTTTTTAATATAAAAATTATAATGAATGTTGTGCTTATGTTGTGATTCATATTGATCAATGATTATAATATTAGCAATTTACAACATATAAGATCTTTGAAACTAATTTTTCACTAATTATATTTTAAATTTAAATTAAAAAAATATCTTTTAATTTATAACTTGTAATGAATTTTTAAAAGTGTATATCCTAACTCTAGTTTTAAAATTAAAATGAATGCCATTTTAACAAGTAAAAATATGGTTGTGTTGTGATTAGATTCTCCAACCAATTGAAAGTATTGTTTTTCTATCATTGTCTCCATTGACTAAAACAAATTTTGCTTACACTATGAATCTTTCTAAATTTGAGTGGGGAGTTGATGCCTCAAAACTTAGTCCTACTAAATAATTTATAAACAAAGTGAATGCATATTATAATACTTCTTTTTGATACAAGCAAAGGTACAAATAGAAAATCAAATGAAAAGTTTAAATAATTGTAGTTGTTAGTTACTAAGTTACTAATTTTCAAATAATTGTATACTAAGCACAATTTTTGCTATATTATGATGGAACATATAAGATGAATACATAGTGGAATTAGGTCCACATGTATTGGTCGCAATTAAGGTAGAACCACCTAATTCCGTCATTCATCCAAATGCGTGGTCTACAGCTTCACCCCATTACTGTCAATTTTATAGCTTTCACTGCTACTGTGCCGGAAAAACTAAATGCAATGCAATAAATGCAAAGTAGTGTTCAGAGGTTGGCAGTAGTACGTATTTGAAGTGATGGATTTGGGTAGATACCAAGGGATTTCATAAACATGTAATCAACTGACATGACGGTTTCGGCTCATTCATTTATGGAAGTTATGAGTGGAAAAAGGCGGCTTTAGATACAAAACAAAGTGTAATTAGGTTAGATTGTACATGTTAACTTCAATTGTGCTTGGCAAAGTTGTGAGAATGTAGTTTGTTGAAATTGGGAGTTGTAAAGTTGTGAAAGTGCAGTTTGTTGAAATTGGGAGTTGTAAAGTTGTGAGAGTGCAGTTTGTTGAAATTGGGAGTTGTAAATGACACCATATTCTGACTTGTAGATAGAATACGGTGTAAGCTATCTTCTTTTTCGTCATTGTAGATAGATATTCAGTATGAGTAGGAAGGAAAAAGCACCTCTTTACGCTGAAGAGATGGACATGAAAGTAGAATGTAGCCAGTATGATGACGAATAGAACTCTAGTACAAAGGAAGATGGAAACGGTGAATTTGGGGACCTTAATCAAAGTGAGGAAGACTCAAAGTCTAGCCTGAAATCGCCATGTGGCTCTGATTATGAAAGGAGAGAGGAAGATTATAGTGAATCCAACACTTCTGTAGATGATGGACCAGAACTTCATGAAGAGAGAAGAATATTGGGGAGAGGACGTGGAAAACAAATTCCACTTGAAGTCATTGGAAGGTCTGCCAAAGAAATTTTTGCTACAAGGATGAAGGCATCATCAATTGCCATTGGAGCACCTATAGTGACGTATGAGAGACTTGAAGATTTTCCAAGTGATGAAGGAGAGCAGCACTATAGACATCAACAATACAAGCATCAACTACAACACCCTCTACAACAACAAGGACAACAACTGCAGCATGAGGACAACTTCCTAGGGCATGCCAAAGAACATAATGGTAGAGATGTAAGGGTGAGCAATGAAGAAGCTGAGGAGAAAGAGGGAGAACAACTTAGCATCAGAAAAAAGAAAGGTAGCCAAGAAAACAAGTGCAATCAGCAAGGTGAATTGCCACAAAGCCCTGCAAATATGATTTCAGAGTCCAGTTCTTCACATGGAGAATTTGAAAGGTGCACATCATCAGCAAAGGGAAGACTACGTCCAAACCTAGGAAAAGGTTTGCTTCCTCTTGAAAAGCCTTAGCAACCTCTACAAGACACAAACAAGGACAAAGGCAGAAGAAAATCAAGAAGTAAAAATGGGCAATGGACAACAGAGACTTTGCATTTGGCAATGGCAGCAATAGATGATGGACATCCATTGACTAAGGTCAGCAGTTTCTATAACATATCAGACTCTTCTCTAAGAGATCATTTGTCTAGAAAGAGTACATCAAGGAAAAGAGGTGCAAAAGGATTACTTACCTCAAAGGAAGAAGAAGAACTTTGTAGTTACCTAGATGCCATGCTTAAGAGGGGTTTTCCACTGTCACCATTATAATTGAAGCTGAAAGTTAGAGAAATCACACAAACACGTCTTACTCCATTCAAAGACGGCTTACCTGGAGAGAGTTGGCTCAAATGGTTCAAATTGAGACATCCTCAATATACATTGAGGATGTCTCAGGGGCTACAGATGAACCGGGCCAAAGCTTTATGTCCTAAAAATGTCTCCAGTTTTTTTTTAAACTTGGTAGATCTATATATGAAGTACAACTATGAGCCTGATCACATTTAGAATGCTGATGAGAGTGGTGTTCAAGTTGGAGGGAGTGGGGTACAAGTTATAGCAAGAAGAGGATTAAGAAGTGTTCATTCATTGATTCCTAATGAAAGAGAATCTATGATAGTGCTTACTGCTATAAATGCAGCAGGAGAGACTATTCCCAACTTCTACATTTTCAAAGGGGTTCAAAGAAGAAGAGACTTTGTTTCTATGTGTAAAAAAAATTGTACAATGGCAATGCAGCCTAATGGATGGATGACAACATACCTCTTCTCCAAATGGATAGACCACTTCATGTTCACAATTGGCAACAAGGAAGCTTTGACACCTACAAATCGACATTTGCTGATTGTTGATGGTCACAACTTCCATGTGACATTGGAGGTCTGCAGAAAAGCAAAGGCAGCAAGTTTAGATATCTTGTCACTACCTTCTCACACCTCACATTCTCTACAGCCTCTAGATGTTGTTGTTTTTAAACCTTTCAAAACAGTATTTAGAGTTTACCGAGACATTTGGAATATGAATCACAGAGGACAGAAAGTGAAAAAAGAGGATCTATCACAGTGGGCATCATTATCCTTAAAGAGAGCATGCACTCTCAGTAATATTTAGTCAGGTTTTCAAGCTACTGGAATCTAGCCATATAATCTTGATAAACTACAGGGTAAAATGGGACCAAGTGAAACTTTTATAGTCAAGACTGTGGAGGTTGAAGTTCAAGAAATTTTAGAGGAAGACATACCTTCAACTGAAGCAGCAACAACCCACTACTTTGTGGATGTGGAAGGAGAACCAAACCTAGAAGACGCATCATGTATAGAAGTTGAAGAAGAAGCTACAGCTGCAACCACTAAGCCATTTAGTGAGTTCCTTCGTTCGCCTCAAGTGGAAATTAGGAAGGATAAAGCCAGAGCTGAACCTTATGTGGATTATTCAAAGTCAGTCCTTTTGACAAGTGAAAATTACATTGAAAATATGGAACAAATTGCCCAAAAAAGGACTGAAGTACTACAGGAGAAAGAAAAGAAAAAGGAGACAACAGCAGTGAACAAGAAGAAAAGAGCAATGGAAAAAAATATAGAACAAGCTACAAAGACAACAAGGCAAGAAGACAAGGCTGATCTCAAAAGGTTCAAGGCATCATGGACTTCTAAGGCTATTAAAGAAGTAGGAGAGAAACTACAAAAAGCTGTGAAATCCAAAGAGCCACATGTAGGTTGGAAGGCACTTTATTGTGGTTTTGTACCTTTACAATGTAGGGTTAACCAAGGTATTGCAAGAGAGAAACTAAAAGCAAAGAGGGCAAGACAATTGACAGGAGGACCCTTACCTACTTTTTCACATTTGAAGGAAGTATCTTGATCTCTTGCATGGAGAATGGACATTGCAACTTCATATGGACCTCTTCAAATAGTACATGGCATGTGGAATCAGTCCCATCCACCCAACATAGCCAATTGAGGTCACCTGCAGTGGTACAGAAGAGCCCAACAAAGGAGAAGCAAGAGGGTGCCTACCTATGGGGATGAGTCTACTTCAGTGTACAACAACAATGATAACACATGAACATCATTCCAACACTTTTTGGAGCAAATAAGATCCCAAGAGCAAATCAAATTGTATAGGTACATAATGTTGAAAAGGTGTAACAGTAAATGTGAGGCAATTATAGTATACAATATAGTTAGATATACAAAAGCTAAACTTTGGATAGACAAAGGCATCTACTTCATTTGCATTTCTACTTTTATATGTTCTAATATTGGTGTCAAAGTTCTCTTGTAATGACACCAACTGCAGTGTGAACCTTGTTTCCACTCTAGTATCACATGTATTGTTCAGGTTTCCTAAATCAAAATACAGGCATTACTAGCATTATTGTTGAAGAAATTTTCTGCAATCTTTTTGGAGGCACATCAGACATGATAGCTTCTCATTACACTGGAGTTGCCAATGCTTGAGAACACTTTTGAATATTTGGAACAGACAACAAAAGGGTAAGTTACATGCTTTGAAGCATTCTGATAAGTTTATTTAAGTTCTCCTACTCATTGCAATCTCATAAACCTTAACTCAAAGGTTCTCGACATATGCCATCTGATTTCAAAATTGAGCAAACATGCTATGTGACTACAGTAAATTCTATAATATAGTGCTTAAAGGAATCCCTCTCCTTCACAATCTACTGATCTAGCAATAGAAAGTACCCAAATTTACAATCCTGAAATTATGGGATCAACTTACGATTGAGAACTTTGAGGAAGAAATAGTATAGAAGATTGAATAAAATGGAGTATCCGAGGAGGACCCCTACTCCAAGCCAATTTCAATAGCCTCTATGAAAAAGGCCCCTACTCAACAACACTTGTTGCCCAAGATTTGTTGCATAATCAAACATCCCTGGTATAGGTGGCTGTAAGAAAACACACAACACAACGTGAGCAATCCCGCTTGAAATACTCCAAAAATGAGTCATCTTCTCCTCCGTAGGTGAAGAAAGGAGATGCAAACGGCATTTTCTCCAACAAAATTTCACCTTCTACTCCGTGATTTGTTTGCCGTGGTGCTGTGCAAGTGAACCTTCTCAGAGATTTCATTTTTGCTGCAGAACAGGTGTCACAGCCCCTCCACAAAATAGGGCTTTCCATTGGCTCTCCATTTCATGCGCCTGAAGAAATTTCTCAGAGAAAATTTCAACCTTGGAGGGGTTGTGACTACCCCTAATATGGCGCACCCGGTCAGTGCAACACTTTGAGCGCATACACAAGCCTGCTAGACGAACGAAGCATCTTTATTTGACGTTAAACAGACAATTTTCATCAGAGCAGCCTCTGCCAATCCACAGGCTTGAACTTGCATGCCGACTTCTGCTATCCTAGTATACATAACTAATTTGTCTACTACATATTCTTTGGGTTGAAAAGTGGCCTTACATCTTCATCCAACATTTTCAGATACAAGCAGGACTACTTACACCAGGATGTTGGAAGTCAATTGTAGACCACTTTCTCGATTCCTCTGTCCTGATTGTGGCTTGGATTTGCTTTTGCATTGATACTATAGGTACAAGTGAAGGCAAAAAAGAAATCTAACCTCTGATTTGTTCTCTCTTCATGCCATTCAGCAATTTCAAGGCAATTTGTACAGTTTTGCTTCTGAAGGAGGTGCAATTTTCGGAAAAAGACTTGATTTCAATGGGTCGTCGGCTTTCATTTGCGAGTCCAAGCCATCTTTCACCCACATATAATGCATCGTCCCTACAAATATTGCAATGTCGAGGTACACTCGTAAAACATATGTCAGTATGGTCAGAACTGCTCAGTTTTTCAAATCAATCTGGTTCATACCTGAACCAACAGAAAAAATCCTATATTATAAAAATCAATAAAATTAAGAGATCTTAACAAGTTCCAACTTTCCAAATCCAAGATAACAACACTATCAACATTTATATATTGATATGTACATTGTTGTACGGTAATCTACAATGTTAGGTGCAACAATACAACTTCAGGAATAAATTATGCCATTATCAAAACAAACCCCAAAGGCAACACAAATCTGAAAAATAAACAGGTCAATGGACATTATAACTACCTGGGCAAGGATCAAAGCGAACATCTTCCCCAAACCAGCGAGTTGCATATGCTCTACGGCGTTCACCTTGCGTAGAAATACCAGGAGCACCATGGATGGCAAAACTATGGTGTATCAAGCAATCACCAGGCTTCATATCCTATGTCAAGAGTTCATACTTGCATCCCACACAATTTTTAAATTTCATTTGGTTGCCCATCATATTTTATAAGTTCATAACAACCTATGAACCTCCCGCAAGAACTATTTCTATATTCGATTCAAGCGTATGAAAAGAATCTTATCTTAACAATCAAGAAAAAAACAGAAATCTAAATTGGCATCGAAGTCGTTAGAGGGTGATGATTATATCAATTTTTTAATCGTAGGAGAACTGAACTAAGATTGTAGAAGCGACTGAACAATGCATTGTTGGAAAAAGATGCCATAGATATGTTACTGAACCAAGCAAGTTCAACGCATACCTCATCGCATTTATTTTCAATATCTGGAACATTGGGTAGTGAGGCAAACTGCTTGTAGCGCTCCTAGAATGAAGAAATCCTAATTAGGAATGCAATCCAACAAGCATCAATAATGCATACATAGAAGAATCACCTGCTATTTCTCACGAAAGCTAAAATAGGAACTATGCCTACAAAAAATTTAGCAACTTACTTAGCCAAAATAATGGAAACTGTAAGTAATTACAAGTATTAAGATGTAAACGTTGCCTTTGCTATATTATATGCTTACAGATCAATCTATTTGGTTTTTCTGAAAACCTGAAACACATGAAGCTTAAATATGGCAAGGAATCTAGAAAATATCTCGGACTGAGGATGTCCAGTGAATATGTGTTCAGAAGCCTACTTGTGAAGAAGTTGCCACTTGTGCGATCGTTTAACATACTTGACGCAGGAGGATTTGGGGACATGGTCCAGCGCCAGCCACAAAAAAATTACTTGATTCTCCTTCAATTGCCAATAGCTATGTGTTATTATGCCACGACGTAGCCTTGCGTATGCTGCAGCCCTAAATCCTAAACCCTGGATTTGCTTATTACTATTATGAAACTTCACAGGAAGCTTCGGATTAAGTTTATCCTGCCCCATCTATCTACCATAAATTCGTTGACAGCAAGGGCGTTCTGGGCATACGACAGGGGAGATATCCAGTACCCTCAAACCCACCAGGGGTGAATATTCTTCCGAGAGATGATGAAGCCTCCCAACACAAACAACACGATGATGGTGAAGGAGCCTCCCGTTTGCGCAATGATCATCATGCGCGTCATCAAGCCGATCAAACGAAACAGGCCCAGCGCCATCTGGTGCATTGCAAACAACACCAACCACTACCGAAAGAACCTACAGACAGTGAAGCCGACGCCAATTTCGTTAAAATTTGCGCAATTCCATGATGAAGTGGATCCTCATAAGAAACCTTTCGTAACCACAAACAACAAGAGGCCATAACATACACTAACCACGTCAAAAATATATCCGACATTTTCAATGCCGATGCAACGTAAAATGCAAGTTACCATGAAACAAAACCTGTAAAATAGCCCTACTAATACCTTAAAGACGACAGTCTGCTGTTCACCATCAAGCTTGATCTCCAGAACAAATACAAGCACCTTCATGTAAGAGCTGTAAGTATCCATCCACTCATCTCAAAGCTTTGGATTAGCGGAGCTCAGATATGGCGGGATTTTCTATAGAGTCGCCTCTGACTTGTCGAACCAGAAAATGGACTCTCTGAGAATGGGCATCCAAGCCAAAATGGAGACAGACCCCATTTTGTCTGTACCAGCTTGTGTATTCTCCTCACCCAACATAGAGCCTGCACTCGCCTTTGTCGAGCTAGCTTGAGCCTGCAAGCTTCGGCCTGACAAGCATACCTGGTCAATGTCACAAAGCCCGTAAGCTAAAAGAGACACACCAAACAAGCACACAAATTTTCAGCAACACGATGCAATGGTACCTTCACATTAAAATCTCTACACATACCCCAACTTCATTGGATGCTTCCATGAAGATGCTGCTCACGAAGCTAGTCTTGGAAGATGGTGCTCATGAAGCCAGCAAGTAGCATGCCGAGTACAAGCTTGGGAGACCGTCAGCAAGGCACACAACTACATGACTTGCTTGTTCAGCTCTCAAATCCTAAACCACCTACAACATCGACATCAACAAACCAAATAAATTTCCAAACTAAATTTACCTTCAAGGTGCTAAGCAACTGCAGTCATCACTGCAAAGAAACTCACGTTCTATTCACCCGACTCGGAGCTCATACTCAATAGCATTGCAACCCTAACCCTAACACAATTCAAAAGTGGAAACTTACACTAAGTCTACTCATAGTGGTTGAGGAGGAGCGAGGCAAGCAAGAGAGGCATCGTTGAAAGGGGAGGTGTGCAAATTGCCACTCAATTTCAAATTGATTGTCATATAGGGGAGATGGGCATCCAAAGCAACGGAGCGCCAATACTGTTGAGTAACACAGTCGCAGTAGTGTCCACTGGGTAGAAAAGGAAGCCGTTGGTCTCATGAGCATGTCAGGTATGCATTGGTTTCTGTGCCCATTAGGTTTTTTTGGAATTTGTTTAACCACGGTTTTGAGCTTATGAACAGACGCTTCAACTTTCTGACAAGCGTGCTTCATGAATGGTCCCTCTAACGGAATTCTAGCAGCTTCTGTAGCAATTTAAGGTCATTAAAACTCGTTGGTCAGTCACTAGTACAACGATTTGGGATATGTTTAAATATGGCAGTGGGGTTTTTTGGGAGCAGTGTTAGCCCCCACCAACTCACAGTTTTCTATTTCTCCAGAACCAACTTTGAAATTTCTTAACAATTAGACTATGCATTCTAAAATTATGTTTTCACTTGGACATTAATCCAGCCATGTTTTTCTATGATTTTGTTACATGTTCAACCTCAGATCACACTTGCAATGTATCTAACTCTCAAATTCAAGTGGTGAAGTGCTGTTCTACCTTAGATAGGCTTGATGTTCATTTGAGTCATCATGTCTTATCTCCTTAGTACTATGTTGTCTAAAATTTGAACAATTAATAGAGAACTTTCAAGGGCTTTTTTTACCACAAAACCTTGCATTCATTCAAGCCTATGCTTGACTTTAACAAAATAGCACTTTTAATATGATGAATTTAACGAAATTGAAGTAAATAATATATATTTATAAATGATATAAGCAAAAAATTGAAAAAATGAAAGAAGGTTCATGTTCTAAGGAGTTAAGGCCATTTCACATTGTCCCAAGTCTCACTAAATTTTCAAAATGCAATTGGTAAAGAGTTGAAAATTGGAACTTGGGGCTTCATATTACACCCCAAGTCCTACATCACTCCAAAATACCTATATGCCAACACTTTATAAACGTTTTGGCTCCAAGGAAGTAGGACATAGAGGCCAAATTGGATCTAGCCAAAATGGAAACCCAACTTGGCTTCCAAGTTCCAACAACTTTTTGGAATATAAAAAGGAAAAAATACGATATAAGACTTTCTCATGGATTGAATCTTCCTTCAAATTTGCCCAATGCAGATTTGATACTAAAGGTGCATCCAAATTGTTTCTTTGTGACTTTCTGACCCATTTCATAAGCATTTAATTGCTATACAAAATTATACAAGAGACAAGTTGGGACTTAAAATTGGAACTTTGGCCTTCATATTATGAGTTCCAAGTCCCACATTTATTATTTTTTATTCACCTTCTACAATCCAAGAAAGATGAGATTTGCCCTTGAACCAAAACATAGAAAGTTGGGACTTTGGACATAATTAGTGTGAAATGCCCCTTGAAGTAGACTCAAGTTAACTAAGTGGTGTTATTTGAATCTACAAACATGTCCCTTTGATACTCAAGTTTAGTATGATACACCAATATAGTTAACCCTTGAAGGATACAATAGATGTTTATTGTCCGATAGATGACAAAGGATCCTTCTATGTAAGACAAAAGTGCAAATGTTCATCCTTGGAATTTGCATGAAAAGGAGAGGTCTTGCATAGTAGTTTGACCTCCAATGAATATTTCTAGTGTTTTTTTAAGCAAATGATTCACATGGGACTTGAAAAGGATGATTTCCACTGTGAACAACCTTTAATATCTAAAAGCCAAGGGTGTTTGAGCATAGTCCTTGTTTTCTTGACTAGCTCTTGTAAAAAGCATAATTCCTCACTCATATGGAATAAATTTGATGATTGCCATTGTTGAAATGAAAGAAGACTTATTTAGCTTTCCTAAAAAAAGAGATCAACAAAATTACACAATTTTTGAGAAAATGCCACCTTTGACACGAGTGATGAAAGATGTTTGATTGGGGAGTACTTTGTATGTACGTTGAAATCCAAATGTTGAAATTGGAATGCTCAAAAGTGCTCCAAATTTTTTTTTGAGCATTCCAATTTCAACATGCTCAAAAGTGCTACCGCATGTGCATATCATCAAAATATTGATGTGTACTTTTTTTCATATCATTTTAAGGTGTACAAAAAAAAGATATGAGAATGTGAAGTAATGACCCACTGTGCCTTTTTCATTCTCCAAAAATTCACCAAAAATTGCACACTCAATCGTTTCTCAATCCGACTACATCAATGGATTCAACAGAGAAAATCATCCAGGGTCTCTTTGTTGCTTATGGACTGTTAGTGCAGTTCACATATCTCAGTTTTTTTACAATTGTAGTTGTAGAAGCCATGTGATGGCCTTATGGTCCTTTAAGGGGTTAAGGATTAAACACAAATTGCACAGAATCACTGATGACACAACTTCTACTTTTTCCAACTAAGTTACAGACGTACAACTTCTGGCAAGAGCACCCTCCCGATGGAAATGCCGTTGTCCCATCCACCACGCTGGGACTGTCGGGGGCTTGCTGGCACAATTGATGGCGAGATTGAAGGGGTGAAGTGACTCCCCATGAACTCAGCCAGGCTTGCCTCATTGTCAAGTCAGTTTCAAAAAAGATCAACCAGAACTGAAGCTCTAATTATTTCTTGGTCGCAGAAGATGATTGATAATATTCAGTTCTAAGGTGTAAGGTAGAAGTACCTATTTGTGATAACTTAACGACTTCAGCCTGTAGGATATGGGAAATTTGTTGAGAAATTGAGCTCAATGTGTGCAGACATAAGGATGAAGAAGAATGCAAAACAAAAAACAAAAAAACAAAACAGTTTTTTTTCCCCCAAGAATGAAAATTTTATTCAATATAAATGTGGATTTTTCAATTGCACCCATTCCGGTCTTATAGACTTACCTCATACAGTTTGCTTTGGCACTTCTCCCTAAGCAAGGAGGGAAGAGAGATGAGTAGATGAGAAGGTAGAAGTAGAGAATCTTTTTCAATGATAGTGCATGCAACTATTGTCCACAATAGGTCTCCTTATGAAGCCAAAATGGGGGAGCTGTCCAAAATAGGTACTTCTACCTTACCTAAAAGTGATAAAAGGTTGATAAGCCAAGCATGATCAATTTTTCACCTTGCATTGTTCAACTCAAAATAAGTTCAACTTTTGAGTAATTTAGACCGCTGAGATATATGCAACCATAATCATAATTATCCAAAGTGCAACATTTCTATTTGAACCAGAATGTCATACTAAAATTTAGAGTCCAAGTCCCCACTCTCTAAGTTTTGGTTTAAGGCCAAGTTTCAATTTTATTGGGTTGTAGGAGACTAGGAGTTGAATAAAAAATATCAAATGAGGGATTTGGAACTTTATAGTGTAAAAATCAAAGTCCCAATTTGTCTCACATATAAAATGGATTAAAAAAACAAAAATCCATTTGAGGGGCATTTTTAGCATCAAATTTACATTGGACAAATTAGGACACAATTTCAGCCCATTGACATGCTTTCTATGGTGTTTTTCTCCTCATTTTGTATTTAAAACAATAGTTGGAAAGTGGATCTTGAGTTGGATCTCCACTAATATAAGACCCAATTCAACCTCACATCTACTTTCTTGGCGCACAAACTCCCCCAAAATTGTCGTGTAGATGTTTTAGAGTGATGTGGAACTTGGGACATAATGTAAAGACCTAAGCTCCAATTTTCAACTCTCCACCAATCAGATTTTGAGAATTTAGTAAAGTTGTGAACTTGTGAGTTAGTGTGAAACAACCTTTATCTCTAGTCTACATTGTCAAGTTATCTTTTAGTGAACTAATTAATAATGTACAATATTTGGTAGCAAAAGTATTCCACAAGGAATCTTCTTGTGGATCTTATCTTTGAATTGTGATCTATGTGGTCAACTTTCCTATTAGTGATTGACTGACTTATTGTTAACCCAGTATTTTGGACATTTTTGGAAATTAATTTATCATAATTAATTATTAAGATATTGGAAAAATTACATGTGGATATCAAAAATATAGTTCAATATGCAAGAATATTCAAGCATTAGAAGAAAATGAGTTTTTAATAAAGTATTATTAATTGTGGAAGTAGGCAATTTTATACTAATAAGAAATTTAAAATACATTGTAATAAAAGTAGTACATAGTAATTAATAGAGGTTACTAAGAGGTAGTAAGGAGTTTGTTAGTTGGTTATAAGGAAGTTAGGATTTCCTAAATGACTTATGGCCGTGGAACAAAGCGGTTAGAAAATTTCCTATGGCCGTGGAAAACTATAAATAGGCATTAACCTCTTTTGTTAGGCATAATTCATGAACATCAATAAAAGCTCAAATTACTCAAGACTAAATCTTCAAGACAATTTTGAGAATTAAAAGACAATAAAAGACAATTTTAAAGACCAATTCTCCAAGACCAATTCAAGACTCAATAGAAATCAAAGATTTAAAAGTACAACAAAAAGACAATTATCCAAGATAAATCAAATACTTAAGAAGGCAATAGAAGCAAAGCCCAACTCCAAGTCATTACGAAATTATTTAAGATATATAGGATAAGATAGAATACAAGAAGCATTAGGAAGAATGTAATTCCACTTTAAAGATAATTCAAAAGGAAGGAAAAATTTGTGTTTCCACTTATCCATCATGTATAATAACCAATAGCAAAAGTGCCCCATGCAAGATCTTCTTGTAGGTTTTACCTCTAATCTATGCAATCAATTTTTGCTCTAAAGTTCTACTATCTCCTCGAAGGACAAAATGGATTTTGGGCAAGCTCCTATGGCCTCAATACTCATTATGATTTTTTTTCAATTCTTTTTGAAGATAGATAAATACAATAGCTTTGTAGAAATATAATTTTTATTTCAATCGGTGCTTGGGAACAAAAGTTATGGCAAAAAAGGTCCTTTTCTTTGGTGCAACGGTTAGAAACCTCCTCGCATTAAAAAAACTTAAATAAAAAAACAAAACTTCTTTCTTATATAGAATCTTATAGATTCTATATAAGAAGCTTTGATTCATTTTTGAATGCAATTTGCACAATTTTGCTTGCTAAAACAATCTCACCATTGGAATTATAGTATTTCCATCCCATCTTAGAGTTATTAACAATTTAGTTTTTCTTTTGATCTTGAACCTACTTCTACTTAATAATTTTCTTAAGAATGAAAATCAAGTGTGTATTTTTTTTTTTTTAAATTCCTAGACTTCCAACTCAATTCTTCAACACAAAAAAAAATTGATTCAAAGTTTGTAGAGCAAAAAAATCTACAAATGATGGTTAAAGTCATCTGAAATTGAAGGTCACTATTCAAAAAATAATTTTTTCCAAGTTTGAATGTTAATATTTTCTAGTTTGTGCAATAAAATTTTATGAAATTTTTACCGCATGATTTGAGACAAGTGAAGTACAAGATCCTATGGTTAGATTCTTCAAAAAAAATTGTTCTCTTGGATGAATACAATAGAATTGGCAATTTTGAGTTGTTTCTGAAAGAAAAATGACCTTGGAACTTGAGGGATTAACCAACCAATCATGTACAATAACCAATAGAAAAGTTGTCCATGTAGCATATTCAATCCTGCATATTCTTGAGATGAATGTTTACCCTATAAATGTCAAAAACCTACAATCAATTTTTGGATATACACCTTTACTCAATAGCCTTTGTAGTAAATTTGATCCTTGTAGATTTTTGTCTTAGTTAATGTTCACCCTGTAAAAGTCAAAACCTGGAGTCTTTTTTTGTATACATTTGAACTCAACACTTCAAGAATTTACAGTTTATTTATATGATGTTCCAAAGCACATGTAAACAAAATCTAGAATCCAATTTGAATTGCCACTAAGACCCATCCAAAACCATAATGATTTCAAGGAATCAACCCATTTCCAATTGTCAACCCATTCTCACAACTTAGGATACTCCATTTCTGATCACTTGTATTATAGGTGCCACTTCCTGTACATCACGGCCAACAAGAGCATCATAAATATTTGGGTGTACATTGAAAGCTACAATGATCACCTACATCAATTTTGTAAGCAACCTATAGTTAAAAATTGGTTTGCCTACAGATTGAGAATGGGACAAACGGAATCTTCATGATAAAATTTCATGATAATTTTGTTTTTTAGAAAAAAAATTATAAATCCTTCTTAAATCTATTTATCTACATAGGAAAAAAATTCCTCAACCTTTTCCATACCACAGACATGTTGAATTGTTTAAGTGGTTGGAAATATGTAGTCATCCCGATAATGATACGAACCATGCTCAGATACTAAGTTAACAGACTCTAAAACTGCCCACATCTTCAAATGTACACTACGTGTGCATGATGCTTTTTCAAAGCCTTCAACAATGTACAAATAGTGTACATTTTAGGCGGTGGGCAATTTTAGAGCCCTATGCCCTTTCAACTTTGAAATTTATAAAGAATTCCACAAAGCATCAAAAAATACGAAATGGCTTGGTTTAGATGGCCATTCCACTTGTCTTTCAAGGAAAATTTAGTGAAAAGTATTTTAAGAAGCTTTGCCTCCCAAAAATTCAGTTTCAGCTCTTAGGTGGGCAATTTCTGGACCTGTTACCTTACAGCAATAGGGTCATTTCTAGACACAGTCACCTTATTAGCAGAGGCCTCCATCACATGATCTGAAATGATGGACACTCACTTGAGTTGTAAGAGCCAAACTGTTGATGGGAAACCATTCTAAAAGGTACTGGCTTCTTTTTTTCTAATTTTATTGTTAAATTAACCCCAAAGTGACAAAGAGGACAGAAAGTGTCCTCACACAATTTCAAGTCCAGTTCAAAGTGCTGTAACTTTTGCATCCAAGGTCCAAAGTCAATCAAAATTGTTGGAAAAGTTGCGTTCTCTCCTCTAGTTTGTGTGGTAAAAATTTGAGATTAATACAAGGTTTATTGATTTTTTGGAAGCCAATCGAAGTTCACAACTTCAATTTGAGTTCACCAAATTGTATTTTAGGGCTGCAACTTCGGGGCCTTGTATCTCCTTCATCCATTGCTCATCTTCAATAAACAAAACTAGGTTTTGTTCCCCTTGAAGTATAGTTATTGTGGTAAAGTTTTCATGTCAATCCAAGTTGTTTTGAATGTTTGGGAGCAATTCGAAGTTCCAAATCTTGCCATTTTTGGAGTATAGTGAACTTCGGCGGCTTGTTTCTTCTTCATACAGAGTCCATTTTCAATAATTATTTTTGGAAAAATTGCGCATACTAGTCTAGTTTGTGTGGCTAAAATTTCATGTTAATCCAAGAATTAATGAGTGACAGAGAAGCATTCTAGTAGAATGAGGTTCAGCTTTAGAACTGTTTTTTGCAATTTTTCTTGCTGATTTTTGACATTTCAAAGCCGTTTTGTAGACACAATGAGTCAATTGAATGAATTTTTTTTTCCACCAATGTGTTTGTATACTAGTTTTGAATCATTCTGTAGTGTAAAGTTTTTTCATTTGAGTAGGTTTAGAAATCAAATTTCACCTCCAAACGTGTTTTTGGGAAAATTTCAGCATCCATTTTCAACACTAAAACATTATGATCTTGCAATCTATGTGGCCAATTGACTTCAAATTTTGTACATGTCATCTACAACATGTACACTACAAGATTGTACGGTTGAGATTTGTATAACTTGAAGACATTTAGATCCATAAAGCTTCAAAAGCAATGATGTTTTTGAACCTCAGAAATTGAATGTCACTTTGGGGTTAATGAGCTAACTACAGTGAAGATGATATTTAGTGTCTTGTACACTAAATACGAAGGCATACACTAAAAGTCAATTACTCTATGAAAGTAAGTAACATTAAATGTCAATTCAAACACTAAATGTGAATCAGAGTTGTCATATCAGACGGAATATCACTGTTCACGGACAGAATCGGACCGATTAGGGCTAGCCGGCTGCAAACTTCAGAGCCTTGTAACTTTTGCAAAAATTCTTCAAATAAGGAAAATGAGATGTTTTTTGGCATCTACAATTTTTGGCATCTACAATTTTAGATTACAATTGTAGATGCCAAAAATTGTAGATGCCAAAAAACATCTCATTTTCCTTATTTGAAGAATTTTTGCAAAAGTTACAAGGCTCTAAAGTTTGCAGCCGGCACATTCAAGTCTAACACTAATTGTGGACAAGTTCAGATTTAGTGTTGTAGCTAGTAGGGGGGTAAAAAACACTAAATGTCACTCAACACTAAATATCATCTTTGGTGTACCTAATATCAGAGTGTGGATTTTTTATGTTTTTGTTTTAAACACATGGACAATTTCCATTGATAGAGGAAAAGGTATATCACATGTGGCTTAAGGTAGGAGGCTTTGAAAGCGAGCGGGCATTTAGAACTGCTCATGTAGACTCGCCTGAAATGGACATAAGGTGGTCTTTAAATGGATCTTCTGTAGTCATTGAATGGATCAGTAAAAGAAATATTATTTATTGCAAGAGCCAATCATTCTCTTTGATTTCCCATTTCTCTTTTGAAACTGCATCTGAACAGTTTATGGAAGACCTAGGGTCATAAATAGGGGCCTATGACTCATTACGTTTGAAAATTCATAAGTAATTCAAAAATGCTTCAAAAAATACGAAACAACTTGTGTTACAATCACAATCTATTTTTCTTTGTCTGAAAAATGAGCTAAAAATAATCCCATACAAGAACCCACATGAAAAAGGCAGACCAGCCCTTAGATGCTTGCTTTCAGAGCCTCCTACCTTACAGTACTGGGCATTGCCTCTGATATATGATCAGATAAATTTAAAACACCATTCCCGAGATTGTCTATGGCATGCTTTTATATCAATTAACAATTTTAAATTAATACTTTTCTATTCATACTTGTAAGGGCTTGTGACAGAAAGTGACCATCATTTGTATTAAGTTGAACGATAGGGTAAACTCTCCTGTTGTAACTTGTAAGTGAAGTGATTCTTCAACTTCTAAGCTACACAGTTGAGGTACATTTAGCCGGTACAATTCAATTGTCAAGTTGCTCACAGAATGATGAGCACTCACGCTTTAGCCCATGATCATGGTTTAATGGTTTGGGGATTTAACCCCTAAAGCATCAAATTGTGTTTTTTTGGACAACATAGCAATTTGGGGCAGCTGACTATGAATGAAATTTTTATTTTTTTCTTTGAAATTTTCACACAATATGGGGACTAGGATTTTTTTTAAGGGCCAACAATTTTCATAACTTTTGACCACATGGTTAAAAAGTTATTGTATGATATGTACTCTTTTTTTAGACCAGGCAATCTAGGCAAATAAAAAAAAATTGAATTTATTTTTTTAGATCTATATATACGCGGAAAGATTTGAATCATTCCGTTTTGATTAATGAGATGAAAGTTATGAGAAGTTTTAGTTTGTAGGTAGTTATGGAATCTCTATTTTAAGATAAACTTTGAAGTCCTCTATTTAACTCAATTTTCAATATTTTTGGAAAAAACAAAAACATAGGATGCAAAGTGTTTATTACAACATTACTACCATTGGTATTGGCATTTTCAATTCCATACCTAAATTCTTAACAATTTAGTATTTTAAATCATCATCTATTTCTTTCTACTTATTATTTTTTTCCTATATGTTGTACAATTCCAAATGATATGAAAACTTTCAAGCATGAAGTCAAATTGCCTTGAAGAATGAATCCAAAGAAGCACCACCAATATGGACATTTTTACATATAAATGTGAAGTGCATCTATCCAATTTTTTGCAAGGTCAAAAAAAGGATTTTTTTCTCTTCAAACGCTAATATCTTGCAATCCACTTGGTAGAAATTTCTGAAAATTTTCCCACATCTTTTCAAACTAGCGTACCACAAGATCCTATGGTTACACATGTTCAAAAATGTTATTTTGTTTAAAATTTGGAACTTATACTAGAAATGGTAATTTTGGAGCGTTTTTGGTGAAAACATGGTCACAAAAGTTTAGGGATTGACCAATCATGGGTCCAACTTACTGGAAATCTCCTTTCTAACATTGTTGTGTAGTAGCTAGAGTCAATAGTACTTTCTCTTTGGAGTCAATCCTGGAATTTTAGATAAAGAAGCGCTTCATTAACGCCAACCATTAAATGGGTGGAATATCGCTCTCTTTTAATCATGGTTAACCCCTAAAGGACCAAACACCGTTTTTTGACAACATAGCGTTTTTGGGCAGCTCACCACGAATGGAATTTTTATTTTTTTTCTTTGAAATTTTCACACAAGATGTGCCCGAGGAGTAGCTTTAGGGCCCAACAATTTTCATAACTTTTGAACACATGGTTAAAGAGTTATGGTATGATATGTAGTTTTCATTGTTCAGCGGGCAGCCCGGGCAGCAAAAAAAACTTCTTTAAAAATCATTTTCTAGAGAAATAAAAATTTGAAATTGGTTCTCTAGATTTATGTGCACAAGGAAAGCTTTGAATCATTCCACTTTGATTTATGAAATGAAAGTTATGAGGAATTTTATTTGTGGGTAGTTTGCGGGTAGTTATGGAATCTCTACTCTAAAATAAACTTTGAAGTCCTTTATTTAATTCAATTTTCAATATTTTTGGAAAAAACTATAAACACAAGGTGTAGATTGTTTATTACAAAATTACAATCGTTTGGATTGGCATTTTTCAATTCCATAATTAAATCCTTAACAATTTAGTATTTTGAATAATTTTCTACTTCTTTCTACTTACTATTTTTTTCCTATATGTTGTACAATTCCAAATGATCTGAAATTTTTCAAGCATGTAGCTAACTTGCTTTGAGGAATGAATCCAAAGAGTTACCACCATTTTGGACATTTTTGCATACAAATGTGACCATGTGAAGTGCAGCTGCCCAGTTTTAGGCAGGGACAAAAAAAGGGGTTTTGTCACTTTAAATGCTAATTTCTTGCAATTTACATGGTGGAAATTTCTGAAATTTTTTCCACATCTTCTCAAACTAGTTTACTACAAGATCCTATGGTTGCATGTGTCCAAAAATGTTTTTTTTCCTAAACTTTGGTACTTGTATTAAAAATGACAATATTGGAGCGTTTTGGGTGAAAACATAGTTAAAAACCTTTAGGGGTTAAAGGACAAATCATGCCTTTAGTTGGTCAAATTTCATTGATTTTCTACTTTAAAATATATTTGTCAAAATTTTGGTATTTATTCTTCAAAATGATCAACATCTTAATTTCAATTTTCTTCATATTTAAAAACATAAAAATAAAATTTACATGATTTTTCTAAGTGAATTTTTTGTAAAAATCACAATAATTATAAAATTATATTTAAAAGTAATATTTTTTTAGAAAAATGGAGACAATAGTAATGAACATCAAATACATTTATCTAGTGTAATTCTTGAGCTCATACAAAAGTATTAATCAAAAAAAAATTTAAACATAATTTAATACTTATAAAAAAAGATTTGCATAAAAGAAAGTGTTTATTGGGGATGGCTCAACTATTTAAGCCTCATGAAACAAGATGGAGAATTTCATCCATGATGCCTCCATTAGAAAGTAAAATACCGACATATTAATTTCCATGAGAAATTCTCAGATTTCCAAATAACAACGAGGTCATTGATCCTTTGTTATAGTTGGGTGGACTATGATAGTAAGCACCTTGCCAGTGTCCAAGTTTGAACATGTAACCACTTCAATGGTCTACAAAGGTCAAAGATACGGAGCCAAGGCCATATGTAGATGCAATTGAAAAGTTCAAATATCTACACACTTAGGGGACATTTTTGTACTATAGGTGCTCCATCCTTTAAGTATGTGTAAAGTTGTTAAGTTGGAAGTATTCAACTCATATAAATTTTTCAATTAAAGGGCTTTTTTACCCTACAGACAGTTGTATGTCACTTGTCCCTTTTACTTGAAGATTACTTTTGAATCTTGAATTGAAAAAATAAAATAAAATTCAACCATAGATGAGCAAATTTTAGTCATTAAATTATTAAATTAAATATAATTTCTTACTACATTAATATAATTCATATTACGATAACAAACATAATTTAAAGGACTCTATTCAATAGGAATAATAATTTCAAAATTATTAAATTTTGGATACAAATAGAAATCAATACCTATATATAAAATCAAAAAGCAATAAATATATATTTCATAAAGTCTATACTTCACAATAAAATTTCAAAGTGTTAAGCTTCTAAAATTGACAATTTGTGATTGCATTTTTGGAGTACTCATAGTGTAAAAACATCCTAAACTTTCAAAATGTTACCTTGGTTGACAAGGAAACCTAAATTGTAATATCACATTTTTTGAAATTTTCAAAGTGGAAAATATTAGATTATTAACATTAGAAATTCTAAGTCCAACCTAAATTACATATAAAATTAAGACTCGTAAAATTCTATGTTTGACTTTGAAACTATTTTGTGGTATTAGAATTTTCTTTATCCAAGGTTATAGTAGTCTTTACAAGGTGCACAAAATATCTATAGCTTAGTTAGTATATTATATGTCATTTTTGCTATCAT